>JACMZG010001913.1:23179609-23207784 GCA_018340805.1 Microvelia longipes
TTCCATCTTACTTGTAATGATATTAAAAATAGTATATTATGACACTAGGCTTTGAAGTGAGTTTTTTTTTAACAGCGGCAATTATATTTTCTATCGAGAAAAATGACGCAATATATTGTGCCAAGGTTATGAAAAAAAACTCTCTGAATCTACTTCTATTTTGATATTTCTTCCCTTAAATTAGTTAAGAAAGAGTATTTACATTGTTTTCAGTAGTATGTACCAGAGGTTGCAACAGCTATGGACAAGGATTAAGGAACGCTTAATAGAGCGTGGAAGAATGAATTGAAGGAGAGAAGAAAATATTATATATCAATCTACTAGGAGAAATCATATAAATGGAGTAAAAGGAGGCATCTGTCCTAAGTACTAGTGCCGCAGGAGTTTAAATATCAGTATTTTCCTGCTGTTCAAGTGCTTAACACTGAGCCTCCTTTATTGACAACACCATTAAATCGTAATGATTTATCATTACTCGGCAAGCAATCGTCAAGAGAGTCTAAAGGGATAGAAGGCGAATCAAAGGACTAGGAATCGCCCTGTGAACCAACTTTTAAACCAAAATTGTTTTTTAAATTCCATCGCATATCAAATAAAAAAATGAGGTCTCCGGCTTATTGGAAGATAATCTACCTGATTATAACATCTTAACTTATACCTCCTTAACTTATTGTATAACACACGGCTAAAAGCAGTTGACAGTGTGGGAAAATAGTATTGAGAAACCAATAAGGTAGGTCTGATATGACATTGAGGGTATGGTTTAACATCTAAGACTAACCTCATTGGCTCCCTGGCATTATTTTTGTACGCTGTCAACTCTTTTTAGCCGTGTGTTATACTATAGATAAGTAGGAAGTTTATTATTAAATGACAATTAGTGTTTATACTGTCATAATATTATATGATATTATATATCTATACCGCGATATAAATAATTTCGTTCCAAACTAAATGCATCTTCAGTTTGTGATATTAACTTGGAAAACTTGCGGCTGAATTGAGTTTAAACCTGCAATGTATTTGAACATACATGTACAATGTGTAGTAGAATTTTATTTTAAATTGAACATTTACGCTAATTAAAATTAAAAAAAAAAATGCAGCTGATTTTCTACTATATTATAAATCGGCTGACAGTGCGAGAAAATAATTGGAGAAAGCCCTCATCTAGAATTACTCCTAGATGTTAAACCACGCCCACAACTCAGGCCAACTTCATTGGTCCCTTAACAAAATTTTTCCGCGCTGTCAATTGAATTCAACTATTTTTGTTGCTATACCAACAAAAATAACGGTTACCTCCCCATAGATTTAGATTTGATAGTTTTATACTTAACTTAAAGTTTCGACTAGCAAAGTGAAAAACTCATTGAATAAGATAAAGCTAATTCAAATGCTCTTCCTTATAAGAAATTTCTGAAGACAAAATACAAACAATAGGTTTAAGACTGTAAAGTTGTTTTACTATGAACATTAATGAGCTGTGTCGAGTACAAATGCTGTGTGTACGTTTTCAATTTGACCACTGTTGTTTCGATCGATTTCAATTTCACACTTCTTCTTAGTGTAGGAAGGAAATATAAACCAATACCTGAAAGCAACCATGTATTACAATAAATAAATGCTTATTTTACTTTGAATACACTTTGTTACAATGTTGTTCAATTATTTTTCTTATAAGAAAAGTAATGGAACAATTATTATTATTATAATCCAAGATGTTAGAAATGTATAAGGTGAATCAATTCGATGTAAACAAACCAAACGCATTCGGAGGTTATAACCTGTCTTTTTTATGAATGACGTGTGACGTCATTTCAGGAATCGGTATAGTCGGTTAATATAGAAAATTTACTATTTATTCCTGCAATGATGTCAATTCCTGAGTATAACCTAACATGTAAAAAAAAAGTCGATTTCATTCATAAAAACCCTCCAATTGAATCACCTTATAAACTCCATCAGATTGCTTATGGTCGACTTAAATTGCAATCAAATATGCTCATCTAAATTAGTATGTAAATAAATACATGAGATGGGCATTGCATGGACGTAATTTCAAAGGACTTCAAAGAAATTTTTCTCTCTTTACTTTTTGTTTAATATTTAAGGTAAAATTGTATGCGTTTTAGTTAAACTGTAGTTCTTATATTTATTTTAAAAGAAATAAACTCTTAAATTTTATTTCCAATATAAAAGTAATTTTATAAAAAAAATTTCCATAGTAAAGGATGGTATGTTTAGAAAATTATTTTTGGCGGGAACTCAAAAATTTCCCCATGAGGTAACCTATATGTTACTTTTGTTGATATTTATTAACCGATTCATGATTTATCTTAAGTCTTACCAGTACATAAAAGTAGAACCATGGTAACTGCAGTTATAGTATTAATTAAAGGTATAAGAATAAGGTTAGACAAAGAATACACAAATAGCAATCGGAAACTAGTTGTATATCCACAAATAACTCTTCTTGGTAGGGATAATATTATTCCAAACGGTACTGCTAAACCTGCAAAACAAAAGTCTTTTTATGAACAGATTTAATTTTCATAGCTATGTTAATACAGAAAGTAAAGATGAGCGTTAATACTTAATGAGGATTATTACTTCTCCTACAAACGTTTTAATAGTTATTTATGCCATAAGGCTGAGAAGTGTGTCTTTATCTCACGGCAATTAGATTTACCGAGGAGCGAAGCGAGTCGGGAAAAATTGCCAAGAAATAAAGATATTCTCAACCGGATGGCATACACTATTTTTTTTGAGGTAGCACTCATTGAATAAACTCACTTTATACTTAATTGAAAAAACAAACAAACATCCAATTAACTTCATATTATCATCGTCATTAAATTCATCCATAGCTTCACACTTTTACTCAAAAATTTAAAAGCTTTACAAATAAACACACAAAAATTGTCATTTAGAACACCTTTTAAAAACGAAAAAAAAATTAGCCTACGAACAAAAACAGAAACAAAATGAACGTTTTTAAAGAAACGTCATGAAGGTTTTACACAAATTGTTTTTTTGAACACGCTACATTACAGTAATGGCGGCAATATATGAATTACTTTTACGTCCTAGGAGTTTTTTTACATTCATTATTGTCCTCGGAGGTGAAAAGTACTAAATAACCTCCTATAACAATAATGATTGGCTTCTCATCCTAAAAACGGTCCAATAAAGTGCTCAATTACGTACTACCTCAAAAAAAGTTATTTAATTGCCAGTGCTAACGAGCAGAGTCAAACATTTCTTCAATGATGTTTAGCGGAATCAGTCAGTTTACAATATTCTACTATTTGTAGTGTTAGCTCTTTTATTTCTGATTTTTAAACGATTCTCAATATATTAATTATCGCACCCTTCCCCTGCTCTAAGGAATCATAGTTAGACTCATCAGTCAAATGTAGTAGAGGCTGGACTCAGTCTAATGACCGTATACAAAAGCAAGTTTGCAAAAATTAGATCATTAGAGCTAGAAACTACGGTATCAACATAATATAATCTTATAATCATTTTAATTGATATTACACAAAAAATGGTCCATACCTAGTGAGATGTACAGAGCAAGCATATAATACTGTAACATAATAGAAAGCGATGAACAAACAGATAAAATGCATACGAAACCCAAGCATACGTAACATATTCTACTCGATATGACAGTAGGGTTCTTTCTTATTGGTGTATTCCATCCTGATAAAACCTGTTTACAATTAAACTTCAATTTATTAATAATGAATACAACGAATTAATATACAAAAAACAAACTAGTAAATTAAGTAAGAAATATTAATTAATAAATAAATTAATAAATGATAGGTGACTAAAAATACCACACTGCCACGACAACTACTATTAGGTTGTAAGCTTGACAAAGGTAGCCCAACCATTTGACGATATTTTTTCTTCAAAGGTTTGTACCGTCTTGAATTCGTAGGCAATCATAAATGATTGTCGTAGGATTTTTATCACGATTAATTAAGGATTCTATCCTAACAAAATAAGTTACAATAATTTAAATATAGCAAGCTTGGAATAATCTTTGGGGGGGGGGAATAAACAAAATCAATTGCATCGCTATATTTAGTTTTTAATTTTATAGATGACAAGAATAAAATCGGTAAAAGAATAAATATATTAAAAACTCACCTTAACTTTATCATGATATTCTTCCACTATAGAATCGATGTCAGTATCTGAACTTTCATCAGACTCTGATAAAGTCACATCTTGAAGAGAAGTACAACCAGCCACTGCACCAGACTTTAAAGGAACTGAACCATCAACATTTAAAGTAAAAACATCCTTAGAAGAAGAGGACGGAGTATTAATTCCTGATGACGAAATAGATGTACCAGCAAGCTTGTCTGAAGGATTTAAAATTGTTGTTGAAAACTTAGATCGAACTGGTGCCTTTCCTACATCTGATAAAGTGCTTGGATCATTATTAGAAACTAAATCAGTTATATCAGTTATACGAGATGGCAAAGGGTAAACAGGAGTGTTCGAAGGTGATTTAAAAGGAACTGTTTCATCAATTTTATTATTCGTGTCTGAACAAGGAGATGATGGATTTACATCTTGAATTATTGGAGAATGGCAATGAACAATCTTGGGAGAAGAAACGACAAATGAGTCAGCTGAAGGAAACGTATCATTAGCTGACAAATACAAATGACTTTCGGCAGGTAAAGAACAAAGATGGTTTCCAGAATCTGTACATGAAAGCTGATCATTTGCTGACGGTGGCGAGGGAAACAAATAATTTGCCGAAATAGATGAAGGAAAAATTGTATTGCTTGCAGGTGAAGAAGGGAACAAAGAATTTTCTGTAACTAAAGATGGAAATATTGCATTTGCTGAGATTGATGATGGAATATAATTATTGACTGGAGATGTTGATAAAGTGTTAGCTGAATTCGAATATGGCAAAGAAGGCTTTTTAAGAGATGCTAATGAATCTAAATTATTTTCTGGAGGTGTAGGAGGAACTAAAGCATCTACTGGGGATGTGGAAAGAACTATATCTTTTGATGGAGATATAGAAGGAACAGTTTCTGGTGATGTAGAAAGAGCCAAAGTATTTGTCAAAGGTGTAGAAGGAACTAAAGAATCTATTGGAGATGACAAAAGAATTATATCTTTTGTTGGAGGAGTGGAAGGAATTAAAGCATCTCCTAAAGTAGTAGAAAGAGCTAAAGCATTTGACGAAGGAGTGAATTTAACCAAATCGTTTGCAGATGCAAATAAAAGAATATCTGGAGTCAAAGAATCGCTTGGTGCTGGAGAAGAAGCTGGTGCTGCCTTGTTTGGAGTAAGCTGAGGAGTAGATGTAACTGACTCTACACATGTATCATAACTTTCATTTATTGCTTCTACTGGTGAGTACACTCGACTTCTGACAGAACTTTTTCTTGAATTAACTAAAACAGAACCATTCATAAATAAGAACACAATTGTATACTCAACAATGTATTAGTTCAAATTTAGTGGTACACTTTATATTCAAAAAGGTACCACAGCGTTCGAACTAAAAGTACAAATGCTTTTATTTTTTCTATATAAAAATGCAAAATTATACAATTTCTTGGTATATATAAAGTTAACATTAAGTAATAAAAAAATTTAAATCATACAAATACTAAAACTAGCTAATGTTTTTAATTTCAGACAAGCTTGCTTATTATATGTTTTAAACATAGCTTAATAGCTTACAATAATAACCCCATTTACAATAATTACCCCCACACTCTAGCAAAGCCTTGTGGGTTGCCACGGTAAAATTTATCATAGTCTGCTTATATTTTAAATAAATTATGTATATGCTGATATAATTTTAAAAAAAATAAAATTCTCAATTTTATTCTTTGTATTTTTGTTTGAAACATTAACATTGACTTTTCATATTTTATAATATTTAATTCGATGCATGTTTATGCATCGAAATAAATTTAAAAAAAAACATTTATTGCTCCAATCAACTTCATTTGACCTGAAACGTATTCTAAGTCAGTAAAAAGATTGTTTTTGGTTGGGCCCCCCTTAAAAATTTTGGGCGTGCTGCCCCCGGGAAAATTACAAAAATTGATCGGTCACCTGTATAGATTTAGAGAATACCACACATTATACCGGTATAATTAAGGAAAAATATAAACTGTATGGTTAATTTATGCTCTCACCTTTAAGTAACGTTGTAACGCTATGTAAAGGTTTATAATGTAGATAAATTTGATGCAAAGTTGATATTATTTCAATCAATAAGGTTGATATGCTGTTGATGAATAGAAGCTGATATAGATGCACATAATAGGTTAGTAGACTACTGGTCAGACCTGTCAAAAAAGCAACAAGAAGAATAAAGCTATGTCCGCATCAGGGTCAAAGAGGATGACGCGCTAAGATTTGCTATACAACAAAGTGACCCCGATAGGGATAAAAATAAAAATAAAAACCATCACAAAACATATTTCAAAAACAATTTGATACCCCATAATTTTTTAAAAAATATTTTTTACGAATGTGCATATTCGCTTGTAAATCGACAAATGCGCATGCCAGATATATTTTTCTTGTTGTTGGATAAAATAGTTACACATGTGTACCAAATTTCAACTTTCTAGCTCGTAGTTGCGGAGATGTGAAATCGGACTGACACGAATGACAAAAAGTATAAAAGTTTCAAAGATTATCTTCGAAACCCTAACAAAATATTATGAGTTTTAAGTAGAACTGGTCTAAAAAGTATAAGAAATCAATTTACCAAGCTTTCAAGGATATATTGAGTCTTTTTGAAGGTACATAAAACTGCCGGAACCTGCACTACACTGTGTTTTGTAACGAATCTCAGGAAAGATAAATCTTACTCTAAACTGCACGTTTTCGTCCTCAATGAAATCGAGAACTGAGACCGAGTCTAGTTCTATAGTTTTGTATTCTTTATTATATCCTTTCTAGTCTATTCTTGACCCTAGATTACTCCATCAAGAAAAATTTGAGAGCAAAGAAAAATCGTGCATAGTAGTGTTGTTTAGTCCATGTGCCAAACAAACCTATAGCCGTACTCTCCTGTACTCTGTCTAGTAGTTCTATACTTCCCGTATATACTTGTATGACATGAATAACGACTTCATTTTAAAAATATTCAAATCTAAATTCTTCAAATATAGAACTAGATGTTACTGGACTCACGAATTTTGTATTGTCATTCAACAATGCAGGAAAGAAAGCATTACGGGCTCGTATAGCAATATGCCTCGGCCGCACCTTGGCAGTTTAATTGTTAATTACCTGCCTCAGCTTCACCTGTGCAGGCAATTTCTGTAGTTTTTCCCTCATTCCCCTAGTTTTTATACTTAAATTAATTCGAATAAATTATTTTTCTTACCTAAGAACGCTAAAGCTTTAAAATCGTTAGTTTTTATGGTTGATTGTCGAGAGGAACAGAAATGTAGACCAAGTCTTGAAGGAGTAACCAATGATAACGCAGCGAAACTACCTATACTAGGTAATAAAGAACCAAACCCTATCAGTGCTAAGCAACCCATGCTTATCTCGTACCATTTAAATTTAGAATTGATTGGGCATAGAAGAGCTATTTGACCATCAACACATCTAGAAAATAAATAAATTATATTACAGACAAGTTATACACATACATATGAATCTGCAAAAATAGGTTAAACATTTTTTTATTAAACAATACTCTCTTTTAGTGGCAATAATTCAACATTTGCTCAAATGGAATGCGGGTCAATTATTTACGTTTCTAATTATTATAGATAATTAAATTTTTTGGCGATCTTTGGTGATTATGGAATAGTTTATTTAAAGACATTCTCGCGTTCCTTAAAATTCGTTTTTTCTCAATCTATCTATTATACTCTCTTTTATTGACAGTACAGTAAACTTTGCCAAAAACTGGTTCCTTTTAAGTCATGTTAGGCTCCGTTTCCTTCACTTTTGATAGCTCTCTCTGCATAATTTAACTTAAATTTAGGTTGTAATTATATCTCTGCCTGCCATCAATGCACATGTTGTTCTTGGAATGGAGAATGCAGAGGATTCTGGTTAGATGCAAATACCAAACGGATTTCCTGCCTGATAGCCCTAACAGCATATAATATAGGCAGACGTCTCAATATCCAATAAATACTGAAATGTGGGACAATCATTTGAATAAATAACAGAGTTTGTCTTCCCATAGATGATTTATTAAAATCATCTATGAATGATTTAATAACAATAATCAAGTTTGATGGTTACTAATCAAATTTGAACGATCATCATCAGTATGCAGAACACAGTGATGAAATTAATATAATGTAATAAAAAATACACTGATTGAAATCTGATTGTTTTATTTTAATAAATCCTACCTTTAGAAGTATGGCTTTCTATTATTTAATCCTATAAATATTATTGTAATTACCCTCTCAATATCGACCACATATGAAGACACAATTCAATTGATTCTTTAATAAGGGACCTAATTTTTGCTTGGATTATAGTGAAATACCGGACTCTAGATAGGCTAACAACCAACCGTCAAAGGGATAGTACTAAGTCCTCATAGGAATAAAATAATAACTCTAGAGAAGCGTCGTCCTGGCATTACCTTATTAGTTTAATAGTAACTATTACACTAAAGTTATACCCAATCCATTCGAAATGAATTCTCTACAACACAGAGCAAATCATTCGCCAGAACTTAATTTTTAAACTTTCAAGCTGCGTTTAGTTGCATCCAGTTCATACAGTTTCATAAAAAACACATATTTTTATGAAATTTAAGTTATCATCCATTTTTCAGCATTATTTTGGTCAAACAATAAATCATCATATATGAGAGTGGAGCTACTCTTCTTCTCTGGAAAAAACTTTATATTACCTTTAGTTTGATAGAATATGTCTGATTTTTAAATCTGCCTAAATCTTAAACATGATAACATAGAAAAACATGCAATTTAAGATTTTTGTGCGTTTTGGGGGGTACATTAGAGAATTTTGTTGTATTTTGGGTAATATTTGAATAGTTATATCTTTGGTTTTATTAAACCAATTTTGATGGTTAAAGAATTAATTTGTCGCAAATTTAAAGAACTTTAAAAGACCCCTTTATCTTTTTTGATAAAACCTATAGGAACAGCGCTAATGGACAAAACTGTTTTGGACCATTTTTTGCTCTTCGAAGGGGCCCAGGGGCCAAAATTCCCCAAGATGAAAGGACAGACCATCTGATCCTATATAGACCTTTAAACCTTTAGGGCTCGACGATCACAAAATTTGCAATGGGCTACTTTCAAATAGCCTTGCAAATACCAAAAGGCTCTTGGACTACTACTGCTTATACTTACACAACTTGATGAAACGTTGGCATTAAAATAATGACTAATAAGTATACGACAAAGATCATAGAATTTAGGTAAAATTTTCTGCATATTCCTTGCGTATGAGTTTGGACAAAGAACGGTTTGAATAAACCTATCACTATTATGACCTGAAAATATAATATAGAGTCAAACTAATAGTTGATTGGCAAAATCAATCAGAAAATTGTAATCAGTAGTCTTATAATGAAACAAAGATACATTGAAGAATTCATCGACATTGACGCGATTACTACAGGAAGAACTACGCGATTAATTAACTATTTGTCAAATTTACTCAATTGTTCATTTAAAAGTTCTGAATAATTGAACAATTTACATTTTTATTTAATATATGTCAATCATATCAATCAATGACATGGATCTAGGATAAATTGAGTTTTGGCTCATCAAATGACAGAGGTAAACCCGGTAGAGCTGAAGATCTTAATAAATAATACGGATAGAGCCTTTTGTATATTTTACATGTTGGCCAATTGTATATGGGGTCCGCATGTTGGGCCAATTTCCTTTGAAATGCTTTTTTGTGCTCAACAGTCAATCCATTTGTTGCTTAAGGTCCCGGTTTATGCTTTATAACTTAAGTAGTTACTCAATTATCAAGCACAGCTGGCAACTCATTTTGTCTGTAGTTCTTAAAAGAAATGCGCTAAAACCTTTAAGAAACCAATCAAGAAACCACATGAGCATTAAACTAGTGCTAATAATAGTGTGCTCAGCCAATTTTAGAGGCATAGTTTTGTATAGCTAACAGGATAATTGTGTACAGTTATGAAGAATACAGAAAAAATTAGTTACGAGTAAACTTGATACTTGAGTAATTGCTCAAGTTATAAAGCATAAACCGGAACCTTGAGCATGGAAAACACGCATTTCAAAGAAAATTCGCCTGAACGGCGGACCACCGCGCCAGAATTAGTTTATTATATTGATGATTACAACTGCGATTAATTCGTTATGAGAAATAAGAAAGTGATATAATAAACTCTGACTTGTATTATCACGATACAATAAGTCTGTCCAGTGGCAGATCTTGCTGTGAGGTTTTAGGAACTAAGAGTGCAAAAGATAAACTTTATGGAGTTCCCAAATAATATACTTGTACTCATTTTAATAAAAAAGGATAGATGAGTCTTACAGATCAGATATCAAAGATAGACCCTATCTTTGATTTCTGATCTGTAAGACTCATCTATCACCCTCTTCTTTATTCAAGGGCTAGTACTGATGATGACCTCTTGTTAGGTTGAAATCGCTTTGCTATAAAGAAATATATTTTTGTGGAGAGACTTAAGATTATTAAGATGAACTCCATTAACGCTCACCTTAGTTCTTTCTTGTACTCATTTTGTTATGAGTCTTTCTACATTCCTCAGTACATGAGCCCTTTATGTTTCCTCCTATTCTGGGTAGAGCTTAGATAAGCCCCAAGTTTTCAACAATGTCAACAAGGTTTAACTCTTTGTATTTTAGCGAAGAAAAATGTACTGCGAAGAAGAATCCGTCTTCTTCTAATGAAGATTGTCTTTTTCTAATGAGTAGTACTATCAAGGGCCCAACTAAGACTTCTTACTGTATCACAACTACTAACTACCTGTTCTAGATCGATGTTTGGCGGCATTTCATCATATTCCACTAAATGTCCAGTTATGTGAATCACAGACGACGATATTAAGAACAACACAACGCCTCCTGTTGTACATCCTAATACTAAACCATCCAGAATGCTGCTTTCCTAAAAATGCGTACTACCTTTTTTAATAATTTAAGGTTCACCTTAATTGAGGGATTAAATTTGCAAAAAAACGGGTACAGGGATCTCGCTACTTTGCTTTGCTTGTCCTAAAAATGTCTTGATTACTCTAAGCTTAACGTAGTATTACTTCAGTCTCGCTACGTTCAGACTCATTAGGTATCTAAATATATAAGGTGTTATAGTGTTAGGGTAGCTTAGAGAATTAATACGGAGGATAGGCAATTATAGGTATTCCACCAAATAATCCGGGTAAACTGCATTCAAAAATGCATTAAAGACCAGGAATTATACCTGGCTGCCTAGTTTTTCATAATCATAATTTTTTATGATAATATTAGCACTGTATTTTATTAATGAACCATTTAATTTTTTTTTCTCATTTATACCGTAGATATATAAGAAAAGTATTGTGTTAGCAAAAAAATACCGAAACAGGCATGTCACCAGAATTATCCGTTTTAGACGTTTAAAGCCTCCTAAGTTGTCTGTCTGTATATGTGTGTGTGTGTGTTTGTGTGTGTGTTATCATCGTAGCTCCCAGTATTATACTAGAGACTTTAAATTTTGTAAAAATATCAGTCTACCACTGTAGTTGTGCTATTTGAAAAATATTTTTTATGATGTCATTAACCTGCAATAATGAGAACAAAAATTTCGAAAAATTACAAAACACGGAAAAATGATGCGATCTGATTGAAATTTGGGACGCATGTATAGTTATGTATAAGACTAACATATTTGCTAAGTTTCATATCATTATCAGTATTAGTTCAATTTTAATCAAATAATTGTATACGTTGTTTAAAATTGTAAAACATCGGAATATTATCCAATTGGCTTGAAATTCGATACAAGTGTGCCTCTTGACGTAATAAATAAGTATACTAAGTATCGTTTTAATACAACAAGTATTTCCATCCATATTTGTTGGATCTGCTTGACATTTATCAAGCAGCATCGACCGCAGCATTTATTCCATATACCTACGGTATAAATAATTGAGAAAAATTAATATAAATAATCCTTTTTATAAGTAAAAAAAAATCTGGCACTGTGGTCCACAAGACGAATTTCCTCAGGTATGCTTTAGAGTGCCTGTATAATGATTGTATGGTATGATTGTGCTAGTATGCTTTGGCTTCTTTCTGACCTATCCAGTTCTTCCTAATGTTTTTAGTTGGCCACAGGTTTTACTTGTTCGTCCATTTTCCTGGAGTTTTTAATGGCATTGCAGATTTTTATGCCACAAGTTGTACAATACTATGCTCGTGCTCGCCCTTGCTTAATCAGTTCTGAACAATACTTTGGGCAATCATACATAGCTTAGTTTATGTTAATCTTCAAAACAATAATGAATGGATAGAAGTACAACAACACAAAAATTGGCTATAGCAAAAAGGGATGGAAGAAAGTTTTACAGCTCTAGTTCAAGTTTACTCTAAAGGCCGAGCCGAAAGAGGGAACCTCATTAGTAGACAAGTTAAAGATACAGTACTACAAGGAGTAGATAAAGTTTATTTACTATATAGTTAAAAACGCTGAAAGCTACCTGTATTAAAAACGAAGGTTTTAATCGTTATTAACTTACCTAGGGAGAGTGAGTTTTTGCTTGAAGGGAGTAATGAGAAATAACAAACAGCCATTTTTAATGCGCGGTATGCTGTATGAAAGTTACCTTTTGATTTATTTAACAATAAATAATTTTTTATAAAGCTTGCCTCCTCAGTCAAATTTAAAAGTTAATTTATATGTTTACTTGTTAGAAATCAATAAACCTCACAAATGAATCAAACAAAATGAAATAATTTAAACATTTTACTGACAAAAATTAGCTTAACAGCTGCTGTTTGCTAAGTCACGCTACAGAATAGTGACGTCAGCATTTCTTAGGTTTTCATTTTTATCTAAACAAAGATTTTGATAATTCTATACCAGATGTTTACACTGGGACTTCATATTATTAAACTTTTATTCTATGTTTATTATTTTTGGTGACTATATAATTCATATGCTTTATTAATATACGAGTAAATACTGCAAGGCATTAGTAACAGTTATTAACTATTAGTTTTTTAGTAACTTGCAAAATAAATGTTTAGTATTGAAATGTTATGGAGGGACTCTAATTTGATGACTACTCATCAAAACATATTGATGACTCTAATATATCTATAAATATAGTCCAAGAGCCAGGCCTATAAAATGTGACTTATTCTGTACTACTTCTAACCAAATTGTTCTGAAAATATACCTTAAGTTATGAAGGAACATCATAAGTCTGCCAATCCTGACTGGAGCCCTTCATATGAATGCGCTCGCTCAAAATATTAAAAAATCACACACGTTCCAGTTTTCTAGCAATAAGTGGTTCCCTGTAGGTCGTGTGCAAAACATGAAGAGAACATTTTTTAAAACTGATAAAATTGCCTATAAAACGAGTATTTTTTCATCAAAATCGGATAACTACAACTAAAAGTATGACATTTTTTTAAATACACAAAAAGTCAATATTTTTCAAAGAAATTCGCTGGCTCAGCATAAATTAACCATTTTTAGATGTTTTAAAAAGAGCCATAACTATGGTTGTAGTCGTCCGATTTCAATGATTGAACATCCGTTCTATAGAACATTTTATCAACATTAAAAAATGTTCTCTTTGCACACAATCCACAGGGAACCACTTATTTCAAGAAAACTAAAATGTGTGCGAATTAATAACATTTTGAGCATGCGCAATCATATGAAAGGCTCCACTCTGGATAGGTAGACTAGGTTTTTTCATAATTTAAGATATATTTTCAGAAAAAATGGTTTGAAGTAGTAGAAAATGAGTCACATTTTTTCAGGTCTGGCTCTTGGACTAATATAGCAATAGTTAGAGTGTCTGTATAATTATACAGGCACTAGAAATATTTAATAGGGACAGTTTGATGGCCGGAAAAGAAGTTCAGAAGTAGAAGAAAAAGAAAAAACAACCCTATTTTACATACTAGGTGATAAAGCTTATTAAAAAAGTGTTAAAAGTGTACGTCCCCTGTCAAGATAGGACTCGTAGCCTTTAAGTTAAGAGCTGAAGATGATACCAACTAGGCTAAAGAGGAAATGCAAAGCGGGAGTTGCCAAAGCAATCATAGCTATTTTTCTCCCACAAGTTATTTTTTACTCAAAAGTAATAGTCAACTTGATAAAGTCAAGAAAATAATCATTTGACAGATTAGGTAAAGCCTAGTAGGGCAAATATTAAAAACCTGCTGTAATTTCAACAAAGGATAGTAAATGTAGGAATGTATATCGGCATGCAATTCTATTCATTATGGTTGGATAAAACATTTACTTTGTTCATACACAGGGTTTCACAGGAGTTTGAACCTCATGTTTAACCTCCTTGAGTTCAACCCCAACAGTTCACACGGTATTTTTAACCTGTAGTTTAGACTATACTCCAATAAAAAACGAGTTTCAGGGTTGAACTCCGTGTTCAATCTCGCTCATACGACAACTGCCGGGGGGTTGAACCCCCTGCCAAACCCCGTGTGTGAACAAAGTTATAATTTAATACTTTAAAAAATATTCAAGAGCTGTTAGTTAAATATTTTGCAGACACTTTGAAGTTTTACTACGTGTTTTTCCACATATTTTCAAAGTAATAAAGAAAAATTACATTTTGAGAATCGAGATCAGCATTATATTGCATAATTTAGTGCCTTAAAAGATATATGACATTTATTGCTTACCTCAAGTCCAAAACACAGTAATACCAAAAGAATAACTATAATCATAATAGTTATAAAACGTTTAGAAACATATAATGTTGGCACCAGTGTATCATATGGATGTGGCCTCGACAGTATCACCAATATCTCAGAGATTGCTTGACAACTAGCACTCAGTAAACATGTGGTACGAATAAGCACTAGCCATTCTAAACTGAAGACTAATCTTCTATCAGTACACGCAGCCTCTTTATTATCCCCTAGAAAAGTCATATTTACAATATAGTTCATTTACTGAAAAAATTACACCTACACATATACCAGGTGGAACATTTCAGTTGCAGCAACATTGAATGCTTAAAATTAAGGGAAAAGCATGGTCCTAGACTTTGAAAAATGCTAAATAGACTCATGCAATTTCGGAATTTAACATCATAATTTTGGTAATTATAACCCAAATATGGCAAATTTCATCAAGCTCTTGTTTGACATATAATAAAAATGTTTGTTAAATAAAAGAATGAAATATTTTTAACAAAAATCTATGATATATGTCAAACAATAGCTTAATAACAAAAATTTACTATCAAATTTCTTAAAATTTTATGTGGTTTCCAAAATAAGCAATATTACGGTATGTTCTAATTTAACTTTTTGAATTTTCTTGTTTGAAATTCCACTATAATGCAAGAGAGTTCAATAATTAGTAAAATATTTTATTTTAAATTATTTTTAATAAACTTATTTTTAAAATATTAATATTTTAATTATTAATAATCTAATAAAATATTGATATTAATACATAACAAACAAAATATTGGTAAATATGGAGTGGATAGTATCAAAGGAGGTTTAGATTTATATTTATTCACACTATAAAATAATATCTTTAAAAAATATAGACTGTTACTATACAGACTCCCTAATTTAGTTGATACTTTCAAAAGATAGCTAAACTTATACAATAATATAAGCTATCCAACAGTTAAACTAATATCCACAGCATAGTAATAATTTAACAGCTTTAGTAATAATAATACTTACGATGGAAAAATGTAAGTAAAAACGTTAAAAATAATGATAAACACAGCACATAAATTCCAAAATTATTAACCAAAAGATTAATTAATAAGAAACAACATAAAGTAATGTTCTGGCTGGCTTCCTTAGTGGACCTCATTTTGAAATTTTAAATTACACTATACTTATAACATATTTATTATTTGATAGCACTACAATCTGAGTTTTCCTGGCACTATAAGTGTCATCTGCCACTGGTAGAGATGTAGCACCAGATTTCAAACCACAAAAAGTTGTTAATGTTAAAATTCCTCTCAATTAGGACCCTTCTTCACAAAATACTTCTTTCTGATAAAAAATGTTAAACCTATTAATACTTTATTAGCTATAAACCCATATTATTGGCTTGATAGAAATTTAATTAACCCTAGCTAGCTCAACAAAAATTTTTCAGCTAAATTGATAAAAGTGATTCAAAATTTAATTTCAAACTCATATTACAAACTGTTGTTATATCAAATGGTTTTATATTAAAAAGTTTAATTAAAAACGTTTTTTCAAAACTAGGGGAGTAAAATATCCCCTCACTTTTCAAAGTAAACTAAAAATAATACATATTTGTCCATAAAAATTACATAATTTAATTTTTTTATTAGTAATTTGAAAAATAAAATACAACAAAAAATAATAATAAAGACTTTGAATAATACATGTTTAGTTAAATTTAAACATTTCCTCGAGAAGCTAAATTTACATCAGTATTTGACAACTATTGATTGCATACTATTGATAGACATATATAATTTATTTAAAGTTTTATAAGATAAAATGCTTAGTTAACAAAATATGGCTTCCTAACCAAGATCCCTAAGCCCTCTAAAACTTCTCTTACCGCCTTACTTTACATATTTAATCTAAACAACAAAATTGTAATGATATATACTAAAAATCTCTCAGTTGTATAATAATAATGCAGATTTACCTTTCAATTAATGTCTATTATAATATAAGCCACTGAAAATTTAAACAGACCTGGTTTAATTAGAGTTCAATTTTAATAATTTTATGTTATGTTATGATCATATTTATTTTTATTCTACAAAAGAAGGTACCAATAAAAGAAGTAATAATATAAATTCATTCTTATACAACTTTACCAGTTTTACCAGTACCAATACAGATAATTTTTTAATAATATGTCAAATAAAGAGAGAACCCAAAGGGATTGAAATATATTGGGTTTTTATATATCTTTTAGAATAGCGTCTTTTATATAAGAATAAGAAGTATATTTCTTTCAAATATATAATAAATGTACTCAAACCATTGTCAATATATTACTAAACACTACATACATTACAAATTAAACACCCTAAAAATAAAACTCATAATTTATAAAAAAATCTTTTACAGCTAAGCAAAAATATTATACGACACTTATAGACCCAGTTTAAACATCTCTATACAATGTGAGCTCCCCCCCTCCCCAAATATTAGGATTAACTTACTAACAATGTGTTTAAAATGCCTGAAAGGATTATTCTAGTAAATAAGTTTACTAGACAGGATACATAATACTTCTCCAATGTACACAGTAAGCAGGTAAGGAAAAGTAAAAACAAAAACATAGTTTTAAAAAATAATAAATAAATAATCTTTATTTTTTACAATTAATAGCTCAAATTTAATTACTTTTAAATATCAACTAATAATAATAAAAGCAGATTTTAATTTGGTAATAGCAATATAAACAATAATAAAAATAGCTAGGACATATAATATTTTTCTAACTTTATTGCTTTATTATTATAAGTCCCCTCTTTGCAATTTTCTGAACATATTTTATACAGGTCTGGTAAAAAAGCATTGTCAGCTATATCAGTTTAATTACAGTTTTAAGTTCATAGAAGCTTATAAAAGCACAGCTTTTATAAGCTTGTACCAACAGTCCATTTTTTCATAACATACTTATCTATTTTATTCAATATAAAAAATTTGAACAAATGAATTATGAGCAACTAAAAAATAAAAAATCCAGTGCTAGTTTTAAAAGGGTACTAAAGAAAGTTGAAAAATTGTTTGGTCTAAGCTAATACCTATTCATAAAAAAGAGAAAAAATTAATATATAATCTTAATTTTTTATTTATTATTCAAGCCCGTAATTATAGCAAGTTATAAAAAAGTAGTAAAAAAATGAGTTAGGTGTTAGTAGTGATAAGAAATTACGAATAAGTAAAAAGTTATGACTTTCAAAATTAAATAAAAATTAAATGTTAATAAATTGTAGAAACTTTTTTAAAATGGGTACAGGGTATCTCAGATTTTTTTCTCACCACATCAGATTCACTATGCTCATCCTCAAATTATGAAAATTACCTAATTTATATTGCAGTACGTCCGTTTTTCCCAGCCGTCACCTATCTAGGTACACAAGATAAGTGAACCACAGATATACTAGCTGTATTGGAATGAAAGTTAGTACACTTTTTTATTACATAAAGGAAAACACATAAATGCAAATTTTAATCCAATTAGATGCTTCTTCTATTTTAACCAATTTATTAAAAAACACATAAATGTCATTCGAACTAATTGTAATTTATGACTACTTGTATGCCAAATTTCACATCAATCAGACCATTTTCTGCGTTTTATGAATATTCAAAATTGTTGCCGAGTCATTAATAGACAGACAAAAAACTTGGTAATAACTACTTAGGAGTTCTTAAAACATCTGAAATGAATTTTTAGTACTAACACAATACTTATATATACATGAGGAAAAGTAAAATCAATGTCTTTTAAAAAAAATGAAATAACGTTAAGCTCAGTGAAAACATAATGTACAATTAAAATAAGTTTTAATAAAAAGAGATGACAGACTAAACTTAATTTTCCCATGATTTTTTGTTTTCCCTTACTTGAACAATTTCTACGACTTTTATGGTTATACAGACTAAGGCAATAGTACGAATTACAATTATGCATGAACAGATTTTTTTACGATTTCCGATGATATATTAATTTCATGGTTAACCTAAAGTCAGGGCTTATCAAGCCCTACAATTTGCAAGTCCAATGTGTTCTTTTTGTGCTTAAAAAATTAAACAGTAAAGCTCAATGATCGTCTGTGTGTTTAACTCTAGCTATAGATATATAATTTAGTTTAGTTTCTTTATTGTGATAACCGATGGGACCGATTTCACAATCAGCACATATTAAGTATTTAATGTCACCAACGTCTTTACTAAAACCTATGTTTTCAAAATGATACATATCTTCTACTGTCCAAAATTCGCTCATGATTTCCGTCTCAGTAACTTCTGATTCTGATTTTGGCTTCATTATAGGAAGGTTAAACTGAAATTTGTAAAAAAAAAATATTTACAATAAAGGTATGATTAAATTACAGACTATACAGATGGTCAAACTATTTAATTTTGGTTCTTTTTGCCAGGCTAGTATGTTAAAATTAAATTAGCCCTAAAAAATGTGTATGGGTGGTAAATCACCCACTGTGCCATAGAACTGTTCCTATGCCTGTTCTATCCTGTGTGATTGGATTCCAACCTTACAGCTTTAACAAGCACTAGTGGCTTGAATACAATCTACGGAATAGATACATTTACTATGTGCACACAGTGTATTCAACATGTAATCGCATTGCATTCAATAAGCTCCAGTTCTTCCACCAGACTGGTTTCCATCTACTTTAAACTAGCTTATGGAGACTGAATTCTCTCCACACATCTTATCATATATATCATACAGCTGTAATTAATTGCTGTACTAATTACGACCTGTGGATTCAATATGCTCGGTATGCATAGAACGTAAATGATCAACTGATGCTGAGGATTCTCGAAACAGGCATTGCACACAAAGTACAATATTAAACGTTTGGAACTCATTGGTTAAGTAATCAATTAAGTAAAGTTCATAAATATGCTCACCTCAGCAAGAGTACGAGTCCCAAAACCTGGTTTCAATATTTTAGATGGACAATTCTGACAAACAATTAACTGTTTATTAGTGTTATCATCGGATAATTCTACGCCTGATTCACTCATTTCTACAATGTTATAACCACAGAACAGTATAAAATGAGTTTACTACCAACACCAATTTGCGCCGGAACAGGTAAATTTTGAGTAAGGTTATGTTATGTAATATACATTTGAAACCTTTTGTTGCTTTATGATTTGATAGAAAGCTAAAATGAATTCATGATGTAACTTATTTAATATGGTGCAAATGGTAAAACATTATTAGTTAATTTTTTAGATGTTTATTTAAATAATTTGATCAATAAATCTCCATGAATGAAAAATGAATTTATTTTTTAAGTTTAATAAGGCCACAGCTCAGTCAAGTACATCTTAGCGGCTTTGACAAAGGAAATCACTGAGAAGAAAAAGAGCAAAATTGTTTTGTAAACAAACGACAAATTTGTGTGCTGTGGGTTTTAGTTGATTATGTTGCCAAAATGGATAATGTTGATGTAGAGATGTCGCAAAATTCAAATATTAATATTTCTGAGAATAGATACCCATATTGTATTGTTTGGACTCCTATACCTTTGTTAACGTAAGTTCTTAACATTTCACTATGTGTGGCAATTATTATAGTGGAACAGAATTTATTCTACTATAATTAAAGTGATGAAGAAATGAGGGGTTAGCTGTAGAGGCAGTGTACTGACTCCAACCTTTTGCCCTATGGGTGAGATGGACCAGCTTTTGATAAAGGGGGAATCTACTTCAACTGCTACGCTGGTAGTCAGCGCCACTTGTTCCTACACCCCGCTTTGTTTATTTCTATCCTTTGCTAAGCAATGGTTAATAAAGAGCGTCATTGTTAATATTTTCAGCATATTCTCTTTTATATTAGATACAACCGGTTGTTATATCTGGTGAAAATTGGCCGGTTGGCAACACAGAGATACATTGCTATTGGCCAAATTTTGAAAAATAACTTGACCACCTTCAACTATCAATATAATTAAATAAACAGAACAAAACTACAATAACTTATATAACAAAACTAAAATGTGCGGGAAGCTGAAAACAATTTATTCATTATAAACGTGATTCACTCTTGAAAAAGGTTTCAATGAGGTTACGTAGTCCCTCAAGGTCCCAAAATGACAGCTCAGGCTTTTCAATTTATTGAGATAGGCTATCCCTCCTCTAGTAATAATATCTCTAAGATGGTAGTATATTTGGTGTTGCAATACGGATATTCAGAGGAACTAAAAATGACATAATTTGCTCAGGACCTGTGAAGGGTGGGAATCAGAATACTGTCTGCATTCCGACCCCTCATTTTACATCACTTTAGAACAAACTTATTTTATAATTCACCTGAAGCCCAGATATTTGACAAGCCACGTACTATAGTCTTATTAAGTAAAGTACATACTTAGTTAATTGTTGTTTATCAGATGAATAGAGTATTTGCAATTTAAAAAAAAATTGTTTGCTCATAAAATGATTAAATGTAAATAAAAAATATATTAAGCTGTAAAAAAATATTTAATTTAATTTTAAATAGTAGAAATAAGCATTTAAAGAAAAGGAGAGGGGGAATGGGTGAAAGAGTGGGGTGAAAACGGAACGTTCTAAAGGTTGGGTACAGATGGGAGTTTTAGTTTGAAATATCGTAAGGTCAACAGTTGCTTACAGTTCAATACAATGTAAAGAAGACTGAAACAAAACAATTCCATGTTCCAGGTAATACAATGCTATAGGAACGTAATGTCTACACCTGTCAGTATTGTCTTGTTGACAGTATAGAATAAACTCTTATGAGTGTTGCTCTAGTGAATATTGTAATACACGGCGGTATTCTGACGTCACACAAGCAGTCAAGGCCGTTTTCCCACCAAAAGAACATGTTTAAATATATTTTTCGTTTTTTTGCTGTATCATCAAAAGTATAAGTTTTTTTCATTCTAATATTTGACATGGTGTTCTTTTATTTGATGTACTTAAAGATAATGCAATAAAAGAAAATGTGCAAATACTCTATTCTACAGGTTGGTGAGAACTTAAATATTTATGATGAAGAGTTTGCCATAAATAAATAAATTAACATAGTTTTGAGGTTTATTTAAAACAAATACATTTTTCATAAATTGGTGTTTTCTCAATTACTCTTAAACTATTTGCAGTAGCATATTATTCTGGGGGATTGGGTTTAATATCTTGCAATTTAATATATCTTTATTCGAATAAGTTTAAAGGCTAATAATGACTTCCATTATTATAGTGTAACACATGGGTAAAAATCAGTTGAAAGCATGGGAAAATAATGCTAGGGAGCCAATGAGGTTAGTCCTGGATGTTAAACCACGCCCACAATTTCATATTGGACCAACCTCATTGGTTCCTTAACACCATATTCCCACATTGTCAAATGATTTTAGTCGTGTATTATACAATAGTTGGTGATCATTTTCGTATTTCTTACAGATGGATATTCCCTTTTATTGGACACATGGGTATCTGCACATCAGGTGGTATAATTAGAGATTTTGGTGGTTCCTATTATGTAGGTAAAGATAGGATGGCATTTGGTAATCCTACTAAATATTGGCAATTGAATCCAAATAGAGCTATGTCTTCCTGGGACCAGGCTGTTAGTACAGCTGCAGAAGTCTATCAATCTAGAATTGTGAGTCATTAGAGTTATTTTACTAAAATGTGAAAAATTACAGCTACGCATGTCAGTCATTACCTTAAATTTTAATGATTTAGATAAAATTTTCATAATGGAGGACCTATTATAGGGTATGACAATAGTCAAAATAAAAAAAGAATAATAATTTAAAATTTAAAAACTCATCTACTGAGTAGAAAAAAAAATATTTTAATACTTTGCAAATGCATGCTTTAAACTTCTTTGTTTCTAACAATTTTTTTATCTTCTTGAAGAGCATTATATAATTTACTACACCAGTAGTTTACACTATTCTGGCTCCTCGACACTCTACAATTCTTTACCCTCAGGTTATTTTTTAATAGAGTTTCGTATGAATGGCCTACTGCTCTTTCACTAAACATTTAATATTATTTTTAACAAAACTAAACACTGCAATATATAAAAAAAAAATGAAGGAAGAAACTAAGAAGGGAGAAAGACTTAAAAGCTTGAAGCTTATTAAATTCAATCCTGTTTCAAGAATTTAGTAAAACATTTTTGCCTTTAACCCTTTCGCTGCTAATGACAGCATATGCCGTCAATAGAAAAACTTTTGTGGCTAATTGGATCTATAAAGCATATTATTATTAATGAAATGTAACCTTATCAATAATTTATTATATTGATTATAACCATTTATTGGTCTCCATAAGATTGAAAACATGCAAATTAACAATGCTACTGTGTTTTACTTTGAGGTGGTAGGCCTTTAGAATTTGCACTCTCAGTGAGATACTTTATTGAAATACTAATAAGTACAGAACAAAACAAATAATCAGATTTATAATGTGTTTAATACTTTGTTCACAGCATAATCTATGTTGCGACAACTGTCATTCAATGGTGGCATTAGCTTTAAATAAAATGCAATATAATGGAAAAACATCGTGGAATATGATAAAACTCTGTTTTCTTATGCTAGTCCATGGAAAATATGTCAGGTATGTATCTACCCAATGATAATGGTTCTAATCATGCTGAAATATTTTCTTTTTCATTGAAACACTTGTTGTAAGGCTTTGTTCTCAAAACATATTTTATCTCCAGGCGGTGTATAATTTGAAGTGTATTGGCTAGTTTTTAGGGAGTAAAGAAGCTCTTTTCAATCCCAAGGGAGAAAAAAGTGTTTCATATAATTGGTGTTAGACCCCTCAAATCTTATAGAAGGGGAAAGTTATCAATCTTTTTTGGGAAGCAGTATCCTTTATTTAAAACTTTCCCGAGGGCAGCACCCCCAAAATTTGTGAGGGGCCCGACCGAAAAGAAAAAAAGAAGTTTATTCCCTTCAAATCCGTTTCACTTTGGAGCAATATTTCTTTTTCTTTTTTGGAGGCTGCACCCCCAAAATTTATAAGTGAGATCTGACCAAAAAAGTGTTTATTTAGCAGTTTCAGGCTAAAAGAGGCCGTTTAAAACATTTTTGGCTTTGCCTCAGGAGTTATGAATATTTATGACACGAATATGTTACATTTTTATATATTCAGTATGCATAAAAATGTAAAAATACTTAAAAATTTACACTTCTGACAATATGAACTTTCACCGCTTGATTTAGACTTAAAGATTCAATTCCATGATGGGCCATTATGGTTTTTATAAAAAGGATAAAACTGCATACCAGGTCATTTGGAAAGGACATTAGTAAGAATAGTATATTATACTACTAGGCTGTGAAATGAATCTTTTTTTTACAGTAGCAACTATATTTATGCCAAGCAAGTCGGTAAAAGAAGCTGAGGGTAATATAAATATTCATTTCATGGCCATGTAGGGTATGCTATTTTTTCTGAGGAGGTAAACATAAATTTTATTTACCGCTTTAATGTCTAAAGTTATTAACTCTAGTGGATTTCCAACCCTGTGTCACCAGGGGTCACTTAAATTAGATGATGGCAAATAGATAAAAATTTTTGGTGCAGCTGGGACAGCTGTACCAAATAATTTTTATAGTAGATACAAATTTGGCATTTCAAGTTCTGTACAACAGGGAATAAAGTGAACCTTAACTCCCCACCTCAGAAATATTTTTTTTTTTTTTTTTTTTTTTTTCCTTCTAGTAGTAACCCTACTAAAAGGCCGTTTATTATCAGCATGTCCCATATAAATACTACATGCTTTTGAAAACAATAGATTTTTGTACTTTACTTCGTTCTTTTTGAGAAATGTTTTTTTTTTCGGCTGTTCTTTTCTTCCTACAGTAAAATTTTGAATGTTCTGAATAAAAATTTTCTTTTAAATTTAATGTCTTGTTAATAACCTCAGAAATATTGTAATTGTTGTTAGTAGTTGTTTCCCAAATCTGACAATAATTAAATATGTAAACTAACATTCGTATCATTTATTTATTTTTATATATATATTTGTTTTGTATCTATTTTTTCCAGCACAAGCGGATTTTTTAAGAGTAATCTACCGTTTTTGATATTTTTATGTTTAATTATAATCTTGTGTGTTTATTCAAATTAATTATTTTAAGAGTAATTTTGCTCCATTTGACTTTGTACTTTTGAATGTTGTTCTGCTAAATGAATGTATTATAAAGTAGCCGCTAATTAAATTTTGTTAAAATTTTTACTTAATAAGTGATAAGTATATAATTATATTTTCATACATTATCATATGCATGTAGATTCTTACTATAGTAAAACACATGGTTGTAATCAGTTGACAGCATGGATAATATGCGAGGGAGCCAATAAGGTTAGTCCTAAACATTAAACCCATCGATAAAGAATGTAATATAGATGCGTTTCTTCCTCCATATTTTGTTCATGAGTAGTATTACATGTGCTGCCATTTACTTGTGTTAAAGGTAAACTTGGCTCAAAAGTTAGTTCCCCTTTTCCTCACTAGACTGTGTTAGTAGTTATTTCATTTACTATACTTTACAACACAATTAATGTATGCATTTTCTTTTCTTTTTAATTAAACAAAATTAAGAAAACTACCAATTATTGTAAAAAGGCAATTTTAGAAAAGCTTTACTATTTGAAATAATTTTTTTTTTTTACTATAATTGTTAGTAATATCTTATTTTTTTTTAATTAAAAGAAAACAGAATAATACATACATTTTACTAACTAAAAATTTTCTCATTTATGATTAAAAGTCTGTTTACCTTTAAAAGAAAAGGTTAAAATATACCTAGGTCTAATCTAAAAAGCAACTCTTAATACTATTATTTTATTGTAAAATGAAAACAATAAACCTACTACTAACCTCTGTTTAGCGTCTTGTTCACAATTCTGAACACAACACTTGGAATTGATTAACCATGATTAGGCAATATATAGTTAATTACTGAACTATGAAAGTAAATTATCGCTTAAAAGGTATGTTTTTTATTAATGTCAAAGTTTAACTCAAAAACGAATCGTCATATTATTAAATCCTTAGTCTATGAACGAAACAACACATCTGTAAAAGACACTGATAAAAAGGATGTATAAAAATATGTTACGGACAAAAAATAAACTGTTGATTTTAGCTCGCAGGATGGTCTCAACAGGATATATAGATAAAAATAAAAATCCGGGTACGGGTACCATGGAACTTTTCCCTCGTCACATCGGATTCGCTACGCTCATTTTCCTACGTCTGATTCGCTTTGCTCGTCTTTAGAATATGCAATTCGCCAAACGTATACTGTAACACGTCAACGGACTCACTTCGCTCGTCCTCTGATAGTAAATACATCCGTTTCATTCTCAGCTGTTACTATACAGCACTGACCACGCACAGTGCTGCTTAACTTTCATGATCAAACCAAAATAGATATACTTAATGAATTGAACGAAACTTAGTGTAGTTATTTACGTAAAGATATAGACTTGTAGTACTCAATTTTAACCCAATAATATTATTTTTCATTTTTTTGCAATTTTTAAACAAACAAACACAAGTCATTTGATACAAATTACAAAAAATACTGATAATGAGTTGAAACTTTGCACATATGTTAGTCTTGCATAATGTTAGTCTTATTATGTTAGTGATATAATGTACATTATCAGTGGCGTAGCCAGGGGGGCTGAGGGGCTTCAGCCCCCCCCCCCCCGAAATTTTTACATAACCTACCCGCAATAAATGTGTGAAAAAAATAAAACCTATAAAAAATATATAATAATAAATTACGTAACATATATTTTTTAACCATAAACTTATAATATGAATATCATAATATAAAAACAATATACAATGAAATTGAAAGAAATAAAAATAATTTGAAAACATTGAACAATATACAATAAATATATATAATATATAAATATATATATATATATATATATATATATAATATATATATAATATTATATATATATATATTTTTAACATTCAGCCCCTCCCGAAATTAAATCCTGGCTACGCCACTGTACATTATATTGGGGAAATAAGATATTCCCGTTACCTGGTAAGTAATGAGGTAGTGAATAAGGTATTTCCGATAACTTTCTATTGACCTCTAGTTCTAGCTTCGTCATCAGGTCCAGGTAAAAGTCCAATTGTAAAAGATACTTATATAATATATATTATACTGGGGTAATAAGATATTCCCGTAACCTGGTAAGTAATAAGGTAGGGAGTAAGGGAGTTTCAACAACTTGTTATTGACCTCTAAGCAGCTTCTCCCATGGAATGGATACAAAAAAGCTTCATTGCATAAATATAGTAAAACTTTTTACTTTTCCACATATGTACACAAGTATTTTGTTTGCATAGACATCCGAAACTGGAATGACACCGACATTATTCGTTTCAGGTGTTTTTAAGACCTCCTGAATAGTTCTTACAAAGTTTTGTGTGTATTTGTCTATTAACATCGTAGCTTCTAGTGTATATACGCTAGAGAGTTGAAACTTCTCTTGTAAATTTTTCCGTGTATTTTTTTCCGCGTGTTTTTTTCCGTGAACTTTTTTCCGTGTGTATTTTTTCCATGTGTTTTTTTTCCAGTGTACTTTTTTCCTAGATTCAAATATACCATATACTTAGAATAAGAAAGCTATTGCTAGTCCTACCTCATTATACAAGGAGGTTGAAAATGGTTTTAAAATAAAATGATTTTTAGAATTAAAATTGATACAGACATCTCATATTTAATAAGTTCTACAGTTTCTACAATTAATTAATTTTTTGAAAAATCTTTTAAAAAGTAATACAAAAAAAGTAGGATCTACTGATTTTACGAAAAACATTTTTTTTTTAAATCCCTAAAAAGCGATAAAACATCTTAGCTGTAACCAAATCTACTGTTTCTACATTCTACAGTAAATAATTCATGTAGAAATCTCTAAAAAGTAATAAAACATTTTAATTTCAGCAGGATCTAGAGTTTTTACAATACAATTATTTTTAAGATATACAATTATTTTTCCCTAAAAAATAATTAAATATTTTAATTTAAGCACAATCTACTGTTAATTTATTATTATTAACTGTATTAACTGAAAGAGGGTATTTTAATTTTAACATCAATGTACTACAGTTTGAAAATTGGAAAAAAGCAATTAAAAAACTTAACTTTTTCAAAATCAACTTTTGTCTAATGAGCATTTAGGCTAATGGTAACTTAAACCAAACCTGAA
>JACMZG010001913.1:23208784-23458784 GCA_018340805.1 Microvelia longipes
ATTGTAGAAACTTTTTGAAATGGGTACGGGTATCTCAGATCTTTTCACTATGCTCATCCTCAATTATGAAAATTACCTAATTTATATTGCAGTACGTCCGTTTTTCCCAGCCGTCACCTATCTAGGTACACAAGATAAGTGAACCAAGATTACTAGCTGTATTGGAATGAAAGTTAGTACACTTTTTTATTACATAAAGGAAAACACATAAATGCAAATTTTAATCCAATTAGATGCTTCTTCTATTTTAACCAATTTATTAAAAAACACATAAATGTCATTCGACTAATTTAACTAATCCTGATAATGAGATGGAACTAAGCACATTTGTTGGTCTCATTTATGACTACTTGTATGCCAAATTTCACATCAATCAGACCATTTTCTGCGTTTTATGAATATTCAAAATTGTTGCCGAGTCATTAATAGACAGACAAAAAACTTGGTAATAACTACTTAGGAGTTCTTAAAACATCTGAAATGAATTTTTAGTACTAACACAATACTTATATATACATGAGGAAAAGTAAAATCAATGTCTTTTTAAAAAAAATGAAATAACGTTAAGCTCAGTGAAAACATAATGTACAATTAAAATAAGTTTTAATAAAAAGAGATGACAGACTAAACTTAATTTTCCCATGATTTTTTGTTTTCCCTTACTTGAACAATTTTACGACTTTTATGGTTATACAGACTAAGGCAATAGTACGAATTACAATTATGCATGAACAGATTTTTTTACGATTTCCGATGATATATTAATTTCATGGTTAACCTAAAGTCAGGGCTTATCAAGCCCTACAATTTGCAAGTCCAATGTGTTTTTTTGTGCTTAAAAATTAAACAGTAAAGCTCAATGATCGTCTGTGTGTTTAACTCTAGCTATATAGATTTAGTTTAGTTTCTTTATTGTGATAACCGATGGGACCGATTTCACAATCAGCACATATTAAGTATTTAATGTCACCAACGTCTTTACTAAAACCTATGTTTTCAAAATGATACATATCTTCTACTGTCCAAAATTCTCATGATTTCCGTCTCAGTAACTTCTGATTCTGATTTTGGCTTCATTATAGGAAGGTTAAACTGAAATTTGTAAAAAAAAATATTTACAATAAAGGTATGATTAAATTACAGACTATACAGATGGTCAAACTATTTAATTTTGGTTCTTTTTTGCCAGGCTAGTATGTTAAAATTAAATTAGCCTAAAAAATGTGTATGGGTGGTAAATCACCCACTGTGCCATAGAACTGTTCCTATGCCTGTTCTATCCTGTGTGATTGGATTCCAACCTTACAGCTTTAACAAGCACTAGTGGCTTGAATACAATCTACGGAATAGATACATTTACTATGTGCACACAGTGTATTCAACATGTAATCGCATTGCATTCAATAAGCTCCAGTTCTTCCACCAGACTGGTTTCCATCTACTTTAAACTAGCTTATGGAGACTGAATTCTCTCCACACATCTTATCATATATATCATACAGCTGTAATTAATTGCTGTACTAATTACGACCTGTGGATTCAATATGCTCGGTATGCATAGAACGTAAATGATCAACTGATGCTGAGGATTCTCGAAACAGGCATTGCACACAAAGTACAATATTAAACGTTTGGAACTCATTGGTTAAGTAATCAATTAAGTAAAGTTCATAAATATGCTCACCTCAGCAAGAGTACGAGTCCCAAACCTGGTTTCAATATTTTAGATGGACAATTCTGACAAACAATTAACTGTTTATTAGTGTTATCATCATCGGATAATTCTACGCCTGATTCACTCATTTCTACAATGTTATAACCACAGAACAGTATAAAATGAGTTTACTACCAACACCAATTTGCGCCGGAACAGGTAAATTTTGAGTAAGGTTATGTTATGTAATATACATTTGAAACCTTTTGTTGCTTTATGATTTGATAGAAAGCTAAAATGAATTCATGATGTAACTTATTTAATATGGTGCAAATGGTAAAACATTATTAGTTAATTTTTTTAGATGTTTATTTAAATAATTTGATCAATAAATCTCCATGAATGAAAAATGAATTTATTTTTTAAGTTTAATAAGGCCACAGCTCAGTCAAGTACATCTTAGCGGCTTTGACAAAGGAAATCACTGAGAAGAAAAAGAGCAAAATTGTTTTGTAAACAAACGACAAATTTGTGTGCTGTGGGTTTTAGTTGATTATGTTGCCAAAATGGATAATGTTGATGTAGAGATGTCGCAAAATTCAATATTAATATTTCTGAGAATAGATACCCATATTGTATTGTTTGGACTCCTATACCTTTGTTAACGTAAGTTCTTAACATTTCACTATGTGTGGCAATTATTATAGTGGAACAGAATTTATTCTACTAATAATTAAAGTGATGAAGAAATGAGGGGTTAGCTGTAGAGGCAGTGTACTGACTCCAACCTTTTGCCCTATGGGTGATGGACCAGCTTTTGATAAAGGGGGAATCTACTTCAACTGCTACGCTGGTAGTCAGCGCCACTTGTTCCTACACCCGCTTTGTTTATTTCTATCCTTTGCTAAGCAATGGTTAATAAAGAGCGTCATTGTTAATATTTTCAGCATATTCTCTTTTATATTAGATACAACCGGTTGTTATATCTGGTGAAAATTGGCCGGTTGGCAACACAGAGATACATTGCTATTGGCCAAATTTTGAAAAATAACTTGACCACCTTCAACTATCAATATAATTAAATAAACAGAACAAAACTACAATAACTTATATAACAAAACTAAAATGTGCGGGAAGCTGAAAACAATTTATTCATTATAAACGTGATTCACTCTTGAAAAAGGTTTCAATGAGGTTACGTAGTCCCTCAAGGTCCCAAAATGACAGCTCAGGCTTTTCAATTTATTGAGATAGGCTATCCCTCCTCTAGTAATAATATCTCTAAGATGGTAGTATATTTGGTGTTGCAATACGGATATTCAGAGGAACTAAAAATGACATAATTTGCTCAGGACCCTGTGAAGGGTGGGAATCAGAATACTGTCTGCATTCCGACCCCTCATTTTACATCACTTTAGAACAAACTTATTTTATAATTCACCTGAAGCCCAGATATTTGACAAGCCACGTACTATAGTCTTATTAAGTAAAGTACATACTTAGTTAATTGTTGTTTATCAGATGAATAGAGTATTTGCAATTTAAAAAAAAATTGTTTGCTCATAAAATGATTAAATGTAAATAAAATATATTAAGCTGTAAAAAAATATTTAATTTAATTTTAAATATAGAAATAAGCATTTAAAGAAAAGGAGAGGGGGAATGGGTGAAAGAGTGGGGTGAAAACGGAACGTTCTAAAGGTTGGGTACAGATGGGAGTTTTAGTTTGAAATATCGTAAGGTCAACAGTTGCTTACAGTTCAATACAATGTAAAGAAGACTGAAACAAAACAATTCCATGTTCCAGGTAATACAATGCTATAGGAACGTAATGTCTACACCTGTCAGTATTGTCTTGTTGACAGTATAGAATAAACTCTTATGAGTGTTGCTCTAGTGAATATTGTAATACACGGCGGTATTCTGACGTCACACAAGCAGTCAAGGCCGTTTTCCCACCAAAAGAACATGTTTAAAATATTTTTTTTTTTGCTGTATCATCAAAAGTATAAGTTTTTTTCATTCTAATATTTGACATGGTGTTCTTTTATTTGATGTACTTAAAGATAATGCAATAAAAGAAAATGTGCAAATACTCTATTCTACAGGTTGGTGAGAACTTAATATTTATGATGAAGAGTTTGCCATAAATAAATAAATTAACATAGTTTTGAGGTTTATTTAAAACAAATACATTTTTCATAAATTGGTGTTTTCTCAATTACTCTTAAACTATTTGCAGTAGCATATTATTCTGGGGGATTGGGTTTAATATCTTGCAATTTAATATATCTTTATTCGAATAAGTTTAAAGGCTAATAATGACTTCCATTATTATAGTGTAACACATGGGTAAAATCAGTTGAAAGCATGGGAAAATAATGCTAGGGAGCCAATGAGGTTAGTCCTGGATGTTAAACCACGCCCACAATTTCATATTGGACCAACCTCATTGGTTCCTTAACACCATATTCCCACATTGTCAAATGATTTTAGTCGTGTATTATACAATAGTTGGTGATCATTTTCGTATTTCTTACAGATGGATATTCCCTTTTATTGGACACATGGGTATCTGCACATCAGGTGGTATAATTAGAGATTTTGGTGGTTCCTATTATGTAGGTAAAGATAGGATGGCATTTGGTAATCCTACTAAATATTGGCAATTGAATCCAAATAGAGCTATGTCTTCCTGGGACCAGGCTGTTAGTACAGCTGCAGAAGTCTATCAATCTAGAATTGTGAGTCATTAGAGTTATTTTACTAAAATGTGAAAAATTACAGCTACGCATGTCAGTCATTACCTTAAATTTTAATGATTTAGATAAAATTTTCATAATGGAGGACCTATTATAGGGTATGACAATAGTCAAAATAAAAAAAAGAATAATAATTTAAAATTTAAAAACTCATCTACTGAGTAGAAAAAAAAATATTTTAATACTTTGCAAATGCATGCTTTAAACTTCTTTGTTTCTAACAATTTTTTTATCTTCTTGAAGAGCATTATATAATTTACTACACCAGTAGTTTACACTATTCTGGCTCCTCGACACTCTACAATTCTTTACCCTCAGGTTATTTTTTAATAGAGTTTCGTATGAATGGCCTACTGCTCTTTCACTAAACATTTTAATATTATTTTTAACAAAAACTAAACACTGCAATATATAAAAAAAAAATGAAGGAAGAAACTAAGAAGGGAGAAAGACTTAAAAGCTTGAAGCTTATTAAATTCAATCCTGTTTCAAGAATTTAGTAAAACATTTTTGCCTTTAACCCTTTCGCTGCTAATGACAGCATATGCCGTCAATAGAAAAACTTTTGTGGCTAATTGGATCTATAAAGCATATTATTATTAATGAAATGTAACCTTATCAATAATTTATTATATTGATTATAACCATTTATTGGTCTCCATAAGATTGAAAACATGCAAATTAACAATGCTACTGTGTTTTACTTTGAGGTGGTAGGCCTTTAGAATTTGCACTCTCAGTGAGATACTTTATTGAAATACTAATAAGTACAGAACAAACAAATAATCAGATTTATAATGTGTTTAATACTTTGTTCACAGCATAATCTATGTTGCGACAACTGTCATTCAATGGTGGCATTAGCTTTAAATAAAATGCAATATAATGGAAAAACATCGTGGAATATGATAAAACTCTGTTTTCTTATGCTAGTCCATGGAAAATATGTCAGGTATGTATCTACCCAATGATAATGGTTCTAATCATGCTGAAATATTTTCTTTTTCATTGAAACACTTGTTGTAAGGCTTTGTTCTCAAAACATATTTTATCTCCAGGCGGTGTATAATTTGAAGTGTATTGGCTAGTTTTTAGGGAGTAAAAAGCTCTTTTCAATCCCAAGGGAGAAAAAAGTGTTTCATATAATTGGTGTTAGACCCTCAAATCTTATAGAAGGGGAAAGTTATCAATCTTTTTTGGGAAGCAGTATCCTTTATTTAAAACTTTCCCGAGGGCAGCACCCCCAAAATTTGTGAGGGGCCCGACCGAAAAGAAAAAAAGAAGTTTATTCCCTTCAAATCCGTTTCACTTTGGAGCAATATTTCTTTTTCTTTTTTGGAGGCTGCACCCCCAAAATTTATAAGTGAGATCTGACCAAAAAAGTGTTTATTTAGCAGTTTCAGGCTAAAAGAGGCCGTTTAAAACATTTTTGGCTTTGCCTCAGGAGTTATGAATATTTATGACACGAATGTTTACATTTTTTATATATTCAGTATGCATAAAAATGTAAAAATACTTAAAAATTTACACTTCTGACAATATGAACTTTCACCGCTTGATTTAGACTTAAAGATTCAATTCCATGATGGGCCATTATGGTTTTTATAAAAAGGATAAAACTGCATACCAGGTCATTTGGAAAGGACATTAGTAAGAATAGTATATTATACTACTAGGCTGTGAAATGAATCTTTTTTTTACAGTAGCAACTATATTTATGCCAAGCAAGTCGGTAAAAGAAGCTGAGGGTAATATAAATATTCATTTCATGGCCATGTAGGGTATGCTATTTTTTCTGAGGAGGTAAACATAAATTTTATTTACCGCTTTAATGTCTAAAGTTATTAACTCTAGTGGATTTCCAACCCTGTGTCACCAGGGGTCACTTAAATTAGATGATGGCAAATAGATAAAAATTTTTGGTGCAGCTGGGACAGCTGTACCAAATAATTTTTATAGTAGATACAAATTTGGCATTTCAAGTTCTGTACAACAGGGAATAAAGTGAACCTTAACTCCCCCCCCTAAAAAATTTTTTTTTTTTTTTTTTTTTTTTTCCTTCTAGTAGTAACCCTACTAAAAGGCCGTTTATTATCAGCATGTCCCATATAAATACTACATGCTTTTGAAAAAAATAGATTTTGTACTTTACTTCGTTCTTTTTGAGAAATGTTTTTTTTTTCGGCTGTTCTTTTCTTCCTACAGTAAAATTTTGAATGTTCTGAATAAAAATTTTTTTTAAATTTAATGTCTTGTTAATAACCTCAAATATTGTAATTGTTGTTAGTAGTTGTTTCCCAAATCTGACAATAATTAAATATGTAAACTAACATTCGTATCATTTATTTATTTTTATATATATATTTGTTTTGTATCTATTTTTTCCAGCACAAGCGGATTTTTTAAGAGTAATCTACCGTTTTTGATATTTTTATGTTTAATTATAATCTTGTGTGTTTATTCAAATTAATTATTTTAAGAGTAATTTTGCTCCATTTGACTTTGTACTTTTGAATGTTGTTCTGCTAAATGAATGTATTATAAAGTAGCCGCTAATTAAATTTTGTTAAAATTTTTACTTAATAAGTGATAAGTATATAATTATATTTTCATACATTATCATATGCATGTAGATTCTTACTATAGTAAAACACATGGTTGTAATCAGTTGACAGCATGGATAATATGCGAGGGAGCCAATAAGGTTAGTCCTAACATTAAACCCATCGATAAAGAATGTAATAAGATGCGTTTCTTCCTCCATATTTTGTTCATGAGTAGTATTACATGTGCTGCCATTTACTTGTGTTAAAGGTAAACTTGGCTCAAAAGTTAGTTCCCCTTTTCCTCACTAGACTGTGTTAGTAGTTATTTCATTTACTATACTTTACAACACAATTAATGTATGCATTTTCTTTTCTTTTTAATTAAACAAAATTAAGAAAACTACCAATTATTGTAAAAAGGCAATTTTAGAAAAGCTTTACTATTTGAAATAATTTTTTTTTTTTACTATAATTGTTAGTAATATCTTATTTTTTTTAATTAAAAGAAAACAGAATAATACATACATTTTACTAACTAAAAATTTTCTCATTTATGATTAAAAGTCTGTTTACCTTTAAAAGAAAAGGTTAAAATATACCTAGGTCTAATCTAAAAAGCAACTCTTAATACTATTATTTTATTGTAAAATGAAAACAATAAACCTACTACTAACCTCTGTTTAGCGTCTTGTTCACAATTCTGAACACAACACTTGGAATTGATTAACCATGATTAGGCAATATATAGTTAATTACTGAACTATGAAAGTAAATTATCGCTTAAAAGGTATGTTTTTTATTAATGTCAAAGTTTAACTCATAAAACGAATCGTCATATTATTAAATCCTTAGTCTATGAACGAAACAACACATCTGTAAAAGACACTGATAAAAGATTATAAAAATATGTAACGGACAAAAAATAAACTGTTGATACTTCAATAAATACTGAATTGATAAATTCAATAAGGTAGCAATAGTGCTGTAGTTAAAGAATGTTATTCAAGAGGAATTCTTCAAAAATTCTTTTTAAGCAGGGGATATTTCTTCTTACTGACACCCCCCCTGGTTAAACTCCATCCACAATTTCATATCAGGCAAAACTCATTGATTCCTCAACAATATTTTCCCACCCTATCAACTGATATTAACCGTGTGTATTACTATTGTAATATTCTATGTGTCATTCAAGTCATTTTTATTTTTCCTCATTTATACTGTAGGTGTATAGGAAAAGTATTGTGTTTGCACTTAGGAATTTTATTAAGACCTCGTGAGTAATTTTTATTAAGTTGTCCGTCTGTATTTTTGTGTTAATGTTTTCATTGTTGCTCCCGGTGTATTTATGCTAGGGACTTGAAACTTAATACAAAAATCAATCTTCTGGTCTGGTTGTGCTATCTGGAAAACATTTTTAAAGACGTCTATAACTGACATATTAATGACAGCAAAAATTTTGGAAATTCATTAAACTATTTTTTTAACTTATATGAGATGCATTTAGTCATATATCAGACCAACATATGTATTCTAAGGTTTGTCTCATTATCACCATTAGTTCAATTGCTATCGAATCACATATACGTTTTTTTCAAAATTTAAAAATTATCCAATTAAGTGACATTTGGTACCATTGTATCCTTTTGCATATAAGTATGCTGTTTTGTTTTAATATGGCAAGTATTTTATATACGGCGAGGTCAGTGCCTGGATGAGTGACAGCTTCCGGATGAAAACTTTGATTCTGCAACAAACTCCAAAGATGTGTTGCAGAATCAATTTGGGGATTTTTTTTTTTCATTTTGAGGACAAGTGAAGCAAGTCCAAAGTAAAGAGGATGAGCATAGAGAATCTGATATAATGAGGAAAAGTTCCGAGATACCCCGTATCTATTTTTTTATGTGGGAGGGGGGATGTAATAATTTTAAGCACATTATAAGGAAAAAAGGTTTGCTTTAATTATAAAAGAAATGAAAAAAAGCAATATTGGAGTATAGCTATATTGGACTCCAATATTGTAAACGCTTTGGAGTCATCTTCAGGTCCAAAAAAATATTACAAATTCTGTAAAACAAGTCTTAGTTACCTTGTTTTTTATGTTTTATTTTTACTTAATTTCTAATACTTGTATTTGACTTTTATATGACTTAGGCAGGATTGTAAAATATAGTTGATTTTGATAGTCAATTTGTCGAGTAGGACTATATTTTTGCTAATTTTTTGAAAGATTATTTTATAATAATGGTAAAATGTTCCACTTACTCAGTTTTTTTAAACAATATTTTTGTTACTATATTATGCTGTTTCCTTCTTTTGTTATCATAAAGTTTTTTTTCTATTGTAAACAATTTTTAAGTGTTTGTGTCCCAGTGATGTATGTGTTAATAAGTACATTTAATTTGTAAAAAAGTGTAAAATTAAATAAAATTGTCATAATTTCATGATTTATTTTTGACATTTTCATGTTTAACTATTACGATTTGATGATAACATAGGTTTGCCTAGGGAGCCATTTTTGACTTGCTGTCTGGGACAGTAGGCTAATGAATGTGGATCAAGAAGGAGAAGTTTCTCTCCCATACAATATTCCCACTCTCAACACTACCGAACCTAACACTAACAGATATTGAAGATGTCATTGACCTAGACATATACACACACACAACACACACATATATATATAAATATATATATATATATATATATATATATAATATATATATATATACACCGTTTTCGCCTCTTTGGATGGTCCAATTGAGCTGAAACCTGTCTCAATCGTTCTACAATCCCCACAGCCATAACAAGACTACTTTGCTTAGCAGGTCTGCTAATCTCGCCCTAGTTCTGTGGGAACCATTTTTGTCCTGTCTGTCTGGGACTGTAGGCTCACAAGGGCAGAACAAGAGGTAGGGGCCTTTCTTTCATAATACCTTCCCACCATTTAAAACTACTGAACATAACAGAGGTCTCTGATATAGATGTATACATACATACAACATTATATATATATATATATATATATATATATATATATATATATGTGTGTGTGTGTGTGTGTGTGTATGTATACCATTTGCGCAACTTGTATAAAAACCCATCCAACTCGGTATAAAAAATACCTTTTTTGTAAATAAAATCATAAAAAGGCAACAGTGGTTGTAAATATTTGTAACCTCATGTCGTTTTTATTTCCCTCATTGTGCATATTGATCTGTTTGAGTTCGTTTCGTTTCATTCCAATCTGTTCAATTCATCCAATTATAGCGATGTTGTAATATGATCTGAGTGCCTATATTTAACTTATGGACATTGTCGTATTCTTCAAAGATTTCTTGCTATTTGAGTACAGGCAGGGTCTGTGGTCTTTCAAAAAACACAGCATTCTTTTTTGGAAAATGTCATGTCTTTCAATAGATGACAGTCTTGAATTTTTTAAGTCATGAATGCATATTGTCATATTATTTTTATAATATGAAACAATATGCATTCAATTATACAAACTTGACTAAAAAAAATCAGTTTTTTTTAGGAAAAAGTAATTATAGCTGACGATTTATTTAAATTGTCAAACTTTTATCATAGAACTATTATGATCCATTACATTATGCAATTAACAACTTTAACTCCACTTAATTCATACTTCCCAAACAAATCTAAAGCAACACTTAGTTGGTAAATTTATAAGATACAACAATATTCCTACTTAAAAAGTAAATAAATAATTTAAAAAAATAATTAAAAAATATGATATCAAATAAAAACAAATGATAATAGTAATTTATGCTCCAATGGAGTAAAGAATGTCATTATTTCCCTGAGCATTATGTTGGTTCCTAAGGCGAAAGCCGAGGGAACCAAAGAATTTAAATCCTGAGGCGAAGCCCAGGGATTTATTTGTTAAACTCCTGAGGAGAAGCCTAGGGAGTTATAGCAATTTTAATAAAATTGCTATATAGATTATTGCAAGAAAATAATGGCATTTTACTCCCAAGGTGCATACAAGATTTTATCTCCAGATGTCAACATTAAAAATAAAGTAAGAATGTTTTATTTAATTTCTTTTATCAAGATTTTTTCAACTGAAAATTATCTTACCTTTATCATAAGAAACTTGTCGTTAGGTGAATTATGCAAAAAATCTTCAACTTGGTTCTTAGTAAAAACATTCGCTTTCTTTGCAACATAACCTTCGTTTTTTCTTTTTAATAATGCTTTAGTGATGCATAGCTTTTGATATTAACATTTTCTCTCACAAGCAAAGATGATTTGATCATTGAATACAGCGACCACAGACTTGACGCTTGTTTTGTTCTTCATTCATTATTAAAATAAACAGGCAATGCATTTTCACTTACTTGTTGTATATTATCATGAAACCAACTTTCAAAATTGTCACATGCTTTTCTTTTACCAAGTTCGCTTCAATATCTATGTCAGGAGGTGTATTGTTAAAAAGTTTGTCAATATCACGCTCAATATTATCTGGCATAATTGAATTATTAGAGTAGAATATTAGAACAGTTATAAGTAATATTTTAATCTAATTATAAAAGTTTAAGACAGGTTAAACAGTTAAAGCTAAGGTTTTAAACTAAAAAAAACTTTGAGTGAATATTTTGTCAAAAAAAAAACAATGAGTATGCAAATCTTAAAGTGATTTTAAAAAATCAGGATAGCCAACTTAATTTTTTTTACTTTTAAATAAAGAACTAGTTTTTATTTTTTAAATTATTTATTATCCTATTATTATTAGCATTACACTAGTTCTACTTAAAATGATTGTTAATGTTATATTCTTTTTATCATACATCTTATGCTTGTATATCTTCTTATTTATAGGTATCTTAGTTTTTAAATAAAAATAATTATATATTATTCAGTTTGTCGATTATTAAGTTAAGTTGGCAACTGGTACTTTTTACTCCCTTGGGAGTGAAAAGTGATTCTTTACTCTTTAAATCTAGTCATTAAATTTCGTATTATATACCATCTGGAAATAAAATTCAAAACATAACCTGATTTACAGTGTTGCCAGAGTAGGGATTTGTTTTGTTACTTACAAGAAGGGATTTTTTGGTTAAAAAAAGAAAGAAAGGCTAAGGCTTAAACCAGCATTGTTTTTAGTGTAAGAACAGAGAAATATACATATTAAAAAAAAATGTTTTTTTAAAAAAGCAAAATAACTTTGGAGGCTGTCTCCCCCCCCCCTCCCTTGGACATATATTGTAGACAACATCAATTATTTTACGTCCATCTCATAAATAAATATAATTCCTACATGGTTATAAAATATTATTTTATAATATAATATTGTTTTTGTGTGTATATATACATTATATAATCATCGTTTGAAATACCTATTATTCTATAAATAAACCCTCAATACACAACGTATGTCATTTAGTGCAAAGTTTTATCTGTATTCTCTGGGGGGAAAAATTAACAACAAAACTTTTATTATGCAATTTATTATTTTTTAATTTTAAAATTATGCTTTTGTAATTTACAAAAAAAAGAGAAAATACATTATTTACATTATAATCAAATGTAAGGAAACGAATCACAACTAAATGGAAAAATGTACACGATTATAATAAACAAAAAAAATATCTGGTCATGGTTCAGCAAACTAATTTTAAGAACGTAGCACTAAGGGTGAGTAACATAACAAACAAATGTTACCAAATGAAAAATTGATTTATCATGCATAGGTAATGAAAGCAGCTTGTCTCAGTTTTAAATTTTAATTAGAAGTTTTATTTACTCAATTTTATAATTAGTTTATTTTATATAACGTAAATTATATTCATTGTGGGTTTAGTTAAGGAAAGAAAAAGCTGAATGTAATCCTTAAAAGAAATTTTAGAGTAAAAACAATAACTCACATTTTTATTTATGACCAACTCTTATAACTCAGAGCATCATATCTTAATAAATTTTAAACAGTGCTTAAATTTCTTTTTTTAAAAATTATTATTTAATTGTATGCATTTTACAAGTTATCAAGTACCATTATAACTCATCTCAGAGAGTGGATTATTTTAGTTATTACACTTATAAACCTTCTCTAGAAAAAAATAATAATTGGTCCAACATAATCAGTTATTGAGAGACAAACTAATGTATTATACTTATATATAAGAAGATAAATTCTTTGGTACACTTTTAGACTTCAACCCATTAATAGGAATCAGATTCTCAAAACATAATACAAATTTTTATGAAACGGAGTAAAACCCTATTTATCTTAAATACACTCGGAGGTATGATGATAAGAGACACATACAGACAACTTCTTTAAAACCACTTAGGAGGTCTTAAAAACACCTGAAACGAATAATTCTGGTGATATCCGTTTTCAGATTTTTTTTGCAAATACTATGCTTTGCCTTTATACCTACAGTGTAAATGAGGAAAGTAAAATCTGAGATAAATAAACAGTATGACTTAATTTTAGCCATCAGTGAGCTTTCTCATATTTTTAATTTTTTCTAAATCAGTATGCAGTTGAAATCATATTTTTTTCATAAATTTATAGCTTATCAATTGTTTTACATAAATACATAATAAATAAAATTTAAGAGGGCATACTTATCAAAGAAGCTCTAAAAGAATTAGCTCCTACTAATAACATAAAGATAAAGCTCCATCAATACAAGCTTCAGTAGCAAGTAATGGTGATACCTAATACCTCATTGTTCAACTAAATAAATTAAATTATTACAATTCCAAAAAAATAGCTAGTTTTAAAATAAATAGTAAACTCTTTCATTTACAACAATGATTTCTTTTCTAAAAAAAACTCAAATGAACAAACAAGGAAATTGTTACACAGAAATATAATTCAAAGGACTAAAAAGATTTAATTATCACACTAATAAACCATGCCACCCATTTTATCAGCAAAATTCTCTCTAAAATAATAAAATAAACAAATGCTTATTACTTTTTATTAAAGCAGAAATGTATGCTCTTCTAAAATTAGCTAGGTTAATGTCTTTTTTAATAAATACAAATTTGTGCTTTCATCTTCAAAATACAACTAAAAAATAATTTTCATGACTGACATATTTCACCTATAGTAAAACATACGGTTATAATCAGTTGACAGCATGGGAAAATAATACAAGGGAGCCAATGAGGTTAGTCCTGGATTAATCACACCCACACAATGATCTTTTTTAATGATCATTGAAGGATGTTTTATATCAGGACAACCTCATTGGTTCCTCAACACTAGTTTCCTTGCTGTCAACTGATTATAACTGTGTGCTATACTATGATATAACAGTTTATTTATATTCCAGTGACTGGTCTCTTTGAGAAACGGCAGGGAACTTTTGGTGGAAATGACAGAAATTTGAGTTGGAACCAATATTCAATGAACAAGTTTTATCATACCAAGCCAAGTAACCGATCAGCCTCATAATTTGATGCTTCAAATCTGAAACCCCCCTCCCCAAATTTTAGTTCCCTATTATCATACAAATAAATAAAGTCACACGCTTAAAAATTGAGACGTCTTATTGAGACTAAAGAAAAATGAGCTTATTTTGTCTTTTTAATTAATCTTTAAAATAACATACTTTACAACAACTAAAGTATAAAATAGGGTTAAAATCAGTTGACAGCATGGGAAAATAATGAGAGGGAGCAAATGAGGTCACTTCTACATGTTAAACAACGCCCACAGATTCATATCAGGCTAACTTCAATGGTTCTTCAAGACTATTTTCCCACACTGTCAGCTGATAATTTAGTCTTATTAAGATTTTTAATGCTTTATTGTTTCGTTTTTATTGTTTTTTATGATTTTATCATTGCTTAAACAATAAATGACTTATAACAATAAGTTAAAAAATCGGGTACCTCGGAACTTTTCCTCACCATATCGGATTAACCACTCCGGGCTTGCTTTGCTAGTCCTCAGAATACAGAAATCGCCAACTTATTTAGCAGTATGTCATCAAACTCACTTAGACTGGGCTCTGAGTGAACAAAACTAGTCGAGTCTCAAAACCAGGGGCCCAGGTTCAAATCTCAGTTCAAAGAAAAATGTTATCAATATATTTTTATTTTATAAGTTTATAACTACAAAATAATTCTGGAGTGGTTGGCTGCAAGCCTAGCGAATTTATATAGTTGAAACAGCAGCACTTTCACTAGTGCGTCAATTTGCATGGATTTTTCAAAGAAAACACTCATTTTTATACCATAGAGTTGTTCAAAACTATGCTCGCCTTACATAATGTATACAGCACTACACTTTAGACAGTCATACAAAGCTCAGTTTATACTAATCTGCAAAATGTTTTAGCTCATTTCCTTTGAAAAATTTATGAAAATTGATCGAGAAGTAAAAGTGATACCGTTCTGACAATGAACCATAAACTGTAATTCAAGAACTGGTTGGAACGCAATAAATCAAGCAATCCAAAGGAAATTCATCCAAGCTTGAGGACTACTATTACTATCTTTACATTGTCTTATCAATTACAATTTTTTCCCATGATTTTTATTGGCTTATCCAGGGCTTTGCAGAGATAAGGTTGCATTTAACATTACTTCAACTCATTTATGTTTCTTTTTTTATGTTTTTCTAAATTTTTCTTAGACCCAAACTAACATTTAGGCGTCATTTTTTCTTAAAAATATCTATAATATATCATCAACGATAAGCATTTTAATCAGTAATAGTCATTGTATTTATTTATTAAGTTTTCCATTATAAAATAGACTCATTATAACTGTAAAATCTTTATTTATTTTAAAAATAAGGTGTCTATTGTTATATTCAATTCATTTTACAATGGACAACTTTAATAATGAACAATGCACACTTTGACTGTTTCTGACTGGCATTCTGTTCTAATAATTCACAAAGCTGTGTTTACGATTTATGTTATACTTATAAGTTTGTTATAAAAACAAAAAGACTTAAACAGAAGTTAAAGTTGAAGAGTGAGAAGCATTGATGGTGGATGTTGACTCTAACTCGAGCTCGTCCCCAATCTCTGTGAATAATTGGTTTTCAAACGAAGACGAATACAGCTCGGGGCGAAATTTGAAATGTAATCCTAGTACTATGTTTAAAGCTGATACATCATAACCATGGCAACCAGAGTACCTGTAACCTGGTTTCTTATCAAATCTACAACCACTACTTTGAGCACCTGCAAACCAAATTGACAATTGACAAATTTATTGCAAGACATACTTATAAATGTTTCCCTTGGTTCCAATTTTTTTTCACCGATTTTAAATGGGAAAAATATAAATAAGTCATACAGAATTATTCTATGTACAACATAATTTTCAAAAACATCTCAGAAAAAAATCCTTGCCTAATTTAATTATGGTTGGAAAAATAATTTCCCATATAGTAAGCCTTTTCAGTAAATTTAAAAGCTCCTCTATTGGTGCTATCTATAGCTAATATACAGCTACTTTTTTAATTATATATTAAATTAATTCTTTCCCATTTTTGTTACAGGTTGCCAAATTTTGATTTTTTTTAAGTCTATTTTCATAAAATAAAGAGGAAGAAAAGAGTAGAATGAAGGAAATTTAATTTAATTTAAAATATGTTTCAGGATTTTTTTTAACTTAGTTTCTTTTTTTTTATTTGTTTGTAGCTTTTTAGATATGCATATTTTCATAGTTAAAAAAAAATAAAGATAGAATTCATAATCAAAATAAATAATTTTGCAGCAAAATGATTATTGCTAATTATGCAATAAAACAGCAGCCTGGTGATGAATCAGTAACAATTAATCTAATATAAAGGAGACTCACCTATAGGAAAAATGCACTCATGAGTGAGGGCACACTGGACCCAAGGAAGCATTACTCCCTGGTGTATTTGCTTAGTATTATATACTAACAGAGGTGACGGCCCAACCATCGGCAGGAATATGAAGTGATCTATATCAGCTTGAAAATATTTAAACATGTGAGGATGTGTTAATGAAGTTACTGGTCGGCCTGTAACAAAACATAAACAGCTTCAATTGTAATAACATAAACAAATAAAACATTTTAAAACATAATACTTAAATAATACCTTTATTAACAGAATACATTATCTTCCACTAATAATACATTCATAATTAAATTTATCTCCAGACGGTGTATAAAGTGAAGTTAAATGACTAGTTGTTAAGGAGTAAAGAAGCACTTTTCACTCCCAAGGAAGACAAAGTTATTTTTTTCTATCTTGTGCAAAAAAGTAACTTTTTCTCTCTTGTGAGTGAAAAGTGTTTTCTAGAACCCCCAAAACTGATAAGAAGGGTTTTTCCATTCCAGCAAATTTCCAACAGAAAAAAAACTTATGAGGTAGGGTTCATGGAGGGGGATTGGGAAAGGTGGATGTTTTGAAAGGGGATGTGTGTGTTATGCACAATTTTTTTGGAGTAGCATTTCCTGATATATAAGGAGGACCAACCAGATTGTTTTAACATTTTTTAGGTACCTAAAAATTTATAAAGATGGCCAGATCAAATAAAAATTTTATCAGCTCAAAATCTGTTTCGGACCAAAAGAAGTTTGGAGCAATTTTTTTTATATTATAAATTTTGGGGGCAGAATTTTCAAAATTTATAAGAGGACCCTGACCAAAAAAATTAAAAGGTTAAAATGATGTATTTCATCTTGGGAGTTAATTTTCATACCTCTGACTTTAATCTTAGGAACCAACTAACTGCAAAAGGAAATAATGGCATTCATTACTCCCGCAGTGTATGAATAACTCTTTAAAACATGCAATGAGACACAAAAGACATAATTGAGTATAAGTTGAAGAATAAAGTCAAGATGAGAATCAAAAGTATTTTGATTTTCACTAAAGACTGAGCATATAAAGCGGATTTTAAATTTAAAAGTTCATTGTCAGTCCCTACCAACAGTTTTACAGTAGGAAATATAACACCTTTTTATACAAATATTAATAAAAATAAATAAATAGAAACTATACAAGGTCCATAGAAAAGACTTTATTAGCAATTTTTATTAAAAAAATAATAATAAGTAAATATAAATTAGACTAATTTTTATATCATCTGTTGCAAAGTTGAAGAAAAAAGAAGTTATTGCAAATATTAAAAAAAGAAGCTCCGAATCACTCCGTTAGCCAATTAATTGTCATAATTCCATAATAGTCAATATAAAATTTGAGTAAAATATTGATAAAAATTAAATCTGTTTGAATAATACCTGTATTAGATAGAAATGTTAACACCTGCCTATTTCCATAAGTCTTATTGAATAAATATAATAATTTAATGGGAGATCCTCGTAGTCTATGATTTGTATCTAAATACAGCACTCCTCCCGCTCTTCTAAGACTGTCCTGAAATTAAATTCAACCACACTTTAGATATTTATAAGTTTTTATACATTATTATTGTTAGTATTCATATTTACGATAAAAATATGAAACGCATTTTGGAAGGTTAATACTTGCTGCTGTCCTTCATTAATTGATCAACAAGTGGTAAATATAACAGTTGTACAACATACACAACTGTGATCATGTAACATAAACACAACATACCTGTATAAGTAAAGGCCTCCAAGCATGAATCCTATTATCAGTTACATGAGAAGGAAATTGGTCTAAATTAAAATCTATTATAATACATTTTGTTATGTTACACTGACTTTGTATCTGCAACAAGATAACCAAAATTATAAAAAAAAATCGTTTACAATAAATATTGTTATATTATATTGAATTAGTATTTGCAACACAATAATCTGTAGCGTGCTGCTCTTTAAAGATAAAACTTTGGGTACGGGCCATCAAAACTTTTCCTCACCTTATTGGATGTGCTACACTCATCTTTGCTACTTTGGACTTATTTTGCTTGTCTTCAGGGTATAAGTCATCAAATTTATATTTTATTTGGTCTTCGGACTTCCTTCGATCGACCACAGACATTAAAAACATCTATTTTATTCTTAGCAGTCACCTATTCAGGTACTGACCTCTCTCAGTGGTGGTTAACATTATTAGCCGTATTTTCAGTTGTTAGTTGGTATTGTTGATTAATGACTTCATACATTTTTTTTCTCATATATAACAATCAGACATAAAGATTGATTTTTGTGCCAACTTTCAACTCTATAAACACGTTGGGAGCAACTTTTCAACTCTATAAACACATACAGACAAAAGCCCTCAGAAAGTCTCAAAAACACCAGGTAGTTAATCTAGGTAAAATATTGGTTTCAGATTTTTAGAGAAAACACAATACTTTTTCTATATACCTGTGGTATATGGTATAAATCTAGGGTCAGCAGGAAAAAGCACAAAAGTCAATTTTCAAATTTGTTTATACGATTTAAGTATTTCTCAGACCATTAAGTCAAAATTATCGTTAAATAGGATTAATGTTTATCAATTTGATAAAATACTAATTAATAATAATAATGACTTATGTGCTTTTTCCCAACCCTAGAATTGAACCCTAGGACCTTTCTGAACCTAAGGCCTGAATTTCAAGAGGTATTAAAGACACATTAGAAGAAAAACTAATTGTTATGTGCTTTATCTAAAACATTGGAATATCTAGATAATCTTCAATTTAGAGCAATGCTTTCAAGATACATAAGGCACAAAGAATAACTAATACTAAAATATAATCACAACTTACCAAATTAAAATTATATTTTGTTAATCCTAAATTATATATAAGAGTGGTATGATTTGGCAAAGTGTGTGCTATATTTTTAGCTAATCCTACAGCATCTAAAATGTTATCATCTTTAGCGTATGATACAATGACAGGTAAAGAACAATTCTTCCAGATATTGTTGGGATAATACTGGGCATCGTTAGCATTAAATCCCAGCAAATCTAGATACTTCTCATCTGCAGCCAATTTCCTTTCATCTGCTTTCCCATCTAAATGATCCTAGAAAATAAAATCGAAACTAGTTACAGGGATATTCATATCTAACATCAAGTATTGATGGTAGATGATTATTCAATAACTTTTTAGGTAGAGGTCATTTATTTGGATTCATAGATATATAAGTGCACAGATATTGCAAAGAAAGAGTTCAAAGATACAGTCCTAAAAAGCTTTTAACCAAACTTTAATACAAGTAACTTTTTTGTATAGACTAACCTTGTTCATCAAGATTTCACATCACACAGTTATTACATCGGTATACTTGGTTTAAGCAAAAAATACAAAACTACTAGGAAAGTATATCACACGGTTTTAATCAGTTGACACTAGGGGAAAATAATGCAAATAATGGATAGTCAAAGATGTTAAACCTCACCACAATTTCATATCAGGCCAACCTCTTTGGTTCCTAAACACTATTTTACCGTGCTGTCAACTGATAATAACCATGTACTATACTATAACTCCTAATCAGTAAAATGTCAGACGATCAAAGGAATCACACTTTACTGTACCTCTATGCTGAAAAGCAATACTTGTTACAGCCAAGATTAGTATCCTGGTCAGGAAAGTTTCATTGGCTTTGACAGAACAAAGAGTGCTCATAGTGTTCTACAGCCATAAGGGAATCTGTAAGTAAGGCCCTAATAAAGTGATACATCCTTTTACTGTGTATCTAAGGTTGCAATAAACCCAAAATTGGACAATCTCCAATGCTACATCTTAAAACATTTCACCTAAAAATAAATTAATTTTTTACCTTAATATTTTGAATATTATCTTTCAGCTGGCGGTGAGTTTCAGACATAATATTCTGAATATTCTGCCTATGATCACCGAATATTAGTAATAATATTGTTGATGTTACTATAAATATAAATCCAAGTAAAAAGCTCTTCCTTCTCATTGAAATTCAAAGACACCAACATTAGTAAGCCAAAAATCTCAACCAACTTCAATATTCAATCATAACGCCAAGTTCTCCGAAAAGAGTCGCTTTATCAGCTTAAACTTTTAATAAACCAAAACTAAAAAGTGGTTAATTTAAAAAAATATTAATTAATAATAAGCAAAAATTTGCAATATCTCTTGGCTCTTTACAGATCGAGAGTTTCCTTATAAAGAAATAACGCAATATACAGTTAAGACAACCTCAGAAAAGAATTATGCTAACAACAACAAATTAATGAAGCATTAATTGGCAACAAATTTGTAAATTAGTTTCCTCAAGCAAGCTGAACAAAATTGCAAAATTTCTACAATTTAAGTGCACAAATTTTATTGATTTTTGTCGTTAATCACCATTCGCAATGTTTACCAGCAAATCTATACTTTATTCAGACTATTTTAGGCGATTTAAAACCTTCTAAACATTGAAATTGATTTAATGCGGTATTTAAAAAAAAACTATAGAATCAATTGAAAAAAGTTTTAAAAACTATTTTTTACACGAAACGAGCACTAAGCTACTCAGCCACTTAAAAGCTTAAAACGAATATATTTTACTGAGCTCTTATCACAAAATAAATACTTGATAATTATCTAGTGTTGAAACGACTTAATAGTTCAAAATAATTATTTTTTTCAAATTACTTTGTTAATATTGAGTAGTTTATAACTTTGTTATCATTTCATTTTTAGAGAACATATGATTTTGTTGTTTTTTTTTTGTTGCAGTGTTTGACAGTGTTAACACAAACAACGAAAAGACTAAATTGAGACTCAAAACATAGGACTAAAAAAATAGAAGAGGGTCAACAGGGGAGCAATTTTTGTTGGATAGGGGGAGCAAGTTTGAGCACATTAAAGAAGATGCGTTAAAACCTAAGGTTAAAACTATGACTAAAACATATTTTGTTAAAAACTAGCATAAACTGAGCTTTGTGTGAGTGCCCAAAATGTGCTTTGCATGAACTGATTTGGTGAGCAAGAAAGTATTATTAGTATTTATATTAGTAGTATTATATTATATAGTATTATAAGAAAGTAAGCATTACTGGACTTGATCAGCAAAAACTGAATATATAGAACTAACTGAATCTAGGGGGAACTACTATTTACGGCATTTCTTTGATTTAGGTTAGAGTGCCTGTATATTAGGTACCTAGAAAAACAAGGATGTTAAATAAAGTTTATTATTCACTAAACTTTATTCAAGATCCTTGTAGTAAAACAAGAAACCGCTAGCCTCTTAGCCGCTACGCGGCGTCGGCGCTGTGGGTCGCTTCGCGGCCACATGGTATTTGTTCTATATCAGTTTTTCATATTACTAGTGTATATAAGTGGCATACTGTCACGATATAAGCGAATTTTTATATGTATTAATAAAAAAAACCTCATTTGTTTACATTTTGTTTTATATATCAATCAATAAAACCGAAAGTAATTCTGGTAATTAAATGTTTCTTTGAATTTTTATTACATAAATATTGTAGTATAAATTGTGTGATATGATAAGCACTATAAGATGGTGTGAATGGATCAGCAAATGCCGACTTAACTTAGGACTTTCACGACCTCACTACACTACTATATGATCAACAATATGATTGTCAGTATCCCATTCTTTCCCTACATGCTGCCGCTCAGGTTGTGATGCAAGTACAGAAAAATAGGACACCCTAAAACCCTGGATGGAATTTACCGGAATCAAGTTATAAACGACTAAAACATTACGGGTTTCAGGGAGTCCCAAGTAAACTTAAGCATAGATTGTCGAGCAAGCCACAGTTCACAGAACTCTTGAATAAAGGTTGCTTCATTATTAAGGTAGATTCAAGATTAAAGTTAGCTGAAAAGACTTTAGAACTGAATTTTTTAAGAGCTAAGCTTTAGAACTAAAAAGATTTTAGTTAACTTTATTTAAGATCCTTGGTATTTAAGAGGAGTCGCCTTAGTTGACGCGCCAGAGGAAAGTCGCCCGGCTCACGATAATTTTATTCATACAGCTCAGCTAAAGTTTGTATCAGCCAAAGGGAGGCGGGGTATATTTGTCGAAATTGAAGCTTATGTCCGACTAATCGTAAGTTCATCGCTAATGAAATCATTTATGCTGCTCGACCTTGATACTCACGTTATACCCTTTTAAATTTGTTTTATCTCTTCAATATTAATTAAATTTGATTGAACCGTGCTGTTGAACTCTGTTACAACATCTAACCGGGTTTTTGTAACTCACTCAGGGCGTGATATCTCCTCTTTGACTGCTTTAACTGCTTGCCTGGTAAGTTTTATACCTTCTTAATTTGTTTATTTGCTATTTCATTCAATTTAACATATTTTTTTTATTGTAATTAAGACCCTACCACTACTGGCGTAGGATATTTAACTCTAGCCCGTGTATAACATACTCTAAACGACTGTTCTTATTGTGACGTATAATGAAAACGAAAAGATCGCCGGTATTGCCTTAAAATATACTTTTACTTGCTTTTAATTCACATGCTTGTTTACTTCTTTCTCTATAATAGAGAAGAATCAACAAGTAGGCAACAACTGAATGTATGTTGTCAAAACTTACCCTTGCTATATGGGTTCCTGGTAAGGTAATGGTTTTGGGTGTAGGCTATCTACTACAGAGATGATTAAGCCCTGCCATGTCTTAAATCTCTATGCAATGTCTTTGATTAGATATCACATTTTAATTTACAAGTAATTAAGGTTGTTTGTTTCACACCAAGAATTGAAAAAGTAATTAATATTAAAAAAATATTGAGATAAACATGGGTTTTATATCTCCATGTCCAGTCCCGATTCATACACAAAGGTCCATACTTGGTCTTGTAGTTTTTGATTATGTTAAAAGAATTCAGGTAGCTTATTCGGCTGTTTGCCCTATATTCTTTAAACGCATGCACCACCAAGGTCTGGGATTCGCATCCCAGATTACGCTCTCAGTTTATATAAGATTATTGTTCAAATTAAATTGTTGGTTGTCACTACCTCCTGAGGTTGATCCCGCAGGGGTCAACCGTTTAGAGCCGTAAGGCTCTAAACAGGCATTATACTTTGAGGAAGGAAATGAGGGAGGAAATGATGTTTCATTGACAAACATGTTTATAATAATAAGTTATGGCTAACACTCAATTTATTGTAAATTTTATCAACTTTGAAAAATGTTCTCTTTAAATTTTACTATTAATTAGTTCAATTTTTATCTATAGATATGTATACGTTTTTTTAAAATTGTTGAAAATAAACAAAATAATCCAATTTAGTTAAAAATTGGTGCAAATAAATCCCATTATATAATAAATAAATTTTATTTTTTTTTTTAAATAAGTATACTTAGTTTTATTTGAAAAAGGCTATTATATGTTTGGTGTTTGTTGGATCAATAATGTAAAGCAGCATTGAGTCAAGTCAGGACCTGGATTGGTGACTACTGAAGAATACAACAGATATTTTAATGTTCACCTGATACAGTATAAACCCTTATCTGGTTACAACTTTGTTTTGTTGCATTTTTTCAGGTCCTAAAAATTGTTGGGAGGCAAAGTGCTGTCAAGATTCAAGTCTTACTTTAGATAAAGTCAAAACGAAGAGAATAATAATGTCGATCAAAAAGATTCACGCTAGACAGATCTTCGATTCAAGGGGTAATCCTACTGTTGAGGTAACCTTCTCTTAAATCATATTTACTTAGTTTTACCATATAGTAATATTGTGTAATTAACAGTGAGTTCTACTTTAATCTATTCATGTTGATTTGTCTTTACCCCATTCAAGTTAGTTCAAACAAGCTAGCTAAGAATGTTAAGAAGAATACAAAAATACAAGATTAAACATTATTAGTAAAAATAATTAGTTAAATAATTTCAAATATTTGAATAAAAAATTTAATAACTATGTTATTTTAGGTTGATTTATGGACTGAAAAAGGTTGTTTTCGAGCAGCTGTTCCTTCAGGTGCCTCCACTGGGATTCACGAAGCCCTTGAACTTCGTGACAACGATAAATCGCACTATCATGGCAAAAGTGTCTTCACGGCTATTAAAAATATCAACAGTGTAATTGCACCCAAATTAATTGAAAAGAAATTCAATGTAATTCAGCAACAGGATATTGATCAGTTTATGATTGACTTGGATGGAACTGAGAATAAGAGTAAATTAGGTGCTAATGCCATATTAGGTGTTTCACTGGCTGTCTGTAAGGCTGGAGCAGCTGAGAAATCCATGCCCCTTTATAGGTAATTTGTAAACAGATTACGTTATGTTAGTTTTTTAGCTTTGCGACGTCTCATGAGCAATTACTTACTCCAGCATCAGATTCTTCTTGAATGGATTACATTAGTTTATTTTTGCTCCTTATTAACCTATTATAACTTGGATTGTAAATGAATTGTTTACAAAAACACGCACTTTATAAACATTTTACCATTTTGATGTACATTTACGACTCATAACATTTTCATTCATATCAATTTCATGTTTTCGACAAAACATTTTCGAAGGGTTTACTTCAACCTCTCTTAAAAAACTGTCCATCATTTTACTTAATTCTCATTAACACTTAATCAATAAATCAAGACAAACATTTTCTCCAAGTTTAAAAAAATATAGTTGTGGACCATTTTTCATAAAATTAGTGCAGATTCCTTTAACATTAGTTTATCATTAAGGTCATTTAATTTGATTATTAATTTTTGTTTGCAGATACATTGCTGAACTAGCAGGTAATAAAGAATTAATAATGCCTGTACCTGCTTTTAATGTCATCAATGGTGGATCTCATGCTGGTAATAAATTAGCTATGCAGGAATTTATGATTTTACCCACTGGTGAGTTCTCTATTCTCTGTCTATTGTAGCTATAGTATAACACATGGTTATAACCAGTTGACAGGGTGGGAAAATAATGCGAGGGAGCCCGACAATTTCATATCATGCCAACCTCATTGGTTCTTTTGACACTATTTTCCCATGCTGTCAACTGATTACTATGTGCTATATTAACTAATAATTTAGTCTTATTATTATGACTTTTAATGCTTTCTTGTTTATAGTTTTTATGCTTTTATTTTTTTGTTCTTGCTTATAAAAATTACTAAAAATGGTTAAAAAATTTATTAAGCTGTTCAAAAAATAATTTATTTAATTTTTAATAGTTGAAATGAACAATTTGTGGAGAGAGAGAGTGGGAAGATTAATGTTGCGATCAGATTGAGATTTGGCACATATGTAGCCATATATAAGACTGACATATGTGCCAAGTTTCATTTCATTATTAGTATCAGTTCAATTTTTATCAAATGACTTGTGTGTTTTTTAAAAAATGTAAATAATTGGAAAACAGTCTAATTGATTTGAAATTTTTACCTGTACGACAAGTATATCCATGATTTTTATTGGATCATAAAAGTTAAGCAGCATTGAGCATGGCTAGTGCTGTATGGGTGACTGCTGAGAATGAAACAGATGCATGTAATTTCTGAGGACGAGCAAAGCAAGTCCTCAGATAAGTCCTATATAGTCCTATTCAGGTGCAGATATTTTTTTAATTTTAATATTAGACCTTTGATATCCTACTCCTACTTTATTATTAACTTTGTATTGTTTTTAGGGGCATCAAACTTTACAGAAGCCATGAAGATGGGCTCGGAAGTTTATCACCATTTGAAATCTGTTATTAAGTCAAAATATGGGCTGTCATCTACAGCCGTAGGGGATGAAGGAGGATTTGCCCCTGATATCGTGTCAGCAGAGGAGGCTCTTCACCTTATCAAACAAGCTATTGATAAGGCTGGATATCAGGATAAGATTGTTATCGCAATGGACTGTGCAGCTTCTGAATTTTATAAGTAAGTAGTAGAGTCTATTCTTGTGTTAAGTGAGGTATGATTTATGTAATGTTAAATCTTTTCAAAAGGCTAATTTTCAGGGGGGAAGCGTTACATTTGCTAAAATAATTTTTTTAAATCTTTTTACTTTTGTTTAGTATTTTAAAAAATGTCAGTCATCTGAAGTTTAATAAATCTAGTCTCAGCTATAAATAAAACTCAATTTTGTAAACATTTCCTATCACATGGCAATATGCAGCTCTGTCACATGGCAATATGCTGCTCTGTTTCAGTTTAATCAGACTGGAATGATAAAGTTTTGTAAAACATTGCTTCTGACTAGACGTTGTAGCGAGCCATTTGGTTAACACTTATTATATTAGTTGTTTGAGTTCGCAGTGAGATAGGAATATAGTTTTAAGATTCCAGTCCCCCCACCTCGTCAACCACAAGGTCTATCTATTCTACCCCTTCACATTTTACAGTTCTTCCCTTATTCTACCTCGCAAAGCGACTTGTCTTTTTATTATCATCTTAATTGATTAATATATTGATATTAATCAATTGATCATCGTGTTTTTCTAGTTCTCCGATTTATGCGTGTTAATGTATTTTTTGTACCTTTATGTATATATAGTTAATAAATTTAAAGTAATTTAATTGTATAGAACTGAAATCAATTGTTTTCTTCTCTCTGTATATGATTATATTTTATTCGAAATTATACATTGCTTCATATTACGTTTTGGTTCCATTTCTAATGACATTTATCTTCTATTTCAATTATTTTACTTTGAATCAATGAATGAAGAGACAACTTGATGTCTGATAACTTCTATCTCTATTATTTTACTTTGATTCAGTAAAAGAAATGTCTTGTTGTTGTGTCTTCATTTTTGTTGTTGTGTATGAGTTTCTCAGTTATTATCTGCATGAGAAAGTTTAAACGCAAATTTATTTTTTCTCCTTGGTTAGGCTTTTGAATCGTGTTATTTCTTTTTTGATAATGTTTTAAACGAAAAAATCTTCTTTTTTGCGGCAATTATAAAACTACATAATTAGTGAATAATAGCAAAATCAAAATTTTTTGGAAAAAGTAAGTGTAGGTTGTTAAGTATTTTCTAAACACTAATTTGATGTTTGATTGGCGGTGATATTGATATTATTATGATATGAACTAATATCGTATAGAAACGAGCCCCTCTCGATTATTGGTTGCTGGAGACTCGAGAATATTACTCCCCACCTCTCTCACTAGCTATACTCAAATACCTACCTATACAGTAATTATACATACTAGAAGTGTTAACCAAATGGCTCGCTGTAACGTCTAGTTTGCTTCCGTTCATTACATGAAAATATTTTAAAAAGTTTCAATAGAATCCCTGTTAGAAATAATGTTACTCAAGATGTACCAAGTTTTTATTTTGCTTATTAGCATTGTAATAACTGGTTTATGGTGGTTATGGTTTATACTATCCAAAAGTTAGTCAAATATCTTGACAAATTATTTATCTTCTTTGGAATTTTATAGTTCCGTGTGACCAAGAAATGAAAATGTAAAACTTCTTTAATAAAATAAATTTCATGTGAAGATAACTTCTGTTTTCAGGGATGGTCAGTATGACTTGGACTTCAAGAATCCTCAGTCTGATAAGTCTAAGTGGTTATCTCGGGAACAACTACTTGACCAATATTTAAAATTAATCAAAGATTTTGGAGTTATTTCTATTGAAGATCCATATGAGCAGGATGATTGGACTGGCTGGTCTATGATAACTTCTAAGACTTCTTCCCAGGTAATGTTTTAGTGCTGTGTAATCTGTTGCAATGTTAAGATAGGATAGAATTACCATACATAGGAGAGGGCCTTGTTAGTGTAGTAGTTAGAACATGAATCTGCTAACCAGAAAGTGTAAGTTCCATTCTAGTTGGGAGTTCAATCCTAGTTGGGAATTCAATCCTAGCAGTCAACTGATTTTAGCTGTGTGTCCTACTATATTTTAATAACTGAGTTTTGTAAAACATGAACATGAAAGTTCAGGCTTTGTTGGTGCCTTGATGAGTTAGACGTAACGAAACAGAGTGGAACATGACAATATGTCGGGCCATTAATGAAGATGTATGTCATATGATGGAGCAGTTAGGTAGTCACCTAGGTGACTCTCGCACAATTATAGTGTTTTTTAAATAAAATTATGATCTTTTAATAAAAGCTTAAATATCTCGAAGAATCGGCTTCTGTCTATACTTGCTGTTGGTAGCTGCAAGTATTGACAGTAGCTGAATCTTTAATTGGTTCTTGAACTTGCCTATAATATAACCTCTTCAATATCTTTATACCAGTTTTTATTATGAGTATAATCTGTTTGTTTATCAGAAAAAATTAATTATCATTACTCACTATAGATCGTTGCTGATGATGCTACTGTTACCAACCTCAAAAGAATTAAGAAAGCCATTGATGATAAAGCAGCCAATGCTCTTCTGCTGAAAGTGAACCAAGTAGGGTCAGTGACAGAGTCCATAAATGCTCATAAGATGGTCAAAGCAGCAGGATGGGGTACAATGGTCAGTCATAGGTCTGGTGAGACTGAGGATTCTTTCATTGCTGATCTTGTAGTGGGTCTATCTACCGGACAGGTTTGTTCATTTTTCAATGAATTCTTCAAAGAAATGTATGCTTTAGAGTTAGTTAACATGGAATTATTCCATTCCTTGTATTTACTGAAGTAGTCATACAGGGTGTCCCTGCTAAGGTGAAACAGCATATCTTAAGAATGAAAAAACATTCCAACACTCAGTGGCTGTTGAGGGCCATTAACGCAGTAATTTTCCTACAACCTACAGGGGAAAATTCTGATAAGCTATCTGAGGTATTCTGGTTTGAGAGAGCTATTAAGATTATTTTTATGACTACTAGTAGGGACTCTTGTTGATATAATTTAAAAACTCTGAGAAGTTCATACTTTTCTTACTTCGTAATTAAAACTAGTGTAAAACAATAAAATAAAATAGAGTTTGCCTTAAATATTTTACTACTACGCCATTAACGTTCTCTTCAACAGGCTTGAAAAAGTGATTGACTGAACAAAAAATTCCCCTTGAATTCTATTGTATGACACTCGATTAAAATCAGTTGACAGCGTGGGAAAATAATGCAAAGGAGCCAATTAGGAAAGTCCTGGATGTTAAACCACTCCTACAATTTCATATCAGGCCAATCTCATTGGTTCCTCAACACAATTTTCCCAGGCTGTCAACTGATTTTAGCCATGTGTTAAACTATAGTCACTAATACTTTTTGTAATTTCTTCGAATTTTTAAATTGCATTTATACTTTTGTATTTTTTTCTCTTGAAAATATCACTCCGTGTAAATATGTATTAATGTTACCAACATGTTTAATATTGTGATATTTTTTTAAAGAATATTTTGTTAGAGATCTTATAATGATAGGAAAGAGGAATTTAAGGATGTCTATTTCTTTTTTTTTTTTTTTTTTTGGAGGAGGGACTACTTATTTTATCTTTAATATTATTTAAGTACTAATTACTAACAATATATTTATTTTGTTTTGATAGATCAAGACAGGTGCTCCATGCAGATCAGAAAGATTGGCCAAGTACAATCAGTTGCTAAGAATTGAAGAGGAACTGGGATCATCAGCTAAATACGCTGGCAAACATTTTAGAAAGCCTCAATAACTTTTTATAGAGAATTGTTCAAATAATTGATTATGATTCCACATTCATGTATTCTAATTTTTAAGCACTAAGTAATTGTAAAATAAAATCATTTTAATTTTTTTTAAATCGTTGAGTTAATAAAACATTCTAAAATTAATAATTATAAATTGACTGTTATATAAGTGCAATTATTTTCTACTTTTTATACTTTGAAACATTGATATTAATGGTTATGGTCTCACATATTGGAAGCAGCTAAATATGAAGTCTTTAGTGCTTGAAATTAAGTCTAAAGTCTGTTTTTGTTCTTTTTGATTTATTCCAAGTTTTGGGGTTTAGTCCAATTTGGCTTCATAGAATATTTAAATGTTGAAGCAGCAGAAAAATGATAACACTTTGTATTAAAAATCTAATTCCAGTTTTAATATTTATAGATCATAGCTTTCCTGTTGAAAGTATATAGGTGTTTAGGTTGTTGTGATAAAAAGTCTAATTGCTAGGCTTTTTTTCTGCATACACAGACACCAGGGCACTATGTGAGCCTTATTTGTTTTTTTGGACAACCTGTTTTACACTTTATCTTATCTCTCCTCCATCTCCTCTATGTTTTTGTTCCTTAAGTACATGGAGTACAAACATTGTAATTAGAATCATTACAGAGTACAATAAATAAATTGTTGAGTACAGAACCATAAATACACTGACTAGATTATAAGTAAACGCATTTGCTAAACTGGTACAAATTATTTGTTAATGAATCAAAAAACATGTCATTTTTTTACTACTCATGGAATTGTGATTAAATTAAAAATAAATTTCTTACATTGAAAGATCAAAATAAGTATTTATTTAGTGTGCAATTTTTTAATAATTACTGTTTTAAAAATAAAATTAGTTTTACTAGTCTTCCGAATTGGTTTATATTTATTGTTATTTTGGTTGTATTTTTATTTATTTGCCATCTTTAATAAACTTGTTTTGGAATAATATTAGCTCTTATTTTCTTAATATCACTGGTTTAAGATGGTCCCGAGAAATTGTTTTAATTTTCTATCATAAAGGAAATTCAACAGATGTTTGAATACCCTTCTTGACTATTTTTATTTTTGGGAGTAAATTAAACAACATGGAGGATTTGTTAGCTAAATATTATGTGGCAATTAGAAAGTTACAGCCATTTTTCAATTATTGGGAAAACTCAATTCTTATTTAAAAACCTGTTTAATAATGTCCCCTGAAGTTGCTTTTGGGGATTTTGTTCACTTTTTATTCTATTCCCCTATTATTTAGACTAAGTTCTGTCACATTTGTTTCTTCTATCAACTAATTATCAATAGTTAAAATGTAAATCAAGCCAATCAAGCATGGAAAATTACTGTAAATTACTTTGGGTTGTTATGTCTAGTGATACTGAAATGGCAGGTTTGAAAATTACTGGAATATTGACATAGGTTAGAGTAATACATCCGGTTATAAATAGTTGACAGCGTTGGAAAATATCTTTAGGAACTAATGAGGTTGGTCAGATATGAAATTGTGGGCGTAATTATAGTATAACACACAGCTGAATTCAGTTGACAGCGCACCAAAAAATCTGTGAAGGAAAGAATTCTATTGGTTCAGACTGACCTCGCCCCTTCCCCTCTGCGTAAACTTCTGTTCAAAAAGTTACCTTTTCATAAATAAAATCATAAAAAGGCAACACTGGTTTTAAAAATTTGTTACCTCGCATTGCTTTTTCCCCTCATTTAGCATTACGTAATTAACAACTTTAACTCCTCTTAATTCCTACTTCCAAACAAAGTTAAAGCAACATTTAATTGGCAAATTTAAAAGATACAACCATGTTTATACTTAAAAAGTAAATAAATTAAAAAATACGATATAAAATAAAATCAAATAATAAAATTTAAAATATAACCTGACTTACAGCGTTGCCAAAGTAAAGATATTTTTTATAACTTAAAAAAGGGATTTTTTTGTTAAAAAAAAGGTTGAAAGGATTGAGATTTTGTCAACTGATTTTAGCCGTGTGTTGTACTATACTCTAGAAATATTTTCCCATATTGTCAATTGATTATAGGGATTATAATCAATTTCAATTATTGATTACTGTGCTATAGGGTATAGTATTATAGTATACCCTTCTTAATCTATGTCAGTGTATGATACACGGCTAAAATCAGTTGACAGCGTGGGAAAATAGTGTTGAGGAACCAATAAGGGTTATAGTATGATAAGGGACCCATCAGCAAAATCAAAAAAAGTAAATTTCTCTACACTTTTTGATATTATTTTAAACATGAAATAAATAAATACATCCATTCTCGGGTATGTAGAAAGGCTTTGGGGCTTTGAGTAGGGCATATATACGGGAGATTAGGGCAATAATGTATCCAATAACAAGGTTTTACTTTAAATGAAGGGTGGGTCCCTTATCATACTATCTACAATAGGGTAAGTAAGATTTCTAGCAGCTTACAATAATCGAATCCAAACTTTTCCTCATTTAAGTTAACCCCTTTGGTTTGAACGTGTATCTTATGTAACAGAATCCTTTTGGGTTCTTGAATGACATCAGTTGTCAGATTGACAGAGATTAAATATAATTACAAAATAAACTTTTTTTATAAAAATTTAGTTTTCTATATGTAATAACTTTGATTAGTTTTGATAGGAAAGATCGCAATTGTCTCTATCATGAGAAGAATTTATAGTATACATATTTGTTTTGCAAGGTAAGAGGGGGTTTCTGTCACTTTGAGAGGGGGATAGAAGGAGAAGAGGAAATCTATTCTATAGATATTTAAACATAAGACTGTTGACTCGGTGGTGGGAAAAAATTAATGTTACTTTTATAAACAATCTTATAAGATAATTGGGAACTACCAACAATATACCATTTGCTGTAAATACAATTTTAAGATCTGGCTTCTAAAAGAAAAATTCACTAAAATAAATTAAGAATTGTTTCAGATAATTTTAACATATTTTTTGGTGCAGGAGAAATTTTTGTCAAAAGAAAGATTGCAATGTTGGTTGTAAAAAGGAAGAAAATAAAATAGGCTGCCAAGGTGGAGCAAATAGGGGAGAAGGGAGTCTCATTAAAAGAATACACGCCAGACAGATATTTGACTCTAGAGGAAACCCTACTGTTGAGGTAAAGTAAAAAATTGATATATATAGAGTGGTGCCTTGGCTATCCTATGGTTTTTCTACTTTTAATGATAAACAAATAAAAATTTATTGTACTTTACTACTGTACTTTTATTTAACAAATTGGCAAATTTTCATCGAGGAATGAGAAGTTTTTTGGAATTGGATGAGATGAGTGGGAAATTGCCCAATTTATTACTTAAGTTTTGATAATTTACATATTTATGGTTTGAATTTTTTTAGTTCAGATAACTGATTAATAATAATGTACCAATTTCCATAAATTTAATGACTTGCATTGATTCAATTTATATTGCACTTATTAACTCTTTTACAAACATTTTTTTTGTGATAAAGTTTAAACCAAGACAAAAAACTTTATAGGGACCTCTATTTTAAATTATTCAACCTATTCCTCCTCAAAAGCTTGAATAAAGTTTAAACCCTGATTCCAGTGTAAGTCAATATACAATCATGCCTCTATAACTGTAAATCAATCACCTTTGACCTTAAAGAAATATATGTGAATTGTTTCAGGTAGATTTACAAACAAGTAAAGGTATATTTCGAGCAGCTGTTCCCTCAGGAGCTTCTACAGGCATTCACGAAGCTGTCGAACTTCGAGATAACGATAAAGGTTATCATGGTAAAAGTGTTTTCAAACCAGTTGAAAACATAATCAAAATAATTGCTCCGAAGTTGATTGAAGCTAAAATTCCAGTGACTCATCAGTGTGAGATTGATAGGTTTATGGTGGAATTGGATGGAACAGAGAATAAAAGTAAATTAGGAGCTAATGCAATACTGGGTGTCTCGTTAGCAGTGAGTCGAGCTGCTGCAGCTGATAAATCTCTTCCTCTCTACAGGTGAATAATGTAATTCTTTCTTATAAATTATTTTCAAATATCTATTTGTATAGCCTTTTATATAGATACCTGATATTATTGATATTAACTATTTTATTTATATTATTTAAAGAGCTGGAAAGCTCTAGTTAAAAGATAACTGTGTATAATGATGTCTCAAACTATAGAGGCCATCTTCAGTTGCCAACAGTATAGTCCGTTTTTATTTTATATCTTATCTGCTACCAATAGTATAACTTTTTTATTAATCATATTTAGTGATAAGTTATGAGCAACGTCATGCTTAGTTGACAAATTGATTATTGAACTGTTTAGAATTAGACTAAAGTCTTGATTATTTTACCTAGATTTTCATACTTAGTTCAGAAAAGTCTGGTTTTCTAATGAGAAGACACTCTATGGTCAATCAGACTCTAAGATGTTTACAGTTTGTAAACAGCTCTGATGTTATTTGCTCTGCTAGGTATTTGACTGAGTTGGCTGAAAATAAGAAATTAATTATGCCAGTTCCATCATTCAATGTGATCAATGGAGGAGAACATGCGGGGAATAGACTAGCCATGCAGGAGTTTATGATAATGCCCACAGGTATAAAATCTCTGTCAACTTTTCCCAATACTACAACATTTTTACTCATATAGAAGTTATGTAAATTATAAAATTTGAAATTAGAGGCACTTTATATTAGTTATTCTTAGGTCACTTAAATTTAACCTGCACTTATAATTTTTGACCAGTTGATAGCCCGTCAAGAGGCAGTGAGGGAAGGAGTTCTAATAGTTCCTTCTGAACTCACTCCCTTAGAAGGAATAGCTTAAGTCTGCCTAAGCCAAAAGAATTTTTTCTCTTGCTATTTTTTCAGAGCTGTCCACAGGCAGTTTATCAAAACTAAAATGTTAGCAATAACCTAAAATATCATAATTGTAATATACCTTAGCCAGATAAAATTATTGTGCTGTAGGGTTTCAGGAAATATAAAGCTTGATTTAATATATTTTGAAAAGTGTAACCTGTCTTTAGGATACTATTTATGTTAATCTTACTTTACGTAGTGGTAAAATACTTTTGAAATAATGCATAATATAGAGGTAATGCATATTCCAGCTATTTATTTTTCTAATTTTAGATTTGTTTATCTATATCAGCAGTGTCCTAAACTTTAAATTATAATTTAAGTGGTTTGAACATTTATTTTCTATGGAGAAGGTGTAGGTGCCCCATTGTATAATTTGAAAGTGTTCCTTTAATAATTTCCACTTAAAACGTTTAAAGCTTGGGTTGTAAATTAGGATCCTGGTAGTCTTACAATAATCCCAAATGCAAGCAAAATTAACTAAAGAATATAACGTCACTCATATGAAGAATATTGTTTTTATTTAGAATGTGTTGTTATTCAATTTTTGTTGTGCCCTTGAGGGATATTTTTCCTTTCTTATGCCCTTGATTTTTATTGTTATAAGGTGCATCATGTTTTGCTGAAGCCATGAAAATGGGTTCAGAAGTGTATCACCATTTGAAAAACGTAATCAAAGAGAAGCATGGAAAATCATCTACAAGTGTGGGTGATGAAGGAGGCTTTGCTCCTGATATCTCTACACCTGAGGAGGCATTAGAGTTGATAAAAATTTCCATAGAGAAAGCTGGACATACAGGCAAGGTTGATATAGCCATGGATCCTGCTTCTTCTGAATTCTATAGGTACGGTATGGTCTTGAAGTAAATATCAACAGTGATATTTACTTTTAAACATCTTGTATAATTATACCTTTTAAACCCCTTGTATAATTATCTTGTGTAGGCAACCTCCCCTCCTCTTGAATGATATGCATAATTTTATTAGAGTAATCTTATATTTATCTTGTATTTATAATCTCACTTTGTTATATAATTAATTATGGGTTAATTTTAGCTTGTAGTTATGTTGCAAAATTTATCTTATGAATGTTTAATATGATAAATAAAATAAATGGATTTATTGATTTGATTGATCAAATTTGATTGATGATCTTTTATTTTAAGCAAATATTTAAGACTCCTTATGACGTTTTAAATGGTGAAATATATATAGCTTCTTACTTTATACTGAAGATATATAGGAAAATTATTGTGTTTACAAAAAAAAATCTAAAACCGGGATGTCACTGGAATTATCTGTTTCAGGTGTTTTTAAGGCTTCCTAAGTGGTGTTCACAACGTTTTCTGTCTGTATTTGTGTGAGTGTGTGTGTATGTAATCGTCGTAGCTCCCAGTGTATGTATGCTAGAGAGTTAAACTTTGTATAAAAATTGTACAAAAAAACAGCTGTAGTTGTACTGTTTGGAAAATAATTTATCACATAAACATTGATATTAATTGCAAACTAAGTGTCTGTTTTACACTTTGACATACCTTGGCACACGTTATACGCTAATGTGTCCAATCCCATGGCAGTCCCAAAACGAAACTTTGTGGATATTTTACTATCAGTATAAGCTATTATTAGTATTTTTTCAAAATTTTTAAAAATTGGCTTTTTGAGATATTAGCATTTTTATTTGCACATAATTAAAACTTGTATCTAATTATCCTAATATATGTAGAATCCATTTGAATGGATCAATTTTAAGCTTTCAAAAATCAACAATATAAAAATTTTACCCTAAGCAGATTTTTAGATATGGCCATTTTTTAGTCAAAGAAATGTTGAACAATCACATTTTTTGGAAAGTACAGCATGTTACTGTGGCAGTATGGCTGCACGGAATGAGCCAAAAATATGGATTTTTTGTTCTTTCTGTAGTGCCTACCCATAAGCCAAATTTTATTAAAATTGGAGGTACCACGTGTTTTTATCTGTATTGATTTGATATGGAATGACACGCTTTACAAATAATATCTTTACCCTTATTTTAAAATTAAACTAGCCTTCTAATCTAGATTTATATCACATTTGTTAACCTCTTGTAACCACTACTTTTTAAGTCATTCTTATTTTAAGAGTTCAACCAAAATGTTATAAAAAATATTGAAAAAAAAAGAATTATGAGAGTGTGCTGCTGTAAGCCTATCTAGAGGGTTTGTTAAATTAAAAGATTTTCATTAATGCTATAACATAAAAAACTAAAATATGTACATTCTCTATTTAGAGATAAAATAAAATAAAAAAAATTTATTTTATTTTTTTATTTAGAGATGTGAACTACAAATAGAAATTATATTTTTTCACCTAAAATAGATTATAGCAAAATTTTACCATAAAATTATACTACTAAGGGTTGTTTTTATTTTTTAGGAATTTTAAAGCCCTACGTTGTAGTGCAATATTGTTTTTTTAACTTTTGTAATTGCTGAATTACTGTTTGTCTTTTATATATTTTTTAATCAATTTAAAATATACAAAGTTCAAAGCAATCACTGTATTAATCAATTGTTCCAGAGATGGGAAGTATGATTTAGACTTCAAAAATCCAAAATCAGATCCGTCCAAGTGGTTGACTAGAGAACAACTGCTGGATACTTACTTGAAGTTGATTAATAGTTATCCTATTGTTTCTATAGAAGATCCTTACGAACAAGATGATTGGGAAGGCTTTCAGATGATAATGAAGAAATCCAAAATACAGGTACATCAAGTAAAGAAGCTGCCTGCTTTGAAATAACTACAACACTTTACAATATTTGTGGTATTTAACATATTCAGGAAACTGTAGTAGCTAATAATGTGTTTGAAGCCATGCATATAAATTTAGACAAATATTTTGGAGCTATTTCTGACTAACTTATTATTCACTATAGGAATACCTTGACTTGGTCTCTATCTATCCTAAAGCTTTATCTATCTTCTTACCCAATTGAACATGCATTATTAAGACTATTACAAAGTATTAATGCTTTTATGATTTCTAGAAATCTCAGTTTAGTCTTGGAAAATAAGAAAAAGGGATAATTATTTTAATAATACATGTACCAATTTTTGTTGAAGGCGTTTGATTAAGTCTTTCTCTTATAGCACTTGATCCAGAAGCCTCTAGCTCAGCATAAAAAGAATGAAATATATTACTTGAAAATCTTTTTAGAGAGAAAGTCCATGGGTGGTCCCAGGTCTCATTCCTGGAACTAGAGACAGCTCTGTTCATTGTTTGCAGTTATGTTTTGGGTTCAAAATGACCTAAGGTTGGCTGTTGCAGTGTCTTGATTTTCTTGTGTCTTCTAAAACTAATGATATTTATTTAAAAGGTAGAAAAAGGCAAGTCAAGTAGAACTTAGGTAACCATGCCATTGCTGCAGTCATGTTTATCTTCCTAGCTTTTTTTTACGTTAAAACATTTGAATTTATACAATTGAAATCTGTTTTTAAGATAGTGGGTGATGATGCTACGGTTACAAATGTTAAAATCATTCGAAGAGCCATTGAAAGTAAGATAGCAAATGCACTTCTACTCAAACTAAATCAAGTTGGAACCCTAACAGAGGCCATAAATGCCCACAAGATGGTCAAAGCTGCAGGGTGGGGCACAATGGTCAGTCATAGGTCAGGGGAGACTGAGGACGCATTTATAGCTGATCTTACTGTAGGATTATCAAGTGGACAGGTTTGTTAGTTATATTATCTTCAAGCTATTTGAGCCTTGCTTTTTACTATATGAAACTACAATGAATTAATATTTTAATGGTAAGAAATAGAGAAGAGAAGTAAATCTGTGGAGTTTAAGTATAAGGGAAGTGTCTCAATCACATCCGCACCTCAACATTTTCTTGACATCTTGCTGGTACTGATGATTGACTGTTGAAAAATATTGCTCAGTCACTAAATTATTTTAGTGGAGAACTATCTTATATACCTAAAAACATCTTTAAACTGACTGAGGAGAGACTAATTATTTTTTATTTTATTTATGTACTCTATAAGTAGATGTACTCCATTTATGCTCATTTGATTGTATATAATTTTGATACATTTAACTTCAGATCAAAACAGGAGCTCCAGCACGGTCAGAAAGATTGTGTAAATATAACCAATTGCTCAGAATTGAAGAAGAACTCGGACCAGAAGCTGTCTATGCTGGCAAAAATTTCCGAAACCCTCACGGCTCTGGGCCAGTTGCTATTGAATGCGAATCTTGATCCACCTGTGTAAATTTACAATACTTTTAACACCAAAAAATATTTAATAAAAAATTGTTTTAAGAAACAAAAAATTTAACTTTTTTTTACTATAAAAAAATAATGCTTTAGTTTAACTATTACAGACTAATGATTAGTACCAAAAAAGTATATGATAATAAACTGTGTAGGCTTCCGCGGTTATTGTCATGAAGATTTAGGTCTTCCGGTGGTGACCGCGTCAATGTAGATGAAGAATCCGACGTTTCGCTTCCACTGTGGGAGGCATCTTCAGGGATGTAGGACATCATGGATAGAAACACAATGCTCTACAAAACTGAACTGAAGATGGAGATGATACAGGCCCTATCCTTGTCTTCGAGGACGAAGATTATAGCCATGAGAAGGGATAATAGGGGGATATGTGTCTTCATCTACATTGACGCGGTCACCACCAGAAGACCTAAATCTTCAAAAAAGGTATGATCATAACCGGCTCTCTTATGACAACCATTACGAGTCTGTGACATGATATCACAAGTCTCACTTTCAACTACATCTTTTCTCCAGTACTGTGACGACCAGTTAAATTAAAAGCCAGTCTTAAGTAAAATTAATAAACAATAGGGAGAGATTTAGTATTGGAAATTTTGAGGGACATCCAGTATTATTGTACAAACAGGAAAGAAAAAAAAATGGAAAAATCTAATCACAATATATTTTAACAAATAAATAAGATTAACAAAAATATTAAATTAAAAAACGGTATTTAGTAAGAAAATAACAAGAATTAAATATTTATTAGAACATTTTAAAATATATAGGCTTACTGATAAGTTTCTGTTATAAAGCAATTTTTTCCACAGTTATCCGAATAATTAGTAATAGTGTTTATAAATGAGATGTAATACTGCTGTAAATAAAGTTAGTTCACATTATTATAAGACATGTATCCAATAGTTACATAATTTTGGGCAGAACCAATAATTTTGGTTCTGCCCAATCTTTAGTGTATACAGGCATTGTTTGATACATCTATTAATCTATTGCATTCTAAACATACTGCAAATAACATAGAGATATATACTAGAGGTGGCATAGCCTATCTTAATACATTGAGAGGCCTGAAACATCTTTTTGGGGCTCTGTGTAACCTCATTGAAACCTCTATGAATAAGATAAGGTTGTAACAAATGTTGTCCTCTTTTCCCACATTTTTTGGGTTTTGTTTCCTATTATAATAATTGTATTATATATGTTTCTGTATTTTTTAATGTTTATTCCATCATATTAATACTCAAGGGTGTTCAGGTTACTTTTTTAATGTTTCAAAATTCAACTGATAGAGCCCCTTTAGTAATAATATCTCGATGGCAAATAGTTACACTTACATATACTATCACACTTAAAATAATTAAAATCGGATGTCTCTTGCTTTATAACAGATTGTTAAGCAGTTGAGCCAAAAAAATAAATAAATAATAATAATTAGTGCTCCCTTAATTGACTATGAATTAGAATACAATAAAAACTAGGCCATGATGAAATATAAGTAATATCGATTATCAAATATAAATCAATTTTATTTAAATATAATACATTTTAGAAAAGATTTCTTATGTAGCCGCATTTCTTTTTTTTTTTTTAAATAATAGAAATTTCGTTTTGTAAAGTATAGCATCAACACTGAATATGTTGGCTCGACATTCATCTTTATTTTGTAACCTTTAACAACACAATGTTTTGGTTGATAGAAAATTTTGAGTACTAATACATAATTAGTGTTAATATATTATACTAATAAATAACAGGGATTATGGATTGTAATGAAATTAATCTAAATTTTATACTTTTCAATACAACAACTTAGTCTTACATCAACAGAATAATAATTGAATGTTTTAGTAAACATGAATCTTAATATTGAGACCTATAACAATAACATTGCATGTTTTGGTTAACATGAAGTTCAATAATGTGATCTATAACAATAACAGTGAATGTTTTGGTTAACATGAATTTCAATACTGTGATCTAAAACAATAACATTGAATGTTTTGGTTAACATGAAATTGTTAACTGTGATCATCTATAACAATAACGCTAAACTTGTTAAACATAAATTTTCATCTTTTGACACAACAATAGCAGTAAATGTTTTGCTTAAACACAAAAGATAACCAATGCGACTAACGCTTATAATATTATTATTTAATTTATAAAATATTGCACAATAAATAATTAAGCTAGCATAATAGTATGATAAAAACATGGTATTATAATACATAAAAAGTTATTTTTATTCACTTAGTGACTAAAAAATTGATAAAATACATCACTACAAGCCCTGGTGTTTTAGGTTTATAAAAATGCATTGTTTAGAAGACCGCAGGCCTTTTAATTAATTTAAACATACGCTAAGCAGTTTTCAATTATTTGTTTAATACATTTTAACCTAATGAAAAAACAAATCGACTGTTTAGAGATTAAACAAATTTTATAATTAATTATTTTTTGTCTATTTATTGATAAAATTAAGAACAAACGTGAAACTAAGATATGAATGATCTTAGTTCAAAAATAATGAAAGATCCATTACTAGGGTAAAAAATGACATTCTATTTTATAAAATAAGTATATTGGATTTTTTTTTATGAAAACCACTTCCACCTGTAATAGGTTTAAATAAAAGTTTTACAGTAAACATTTACAAATGTTTAATGGAAGTGCCATCATTTTAATCAATGACACTATGAAATTTTAACATGAAATGATTTTTTCAATTAATCTATGAAATTAATAATTCCTTATTTTTAATTCCATGAGTCGATTTTAATCTTAATAGCTATTTTCTGTAATAGTTGAAGTAAATTTAAAAAATCCATTTGATTTGACCAATAAAATAAAATGTAGGCCTGTATTCATCATTGTTTTAGATTGGGATAGACTTTCTATATTCTTGAATACTACTTTTATACACTTATCTCTAGATTACTACACTTTGATTAAAATCCACTTCTTCTAACGAATGCATCTACCACTTATTTTTACAGATAAAAAATTGTATTGATAACATATCCTTATAAAAAAATCAGACTGTATAACTTTTCCTTCATTAATTGAAAATTTTTAGCAAAAGAGAGAATAATATAGTTTAAAAAATTTGAATTTAAAACCATAAAATAACGTCTTACACGATTTAAATATTTTTTTAATATATTTTCACGATAAATATTAATTAATACAACAATAACTTAATTTATACTTAAAAAATATCACAAAGATTATATGAAATGCAATAAGTAAAGAGAGTTTAAGAGTTTACTAAGATATAACAAGAATTGACTTTATTTAATTATACTGATTCTTTATAGTGACTTTCCAAAAGAAATAGGAGCTAATGAAGTTAGAGTCATGAAGAGAGAGTGGGGGATACAATTATTTAAAGTAAACATATGAAGTTAAATTTAATTATCAGCAAACATTGTGATTTAATCGTTGCACAAGATAATTTTAAGTAAATAAATCTAGATTTTCAACAAATACACTTGCATATTCCTATCTTGTAATAATTTAGTAACCTTGATTATCCATTTGTCTCTAATTTTAACATCTTCCATTATAAAATCATTTTTAAAAATAAGTTCATATACATTTTCTTATTAGCACGAAAATAAGAATCAGCACATTAATTAGTCAAGATGCAGTAAAAAATTGCTTAAAAATAGAAAGACACTTAGATAAGCCAAACTTAAAAAAATATGATTAAAGTATTGAAATTGTGTGTATTTCAAAATACATATCCTTTAAGTAGACCGATAAATAAAGGAATCACTAGATTAATCATACAATATTTAATTTTTATTCCGATATTAAACATAAAATCAAAGAATTAAAATTAATTTCAAGACAAAATGGTATTGTTAAAAGGAGGTAGCAACTTTACTGTCCATAGTAGTTACTCCACCCCATTTTGGGTTTCATGGAACTTTGATAAAAACTTTAAGTCTTTTTATCTTCGTCGAAAGTGTCAATGGGTACTATTCGATCAATGACTGGTTCTCCCGATAATTCATTTTTACAAGTATAAACCTAAATAAACTCAAAACCTTATTTTTTATTTGTAAAACTTTAACTATTGATAACAATTGAGTTAAAATGAGAAATGAAAACTTTTACAAAGAGTATTTATTTCTGAAAAAACTCCAAACTGTGTGTTTTTTAATGAGTATATTGTTTTTTTAAAGTATTACACAAGTAAGTTATCAGATACCAGGAGTCAAAGGATCAAGTTACGCCTCAGGACTCCTTTGATGAGGAGAAAAATATAACTTTTCCTGAAGTTTAATAAATGTGACTAAGGCCACAAACCCAAATAATTATTTTTATTCTAAACTTGAACCAAATAAGGATGGTGCTGGATCATTTATTAAATTTTGATTGTTAATTAAAAATTAATATTAATCCAAATTAAGTACATTAATAAAATTACGTAAATCAATTTTATTCTCTAGAAATCCCCCCATAATTCATTTTTCAAAAGTTACATAATGTAATAATAAATTGTTACAATAATTAAATATTATCTTTATTAATTTATACACATAAAAAACATTTTTTTTAATTTGTTTTTGATATAGCACGGAATAATAAGAAAAATTTATTTTGTATGATATAATACATTAACTTAGAATTTGCCATCTAATAGGATAGCATCACATCGTTTCTCCTTTAGGAGCAGTGTTTGGTTACAGCTAACCAAAAAATGTCTCAGATCATAGTCCTTGTTTAATTTTTTTCAATACTGCGGGGGGAATTCTTAAAATTTAGACACCAGTGATATGGAAGACATTAGAAATAAGTATATACTTACTGACATGGCTTTACCAGGTATCTGGCTCTACTATGTGCACAATCTTCAATAATTCAAGCTGAACTTGAATTTAAACCTGAGTTGACTGAATTAAATTTTAAAAATAAAAGAAATACACATCTAACCCAATTCAATTTTTTCATAGACACAGGGACATTGGTTCTAGTCATAAAATCCCCCAATAAATAAAAATCAAATTTAGAAGCTAAATTTGCCTCTTATCTTGAAAAAGCCTAATGAATTCTTATTATGTATCAGTGATGCGATATTGATGTAGTTTTCAATAAGTATAGGTTTGTGAATGAGTTGTGTAGAGAAGTTTTTGATTTTCTTGTCTAACAGAGTTGTTAGATTGGATGTTAGATCGTCCACATTGTACATCTTTGTTGTTTCTGCGCCACCCTCTGCAAATTAACAACATTAAACTTTTTTCTAAAAATATTTTTTAAAAAATCAATTAATTTAAATAAAACTATTATAGTACTCTTAAAATGTTATCTTACCAAAATCTTTATAGTGCAGTATCTAATTATATTTTTAAACAATAAGTATTGTAATTTAAAATACTATCATATTAAGAAAATTAAATGGACTTATCATGCCTTATCTGAGATGAAAGTTTGGTATTTTATTATCTAATCTTGTTTTTATTTCTTTGATCAAGTCCACGTTTGTGGCATTACACATTTCCGTAAATTAAAATAAAAGGTACCTTTATGCCAGAACAGTGGATGTGAAGCAAATGTAAGCACTGGTGTTTCCTTTGCAAATGGATTCCATTTGTCTAGTAGCGTCATAGGAGCACCCCACTGCAGTCTCACCCCAACAAGGTCCCTTGATCTAAAACAAATAGCACAATTTACAAGTTACAGACAATACAACTGTTTATCATAGAGATTTTTAAACTTACTCTAAAATAAGGCTACATTCTTACTACTAATAAGGGAAAATAAAAAATTCTGTAGTTCCAGGTACATAAAACATTCTGTAGTTCCAGGTACATAAAACATGCTGTAGTTTCAGGTACATAACACATTCTAAATTAATACCTGGTAATTCCAACAGGAACCTGGTTCCAATCAATAAATATTGAGACAAGATCAAAAATGTTGGGGTAGGAGGGATGTAGCTTTATTTGTTAACAATTAAGACATTGGACAATGCCCAGTAATAAATTTTTTTTTATAGCTAGAGGGTTCACTGAGCAGTGAACTATTTTATATTTTTAAATTTTAACATTTAACTTATTAACAATAACATTAACTTATTTACAATTTATACATTTAGAAAACATGATAATAAAAAGTATTAAAATGCAGTAAAAATGTTAATTACAGTCATCAACAATGTTAAAGATTATTTTTTAAAGCAGCTTTAAATAAGTAAAAACATGTAATGAAGTCTACAAATCAAACTAAATAATAAATCAAGAAAATACAAAAAAACATTCAAAGGAAGAAATTGGGTTAAAATTTAACCCAAAATATGATTAAAAGATTCACAATAAAAATCAAAATGAAAAATTACCTACCTAAAAGACAAAGGGAAAATAAAAGTAATAATTATCTAATAAAAGAATTAGAAATACAAAATAGGTAATTAAATACAAAACCTAATATAATAAAATATAAAACAAGCATCAGGCAAAAAAAAACTAATATCTGCACTCACAAAGCAACAAAAATCAAGTGTAATAAACAAAGAGTTTGATTCAGTACTAAAATATTCATTTTATAAAATAGTTGATTTAAAGTTGTAATAACTTTTATGGGCTACCAAAAAGAAGGTTTAATGAAAATTAAACACGTTCATAAGTGTTATAAATTCAATACATTGTGGTAAGAAATTAGAAGCAAAACACAATATGATATTGATAGGAGCAAGAAAAGTATTAAGTGGAAGAAAGAAGGTATTGGAAAACAAATATTAAATTAATTTGTGAATGGATTTTGTTAAAAATACATATAGGCAAGGAAAGAATGAATTTTCACATTAGAACAAAATAACATAAGACACTAGATAACGGGCATTCAAAATAAATTAATGTGAAAATGTAAAAAATTCATTAAAATAAAAACTATAAAGATTAATAAAAAAAAATTTACATCATGATGCTAATTAAATAGTAGGCAAAAATAGAATGAAAAGAAGCAAATGTGTTTTAAGGTGAGGTAGGTACCTAGGTTCAAAAAATGAATTTCCAATGTAAGGGGCATTGGCACAGTTAGGTACACCTGCTATTTTCTCTTGAAGAGGCTTGTAAATATTTTGTTTGACTGCCGAGGCTACACCTGAAGCTAAACCATCTAAATGTCTAAACAACAACAATATTTTAGTTTTTAAAAATTGTTTGATCACTTTTCACAATACAAGAAACCAGTATTTTACATTTTTTAAATACTTCATGGGCACCCTCTAGTTAGATATGGTTGATGTCTATTAAGGTTGAAGACTTATGACAAAAAAATTTAAAAAGGTAATTTATGACAAGACTTTAAAGTTAACTTGAGTATTTTTAAATTTGACTTACTTTGAAAAAAGATTTCTGCTTGTAAATGGCCATACGACTTGCTCTATAAACTTAACTTGGTTTTCTTTGCTTGCCACAATATTAGCAAATTCCCAATGTATTTTCCATTGTATAATAATTGATGATGTCATTAAAACTAATGTATCATAGACGGCTATGAACTGGATAATGTATTCACAAATTGAATCAGTGATACGTTCTAAAATAATTGTTTACCTGATAAGTGATGTAGGGGGATAAGACAAATCCCCTACGGTTATTATTTCTATCATATCCAATGATATCTTCCGGTGTTCCAATATTTTCAAAGCTATGAAGTCATATTTAATAACATACAAAGATGACTTTGTCAAAAGTACTAAGCGCTCTCTTTCTTGATCCCACAGACTAACTCTGCAACCAAAAAATATAAATTATAGAAACAAGAGGAGTTTAACCTCTTGGCCACTCTGTGACATCGGCAGTAGGATCGGTATCGGGAGCTTCCACAGTATTGTTGCCTACCATAAAATTGTCATATTACTAGTGTATATAGTATAGAGGCTTGATTCTTTCCTTCATGGCCTTTGGAAATCAGCTAAAAAGATTAGATAGAATTGAAATAAAAGTAGCTTTATGTCCTAAAAATATTTTCAAATAGATAATAGTAGTATTAGAGTGGAGAAGCCAAGCAAAGAAGCCATTTTGTCAGGCACAACAAAAAGAGTAGCGATGTTGTGCCAGGCAAAAATCCAATACATCTCTACCAAGTCATATTCATTTATTGAGGAATAATATCTTGTCTTTTCTTGTTCTTCTTGAATAATTAATTCAAAAATTCTATAAGCAATTCATATCAGAAATGATGTACCCGGAAAAAGCTAGATTCCAAATCATTCCCACTTCAGAGATACCTCAAATTAGATAATTAATAAATATTTTTAAGTCTCTTTGAAACTCAATGCTTCAAGTTCCTACTATTATAATTTATATTAGATATGAAGAAGACCTAACAAGAAGATATTTAATTCCATTTCTGATTCAAATAACTGACAGGCATCCCTGTTTTTTAGATCTTCAAACACTAAACTAACATTATTCTGACCAATTGAAATGACAGGTCTCGTTTTGAAATCATTTTCCTACATTGAGATATCAAGTCAAAGATATTCAGTCAAATAAAGTAAGTAAGTAAAGTATAAAGTCAGATATTCAAGTCAAATCCGACAAATTAAATTATTAAAAGTTTTGAATGCAATAAAAACTGACTCAGTAAGAAGCCAAGATGCGACGAGTAGTTCATCCATATTATCAGTAAACTCTTTAGTACATTCGATGACAGCGTTAGTTAATAAATCACTCCTATATGAGAAAAAATCCTTAGCACTTTGACCAGCCCATGGTACAAGGGATAAAGTGCTTGGGCGATCTGAAAAAAAACATTAAGATTAAAAAAATGAATAATGATAAAATAAAATTGAACTTGAAAAGGCTTTAGAATACAGAGGGAAATGAGACTTACTTGTTCAAACTAGTTAGTGGCTACTTACATGGGGTTTTACTAACTATCTCTCTTATTAGGCCTCGCTATTTAGCTAAGAGGTCAAGCAAAGGGGCTTAAACCAATATAACCTAATCCTTTACTCGATTTCCCATCATCCAGACAACCTCATAAATGTATGCAAATTAACTAATCAAGTAAGTTCAAGTACATCTGACATTGTCAGTACTTGGATGGGTTGACTGTGAATCCCAAATACTAGGTAGGCCATGACAGACTTAGTGTGAATCTAAGAGCATCAATATTTCTTTAGATATATAGAACCAAATTGATTACAATAATGTGACATAGAAAACTCAAATGAGTCAGTGAGAACATGATATTAAAGTAATAAGTTAACACATAGCTGTATGGGCCAAAGTCTTACTTTTAGTAGATGCTGAAGATTCATTCTGTATTAGTTTTGTCTCATCAGTTTCATTTTTAACTTTACCATTAACAGAATTGTTTTCATTGAACTGTACAGTAGAATATTTATCGGCTCCAATCTCTAGTGTGGCGCCATCAAAATATTCTCCCTGATGATCCTCAATATCTTCTGTTTTCATCATTTTGGTCTGAGCTCCTACACAAAAATATATTTACATTATAGTGTACAAGACAATAAACAAGGGGAGTATTTTTTTATTGACTGTTATTGATGATATAATATGTCTTAACTACCTAATATTGTAATACTGAATAACCATTTATCATGCAACAACAGCACCATTCGTATTGCAATTTCTTTCCTGAAAACTATTCTTAGTCAACAGTTTATCAGTGCAAAATAATTATAGATAACAGCCACTATAATATTTATACATGGCATTTGTCCAACATTCCATGTATAAATATTACATATTGAACATGTCAAACCTAAAGTAGAGAGATCAACTCTAAACTTTATCTTTATGAGTGTTTCTCCATATTAAGACAGGCTCATCAGGGAAGCTATAGAAATAGCTAGGCACAGGAATAACATCAAAAGGGACCCGGGTTGAAGATCTCCAACACGTGGACCCAGTTTATCTCTTCACTACGTGTTTCGGATCACTCCATTAGCCAATCTCAGTCTCCAACTACGTCGCTCAGAATCCAGCCACTGATTACTTCATCCAATAAAAATCCCCTATTAGACAGCACATCAGCCAGAAAAGACACAACTTCGAGACCTTCAAGTGGATTACATCGTACTGGACCTTCGAAAGGCTACTATCCGTTCTCATGGCTATAATCTTTGTCCTCGAAGACAAGGTCAGAGACAGATATAAATAGAGCTACCCTCGTCTTCAATCTTCATACATCTTTAAAGATGCCACAGTGGAAGCGAAACACAAAATTGATGCGGTCACCACCAGAAGACCTAAATCTTTACTCTGTCTTGAGATTTCTTCTTAACAAAAATTTTCAAAACAGTTGACTAAAAAAATTTTAAAATATTTTTTTTATTCAATTTAAAACATTTTACAAGATAATAGCTACGCATATACATCATATTAAATCCACAGTATGAACAATACAGAGGGAATCTAATATGCTAGAACAGGGTAGATAGAATCTAGTTCACTCCATTAAATACTGTAAGAACCAATTGAAAGGCAATCATATTTGAAGTATAACAATTTCAAGGGAATATAACATAAATAAGACTAATTTTTATCAAATAACGTTACAAATATTACTTTTTTTTGACTAACCTTATTATTGCATAAAGAAATACATTTTTTAATGTTTGTTTATAACTTCCTTATAAACTAAGTTTACCTTTACTCAATAAGACTTAAAGTTATGATGGGTTTCATTATGATGTCAGTATATGGAATCTATTATAATGTTTCAAATCAATACATAGTAAAATGATAATAATTATATATATAATATATATGTTAGGGTTAAGTACATATATAGGGATAAGGCAACTTTTGATGCAAAAAAAATAAGTCTGCAATAGACACCATTGGATTGAGATTGTACAGTATAGTAGAAAATAATTAACAAGTGACTTTACTCATACATTATGGGTTTTCGATTTATCTGGGAATGTCAAAAGAAGAATATTTTGCCTCTAGGGCTATTTTTTAGCGATTATTTTAATTGTAGAGGAAGGTTATGCCTAATTTTATGTTGCTTGTCATTGATGAAGGTTACTTAGTGTGAAAGAAATTTGTACAAAACAAAAACATACAATTTTTATTTATCGAGTACAAATAAAACAACACGGAGGGTCTGTTTACAAAATATAAGATTATTATTTGACATTCTTCTGTCAATTACAGAGTGGCAGCTATTGGTAAAGTATCAAGAAAACTATTCTTTTTAAAAACCGGTTTTTCGAAGACTCGCACTGGCTTTTTATGGGAGTCGGTTTACTTGTTATTCAAATCCATTACACCGCGCAGTCATACAATTTCCTATTATTATTCGCTAGAATGTATCACAAATAAATAGCAAATTTAGCATTTTTCCCTATTTTGATTAGTCAATAAGGATCAATCACAGGCCCATCTGCAAGATTGTATTTTGGCAAAGTAGGTACACTTTAAATACCAACCCCCACCCATACTAGTATAAGGTTCTACATTACTTTAGTCGACCTTTTAATAAGAAAATAATACTGACTTTGAGTGCAAAATATGCGGTACCACACTCAATAAGGAATAGAAATACTTAAAAATTTAGTCGAGTCGTCTATCCTTGTGAATTGAACCTTTAACGAAATATGCATAAACCAACAATAATATTAATTACTTGATACAAAATCAACTTACAAAAAGGTACAATATGCTTCTAAAGCTGAAAATGTTTAGATATATCAAGTAATATTAGACGCTTATACAGGTTAAAAGTTTGTTTCGATTATTATTATTTTTAATTAAAATTACCGTAAAATTAGCAAAGACACGACTTTACTGCTAAAATCACCGAACAGAAACGATAAATTACGTTACTTCTGAGTTCAATAAACGATATAAACAATGCTTAATAAAAGCTAAGTAATATCAGCGCCAAAATACTGTCAATGCTGCGCAATTTATTATTTGTCGTTTACGTTAAGTAAAAATGTCGGACGACTGTCTGAACAGTGACTATTAGTCAAAAATTATGTGATTTTTCTTCTAAAATAAGTATAAAATCGAGCGAAGCTAGACAATAATATAATATTTTCAAAGTAATAAAAAACACTTAACAGCCTTTGTTGCGCATACAAATTTTCTTGATGACAAAAAAAAATAAATAAAAGGTTCGATATTATATATCGATAGTTGTGAAATATCACAAATCGATTTTAAATGTCGACTCTTAACATCTATCCTTATAAAATAATCAGTATAACCCGTACTAGACGGGTGTACGGATCGTATTTGGAGTTGTGCGATTTTTATTTTTCTACAGTAATTTTTCGTTTTTAACAAATGTGCCCTAAAAACCTTTTACATTTTTACTTGTTCGGCTATCGGTTAGTGATTATATTATAATGTTTTTATACTTGTTATTATTTTCATCATTTATCATCTTAAATGCTTCGTCATCATTTGTTTTTGGTAAATATTCCTTATTATTTTATTGCTTAACCTCTTTCACAGGACGTAAAAATTGGTTCCTAATAATTTTATATGTTGTTTCATAGTTTAAAAAGTCCTGTATACTTCAAGATTTTAATGTTTTATTTATGATATATTCAATGATATTGTGTGAATAATTCCTTTAATTTTGATTTTAACAATTCTTATGATAATTAAGGGTATTTGCACAAGATACAACTTCTTATTGGTCATGCAAGGTTATTTATCAATTTTTACTATTTTAATAATTTTATTGCTTACGCATAGTTTTTTTATAATTACTTTATTTCCGCATATTTGACCGATTGTTTATAATTTTACTGTTGAATAATTAATTTTTGTTTTCCGTTTACAAAAAAAGTTGTTAAGATGTTAAAAAACATGTTACTTTTTAAGAATAAATTTTTCCCATTTTAATAAAATTATTAAAATAAAATCAATAAAACCTATTGTATTTATATTAAATTGTACCCTGGTTGTTTTGTAATTATTACATTTATTTTCCTATTTAATAAGTTACAAAAATGCTTTTAATGGAAACGTATTGTACCTTTTTTTAAAAAAAAACAACATTAAAAATTATAACTTAGCATTATTTGGTTGTCGAGTTTGCTATCATGAAACTTATTATTCGTATTTTTGTTGTTAATTAAGGAAAGATAATGTTGTTATATGGTGAGATGAGACTAGTAGGGAGTGATACCGGTATAGTCTTCCCAGATGTCGGAGGGCATTGGCCCTTCACCCTCCCTCTTTCTTACTGTTATTTTTCAAAATTCAAAGAAGTAACCATCAAAGTCGTTATAATCTAGCACGTTTATGAACTCCGAGAATGGTCTTTTGCAGTGTATTAGGATTGGTCTATCTGACTGTTTAATGAAGATAATTTGACGCAATGTTTTTGGATTTTTAAGAAAAATAAGAGCGGGAGAAGAATTTTTTCGTAGACTTACTTTATCTAAATGGACTTACTTATCAAATATAACTTTGAGGTAATATATATATATATATATATATATATATATATATATATATATATATATATATATTATATATATATAATATATAATTATATATATATATATATATATAGATTTGTTCCTAGACGTTCTATGGGGCACGACAACTTTCAAACGCTTTGTCGGATCGAATTGAAACTGTTCAAAAATGGACCTCATTAATTGACCGAAGCTATTGTATTGTTAATGAAATATGTGTGTACTATTAAATATGTCCCGTACCATTAAGTATTTTGATTCTTGTCATTATATTATTTCAAATTAACAATTCTTCTTTCCTTTTTAATTGTATTCTAGAGGACAAGTACTTAATTACGTAGCATTTTGCCGTAAAATGCTGATAATGAGCTAATTTTAAAATTGTGAGCCGCCTGCTTTATGGTCCTGCGAGGAACGCCGTGGCCACGTATTTTTAGTCCATTGGCCTTGTTTAATTGAATTTAGGCCGTTTAGTGTTTTGCGAACCTTCGGCCGCTACTCACAGATTGTCTCATGTGTTCAGTTCATATTGTATATTGTATATATTGTATCATATTGTATATATCTCATATGGTTATATTGCTTTGGGTCCTCTTTCATTCAATTTGTCACCCCAAAAATCATCAAATACGACATTTGTATGTCATCTTATATGTTGTAAGACAAGTTTACAAGACGTTTTCTGGTTGCTTCTGGACTTCCTGCTGAATGGTTGGTCCGAATGAGCTGAACCCTGTCTTCATAGATTCAAAAGACCCATAAACCTATATTAGGGCACCAAATTCGACAATGAATCAATCCTTTCCCACTCCATCGATTTTTTTATTTAGAGGATTTATAACACTTAATGCAGGTTAATGACATGATACACTCTTCACCATCAATATGTTCCGTGGTGTCCATGAGCAAACATGGTACAACATTAGAATATTAGAATTCTTTGTCTTCTCTTATTTTAGTTTTCTTCCGTCTTTTAATGACTTTAATTTCACATTATGTCCTATTTAATTTATTTCTAGACCGCCGTTTTTATGTCTAAGGAAAATTCAAACTTTTTAATTTTCTTTCGTTGAAATGAATCATTGACCCTTTCAGTTTTAATAGGTTTATAGCTGAGAAGTAAATAAATGCATGTGAACACTGAAATTAACTCAATTATAGTTTTCGTATAGTTATATAAAGATGATGAACTGGACGGGTGCGGGGTGGAAGGAATATCTCCGTGAGAGAAACGGTTCCAGTTCAGCGATCCTACTTCCGTTCTTCTAGTTTTTGAACCCTGTGCACTCCTAAAGAGAAACAGTTTTATCCCCTATAGCAATATATTGCTTTAGCTAGACTAAACCCGAACATTTATTCTAGATTATGACGTTAAATTTATGTTAGGCTTGATAAATAAATACTTGTAGAATTTTGTCTGTTGGATACTCTTTTAGAATTGTATTTTAGAAATACATGCACACACTTATTAATACTTATAGGATTATCTTTTGGAACTTCTTGTGGGTAGAACTCTTTTTTGGTAACACTTGAAGAATTGAATTTTAAAAACACTACTTTAATTCTCTTTCTGAGAATGATATTTATGGATTAATTTTTGCTTAGAGTTAGAGAATATTAGTAAAATCTATTTTGAAAGTAATTGTGTTAAATACAAAGGCCGTAGCCTGTCCAAATTGCGGGGGTTACCAGGGGGGGGGGGGCAAAAAATCTCACAACATCATATAGGACTTTCACTGAAAATAATCTGTGAATCCATGCTTGTTATGGATTTGGGCGTGCTTGTTATGTAAATAAATGACTATTAAAGGAATATTTTATTTTATTTCGATTTGTTGACGCCTTTGAGTTAAAAGAAATTTGTGGAAAATGAATGCACAGTGTGATTATATTGCTTAATTATTGTCTCGATTGTTTGTGAGTAAACAAACTTGTGGAGCAATCACTTTAAAAATCGTTGTAAGAAGGTTATCAACGCCCAATTGTTTTTGTAATACAGGTTATTTCATTATGTTATAAATAATATGTATCATACAATGTATTTAACAAAGCTATACATGTTATTGATAAGGATTATCTTATCGCTACTATGTTTTTATTTACACGATTAATATTCATATTTACATTACGCTTAACAAACAAATTAACAATTATAATTTACAAATCAAAACAATGTTGTAAAGTGATTTTATACTTTTGGAAATTAATTATTGCCTTATACAAAAATAAATTTAGACTTGCACACTGGAATTCCGCTTTAGTGCTAAAAATAGTTGAAATATATTTTTTCTACTTGATCCTCATAGTTGTTTTTTAAAACTATAAAGGGACACTTGAAATTTAAGTGCTTCTTAACGTCTGCTATACATACTTGGAACTTTGAAAGCACTTCTTTGTCTATATGCAATGTATATACAAGATAACACAAAATGATACAAGATGTTAAAATATTTTTAGAGAAAGCCTTCCGGGGTTTTTTAGTATTTCCTACCCATGATTGTTTTTGTCTTTTATGGTCAATAAACATATTTAGTACTCTTTATATTTAAAACCAGCCCCTTTCTTCTTAATTTGTGTTATTGTTATTTTTCTATTTATTTAAATTATATTCATACCTTTCTTATATTTGTTTATTTCTTTTTTATTTTGTTATCTTTGAGTTTTTAATTTAGTATTTTTTACTTGTTTGTCAGGTACACTAATGATAGGGATCCCGCAAAGAGTGGGTAAAAATCAATTAAACGGAAATATTCTCTAGTTCTAAGCAAAATCAAAATTCTAAGACGGTACTTCACTTCTAATTTATTCTGCACATTTAACATTTCAACCTCTGGAGCAAACAACAGTGGCGCAATTTGAGAACTACAATTTTTAAAGACACAAATTGCGCCACTGTTGTTTGCTCCAGAATGGATATAAAATTAGAAGAAGTACCGTCTTAAATTTTGATATTTGCCCGAGAACCGGAGAATTTTCCATTTAAGTGATTTTACCCCCCTCTTTGCAGGATCGCCTTAAGCCGAAATTTCTTTGCGTAATTTGTAAATAAACAAAGTTTTCTTTGGGGAGACTCTTTATCTTTCTTTTCTTGATAATATTTGGTGATAAAAACCACCACAAACTAAAATTATCCACTTAACAAAAAATAACCACCATGCCTTGGGTCTTTATTAAAATTACAAGACTCAAGCTACACTTTAAAAAAAACTGGAAATTTAAACACTTTTTTGTCTTTAAATGGCCTAATATGCGCCATTTAAAAATTGTAATCTAATGAACTTCTTAAATTTTACTAATATTTTAGACTCTAAAAGTTGTAGTAGGACTTAAAATGTGCAATAAAATATCTGTTAAAAATAAAATTAAAATATGAACAGATGTGACATCTTGGATTTATAAAATTCGATTTAGTAGTTATTACCTAATTTTTTCTGCCATGTGTCTTTCTTAGCAGGCAATAAGTTTCGGCTGCAACTTATGTTTAATTTAATTTCATCCTGGGATCTCAACCAGTATGGCAAGAAAACAGAATTTTTCTTTCCTGAAAAAATTAGTTTCTTTTCTAAGCTTTTTTTTATTAAGTTTTTAAAAATTCGTTTTTCTTACCAATTTATCACTGATATAAGTCCTCGAGACATTTTTTAAAGCTCCATTTAACATTTTTAACAGTAAGGGTGAGTTTGTCTACCTTCATGGTTTCAAAACTATACCAATTTAAGTAATTTTTCATGTGTCGAGTTTCTAAACAAAAAATAATCCTTATTGCTACATTTTGGATTCATTTTACAAGTTTTCCTGATCATAAATTTATTAAAATTTGTTTTTTTAATGTTAGACTTATTTAGTCATATATATAATTGAGGTTTTATATTTGTTCAAAGCGGTTTGTTGTAATTTAAAGGTAGAAATGTGGTTGAGATTGAAGCCATTTATCATTCTTACAGTTCTGTCAAATGAAGCAGTTATTCGTGATTTTGTCATAGACTCCGTTGTCGCTTTTTGGATGGTAGGTAAAAGTAGTTTTTTGAGTAACTAGGCAAGAGTATGGAATATTAATAGCTAGCTCAAATTTGTCTCCCGAGTCGAAGGCTACGTTAGGCTGCAGAAATTACCTGTTAAGGCGGAATTTACACCTTCACTGCTGAGGCGCAAGTGAGGAAGAAATGTCTACGTGTCAGTAAAATGTTTCCTTTCCTGTCTATACATACAGTTTTTTATATGATCACACCCCTCCTGAATTGGTTCAAATTTTTATTGCACCAAATTACTTTTTTTTACTTGAATGGATTTTGCGCGAATAATTAAAAAAAAAATCCTCGTTCAAAAACATGGGTGTCGTCTCGACCCTAAAGAATCGAAAAATATTTTTTTCCAAGCTGTTTTTTTTACCTGAAATGGATTTTGAGTAAATAAAAATATTTTTGGTTGAATATCTTCAAAAGTTTAAGGCCTCTCTATTTGATCAAATCTAGGAACTGCTTTTTTCTGTTATAAAATAAGTTCACCAATGCTTAATTTGCTTATCATGAGTAGATGAAATACTCTCGGCAGATAAATATACTCAGATATAAATTATAGATTTTGGAACTCGGCTACAAAGTGTGTTTTTGCTGCAAAAATTGTTTATTTTTTGCGATGCGACGCAAATAATAAAATAATTTTATTATTAAGGCAATAAAAGTTATTTTTCAGCTTTAAAGCTTCCTGTACGACTATTTGAGCTCAACAAACTATTGATCCCAGAGGCAATCGACTCTTCAGAGTGTCGAAATTTTGTAGCGGGTTTAAAATTTTGTTTGGGTCCACCAAACTATCCGTACGTAAAATATTTTACACTCGGCCTGTTTTACGTCCGTCTGCTATTAATATCATTTATTTATTGTCTTTGCTATGCGGATGTAAAGTGGGCATTTTACAGCCGTCATAAATATATATTATTTACTTGACGTTGCTTTATTGCAAATATTGAAGTGATTGAACCTTATGACCGTGAATCATATTACAGTTATATATCGTTTTATTCTTATAATGAGGTTATCCTTTTTTATATAGTTGGCGAAACTTATGGTCAAAATCAATTATTATTATGGCAAAAATCAATTATCATGGCCAAAAAGGCTATAATAGCATCGGTATAAAAGAACTAACGTTGATTGATTTGACTTCATATTATTCTATATAAATCATAAAATTGTAAAAGTTTTTTATAAAAAAAACATTTTTTTACAAAGGTTCTTAATATATAACGTTTATTAGGTTTAATTAATGATTATTATTTATTATAACTCATTGAGCGGCGTAATTAGTTTTATATTGTACTAGCGTGATTTAGATTATACCACATGTGCTTTTTATACTTTTCGCATATTATGTTTGTATGGGATGGACATTTTATTTGTGTGTTTGTATATTAGTGTGTGGTCTGTTAAAGGGGTTATAAATATAAGACTATTAGCGTAGGTCTTGGAGTTGATTTGGAAATATGTCACATATATGTATTTTCAAGTTTTTATTTTGCTGCTAAATTTGTTTTCTATATCCTTTTTGTTTGTGAAATATTCTGTTTTTAGCGAATTATCGAAGAGAAATAGGCATATGAGGTTGGGATCATGGAGGGGAGTAGGAGTGGGGGAGGATAAAATTTTGGATTTAGGACCCACTGATAAATAAATAAATATATATATATATTATATATATATTATATATATATATAATATATAATATATATATATAATATATACATATATATATATACATATGTGTTGTGTATATATATGTGTGTATATAATATTATATATATATATATAATATATATATATATATATTATATATATATATATATATATGTATGTATATGTATGTGTGTTTTAGTGGATTTTTAACAAAAAGTTAAATTTGTAAGGTTGTTTGGATGACGGAAGTGGATGGGGTGGGAGGGATTGATTCCAATTGGCTGCAGTATCTCAAACATATACATCTTGCCATATGCCGAGTTTCGTTTTGATATGAGAAAGCTTTTGACTGTACCGTGTGCCTTGCCTATAGCTATAGTAAGCACAAGGTAATTTTTTGCTTTTTAATTATATCCATTTAAACTAAAATTGAGTGTAGAACTGCCTAAGGTTCTATACACCATACCAGATAAACGCTAAACCACTATTCTAGTTAAAATGTATGGCATCAAAAAATAGCATTAAAACAATGTGTTATATTTTAAGATAGACGGTTAGCTAAATGGATATAAGCTGAATCCTCGGAGCCACATTTTATTACAAACAGTGTTCAATTATCGCAAAATTATGGTAGAAACCTTAAACTTAGAAGTTTTTAGGTTACCCTTACGAAAACAATCTTAAGTGGGAGTTAGCTTCTTCTTGTAGTTATAGTGCTCAAAGTATTTAATTAATCTGGCTTTATAATTGTTTTATTATTTATATTGATTTAGTATATAGAGGACTACGCCAAACCCTTATAGGAAATGACTGTCGGTAATTTTGCTAAAACTTAGTATGAAAGTATTATTTGGCATGCTGATCAAAGATCAATTAGTCGGTTATCTTCATCCCCCAGAACTCCTTAAATACCCCCCCCCCCAAATATGTATAACTCTAAGAAAAAGGTTTTTGGCTAATTTCGCAAAACATAAAGATAGAATTCGGCATTCTGTTAAAAATTTGAATGGGCATACCTTCTATAATCACCCCAGACTTCCACATCCCTTCCCATCAAGTACTCATAACTTATAGATAAAGTCTATAATTTGAAAAAAAAACTTTGCATAAAGATAGCTAACCTCAGACCATTTACGTTTACAGATAAAGATTAGTATTCATTGAATCTTTTGATCAGCTACTAGGAGTGATATATTTTGCAAATTTTTAGTGGAATTAGCTGAGAGCCATTTTCACTAATGCTGGCTCCATAATTATTTTTTCGGGTCCAATAAGAGTAGAATACTTATAAGAGGGACACTCCAGAATTTTTAATTCGTACTAAATTAATTCGTAATAAACGTGTACCAAATAACATGATATATTGTGCAGGCAAGACCGTATAGATAGATTCACAACGCCCTTGTCTGAATTCTCTTTTATCTGTGTACTTATTTTTTAGTTCTTTGATATCCCCCTAGACCGCTCCTCAGTATTTTTAATTTTATTTATACATTTTCAAATCTCTTTGTATACATAATTGATTTAATCTTTTTCCAAAAAACATTTTTTAGTTGTTATTGCTAAAGATACTTAGTAAATGGCTAACCCAGACATATTGCATTAAATATATATACATTACATTCAATACATAATTTTAATTGAAATCCCTTTTTTGCCCTTTGGAAACCAGACGAAGAAAATAGATACTTGAAAACCAATATCCAATTCAATTTGAAAACTATAATTAAAAACAGATTCAAACAAATGATTTCATTTGTATGTCATTCAATACGAAAGAAAAAAATATAAAAGAGTACTACGTATTAATTTTTAATATTCAAATAACTTCAAAGAGTTTTCATTTTAGTAGATTTGTTTTGTGATTCGTTTTTCGGCGATATATATGTAATTATCCTAGAGTTTAAATTGTGATATTTAATTTTTAGTTTCAATAACGCTAATTAATAGTGTATTACTAATATATATGTTTGTGGTTACAATTTAATCAAAGGATTGCTGTGCAGAACAAAGCAGGATTGTACTTAGTATTAATTTAATACTATTAAATTTCAATATTATCTCTTTGATTAATAAGAAGAACCTTTTATCAAAGATTATTCTAACTGTTTGTAAACTTTGTTTTACATTTACTAGGTCTGTTTGTTATGAACAAGGATTCTTCTTTATCTTTTTATATATCCTTGAAAATGTAATGGCGGACTATTTTCTGGTTTTATTTGATTAAAAGAACTATGGTCGTTGTTAATGAAGTTTTTAAATGACAGTTTAATTAAAGCTAAATTTAGCTGTTGGTTAGAGATAGTAGGAATTTTTCAATTTATTTCGTTTGTTGATTGTATTTTTTTATTACTCTTGCTAATTATTATTAGAGTTCAGTTGATTGCGTATGAGTTGATATTAAATTTTGATTTTATGTTAAAGACATCTGAATTTAATCATTAAAAAAGTATTCATTGGCTAAAAAGTTAAAACAAATTGTTTTTCTATCACCTGTAATAGAAGTTAAAAGCATTGCAATAAGGAAGAAAATGTGAATCGTTGTATCTTTGTGTTGTTGTTGTGAACGTTGTGAACACTACGGATCAAAGTGTTGAACAGATTTTCTCGAAACTTGTTCTCCAGATTTTAATATTTCGTACAAAAATTAAATTCTATAACAGTAATACTTATTATTTCTTGGGAAAATTCAAGACTTCGTTTTTAAATTGACGGCCGTCTAGAATTTTATTTAATGAAAAAATGTAACTGAAAAAATAAATTGTTGTCTAAAATTGAGTTCAAGTCATATTTTAAAGTGTCAAGTGTTCAAACAACGTTTTTTTTCTTTTGATGATAAATATTGTTTGAACTTCGAGAATTAACTGCCATTTTTCTCTCTTTAACTTTTCTTTCGGCTGCGCCTCGGGAGCAAAATGCGGGTATTTCTCTCGCCTGTTATAAATTATATTGAAACTTAAGCTTCGCCTCTGGATTAATTAACTTTGGTTCGCCGTAGGGACCATTTTTATAAATGAGGAAAAAATTTCTTATTTTATTCCCTAGGTTTATAAATAACTATTTTTTATGTAATTTTTGTTCAGTATTAACTCAATACATATTAACTAGATGTCTCCTTGAAGTTCCTTCCTAAAAAAATTATTACCGAACAAAATAAAAGGTGTAAGAATCTGCAAATGTATTGCGACAGTCTGACCGCCCCGAAGCCGTCTGTATATGGAACACAGTAGTAACTTATACCACTCTCTCGTGTCTAATACGGGCGTATTATTACGACCCTAAATGGACCCCCATGGTATTCAAATCTACCAGTTTCACAACCTCGCCACTGCGAATGTCAGGTTCTGTATTCTGTTGAACAACTCAATGCTAAACCACAAACCTTAATAACTCTGTGCCATATTTTTGAACGAATGTGAACAGATTTATATTACTTCTTCAAATTATGAATTTCCTTATTTTAAGATATGCAGAAATATATTTCTATTTTAAATTCTAAATTGCTGCAATTTTGAGATGTGAATTTGAATAATACTTTGTGCACCTACACAAGTAAAGTCTACTTTAAGGCTGTACTAACCCTAGAGTAGAATTTATTCTCGAGTGGTGGGGATTTCAATCACTCAGTCACTAGTTCACCATTAAGTGTAAGTCTCGTCAAATCTCTGCAAAAATTAACAGTCTCATTCCTCTTCATGCTTTTAGAATGATCACATCCCCTTCCATAACTCCTATCCCTTTAGCTTCTCAATTTTTTTAATTCACGTTTAAAAATAGAAAGTAGAAATCCAAAGTTTTAAATTAAGCAGTCTATAGAATTATCAAATACGGGCCTTCGGCCCGTAGCCGCTACGCGGCCTCGGCGCTTCGCCCTCGTCCGCTTCGCGGCGTCGGCCCACCGGGCCGCTTCGCGGCCCGGGGGCCTCCCTGTGGCCGCTTCGCGGCCACATTGTTGTTGTTTTGTATAATGTGTTGTTTCATTATTGTTCTTGTTACATGGCATTTTGCCATGTACCTAGCGAATTTTCACAGCCTCTCCACACAGGCCCGCTTCGCGGCCTGAGAGGCTTTCTCACAAATTTGATTTTACTAATTAAGATTTTATTAATACTTTATTATTAATAGTATGCTATAATATTAAACTAACAAGCATTATAAACAAAAATATATTCATGATTTATGTTTTAAATAAAAATACCGTTCCATCACTTAGGATCATAGATAAACAATATTAACATAGATGGCTCACTCAAAGATTTAAAAAAAAATAGTTGATGGGATGCAGGAGGCTCAAGTAGTACAGTCTAGTGGTGACAGCGTGAAACTGTCACATATTTTTATTTCTGACATTTTATTTATTTATTTTTATTCAACCAAAACAACGAGCTGTTGAGGATAATCAAGTAATATGTTGTTTCCTTTACTTATCCGTTTGCGCCAACCCGAGATGTTATACTCAGATAGCAAATTAAATGTTAAGTCTAAAAAACTAAAAATGAATTATTGTTATTTTTTTAAAAAAACGATGGTGCTGCTTCGCGTGATGAGCCCCAAGTTTTATTAAACAAAAATACATCGCGAATACTACAGCATACCATAGATTTGTTTACTTTTATTTTATTTTACTAAACGATTGGCAACTGTTTGTTTTTAAAAAAAATACTGCAGCACAATCTAGTAGAGAATAGAGCAAATATATTTTTACTACTACGCTATTCAAGACTCTAGTGATGAGGCCCCCAACTTAAATCATAACACAAACTTGTCAATTGAGTTTCCTACTACACTCGGGAGTGAACCATCTATCTTAGGATTTCTGATTGAGCTGAAACCGGTCGCAATCGTTTTAGAATGACTTCGACCATATAAAGACTACTTCGAGGTTTCTTTCCGCTTTACGGGCCTGCTTTGCTCGGCGTGGTTAGTGGAAGCCATTTTTGTCCTGTCTCTCTGGACAGCAGGCTACCAGGATGGAGCAAGAGGTAGAGGTCCATTTTTTATACTATATCCCCACCCTCTAACACACTAAACCTAACAGATTCGTACAAGTCTTTGACCTAGACGTATACATATATACAACATTATATATATATGTATACTGTTTGCCATTTGTGATGGTTCGATTGAGCTGAAATTGGTCTTAATCGATTCAGCTAGCCGTCTACCTAAACACGAAATACTTGTTTTAAAGCCATTTCAAGTTTCAAAAAATTTTTTTTTCATGTTGTCATAACTTTGGTTGATGACGTCATAATGTTTTTATAAACAATGGCCTCGTAACCTCCTCAACATCTCGCGATTTGCAAAGTTTCGTTTCAATTTGACAACGCCTTCGAGAGTTATCGTTCGCCATACGAAAAGGTAGAAACTCTTACATACATAATATATATATATACATATATATATATATAATATATATATATATACATATATATATAAACTTTTTTCGGGCATATATTTTTGTTATCAGAAGCCAATAGGAACCGATTCCACTCACTCCCACCCTCAACTTCCGTCATCCGAACAACCTCATATAAGCGTCATTTCATAATGAAAATTCGCTTAAAAACAGTTTTATCTACGAATTTTAAAATAAAATTACAAAGTTAAATTTTCTATCTATCAGTAGTAGCCTGCTGGTATTCCAATACTTTTTTTTATAATACATAGTAATTTTTATTGAAAATTTAATAAAGAAAAAAAATTTAATTCAAAAACTCTTAACATTAAACTTTATCCTTTATTACTATGCTTTATATACATTAAATAATATATATTTAAATTTATGTCATAGAATGATATTTTACTGGATTTGGAGTCACAAAATTACAGATTTATTTAAAAATTATTTTATTTTTGTGCCACAATTAGTTCTAAAGTTAAAAACTTAAAAAAAATTAAAATTAATGACTGATTTATACGAGAAGGTGATAAAAGTATAGTCCTGGTATATATATTGTACTCTTCAATGTAGAGTCTACTCTACAAGTCTATATCTATTATTATTAATTGAGTTAGTTGTTATACCCGCTACATTACTAAATTGCGAGGTCCATTGTGAGGTATTAGACCTGTATCGAGTGATTCATACTATGAATGAATGTACGGTGCTAAGAATTTTACTCACTGTGTTAATCTAGGGGAACCGGATATTTATTCCGGTCCGTCCAGTTTCTACGGAATTATGATTGAATCAAATTTAGGTGATGTTTATTAATAACGTACTTTAAAATAGCTTTAGCTGCGATTTAGAATATAACGATTGCAGATAAAGTTTTCATGACATACTAAAGTAGACAGCTGATTAAACTAAAACCTGCATTGGAAACGTGTATATATATATATATATATATATATATATATATATATATATATATATATAAATATATAATATATATATATATATATTGTATTGATTTTTTATCACCTTTATATTTTAAGGTTAAATTTAAAAATCATTTTTGTTCTTTTGTTTAAAACTTTTTATTTGTTTTTATATCAGTAGGCTTGCCAATTAAAATTTTCAGATTAAAAATATCCTGACAAACTGACTAACTTTAACTAGTTTTAAATTTTATGCATAGCAATTTTTACGTTTTGTTGGTCAAGATCATATGCAACGCGTTGATTCAGATGTTGTGTATTTTTTAACATAGAATAGTTATTTATCAGAAAAAGAACGGTCTGGTAGTTATCTAGAACAAAGCCTAGAAGCAGGAAACTAAAAAACGTTTCCTTTTCTATTCACCACTTTTTTATGTTTTTGTATCCCTAACTTCTTTTTACCGAAATCATCAACTATAATATATAGGATGTCGTCTGCTACTTGTACAGATTAAATGACGTCATATTATACCTTGTAAACATTTCCTTATAAGATTAAGATTATCTTTCTTCGTTTCGTTCTTGTTGGTTTTAAAATTTCCGTAAGCAGTTTTTATCGAATTTTCAAAAAATGAGCTTAAGAGGTGTGGGTTATGGACTCACTGATCAAGTGTATATATATATATATAATATATATATATATATATATATGTGTGTGTGTGTGTATATATATAATATATATATATATATATATATATATATATATATATATATATATATATATATATATATATATATATATATATATATATATATATATATATAATCGTATTTCTAGCGAATGTTTGTAAACATCTCAAAGATAGGGTTTCCAGTTTACACAGTCCCTATCTGTGTTTGTGTGTATGTACGAGATTTTTGTTCTTTAACGTTTTTATGGGACACGATAACTTTCGGCAATATAAGAATTGAAAAAATGAATTAACCTATATCATTTTCTACTGCAAGTAAAAAGCAAATTGTATTTAATTTACAATTTTGAGAGAATAAGACTGTTTCTCCAATGAAACTATTAAATACTATAAGTGAAGAGAATGTGTTAGTATAGCTTGTTGATAATGAACTAAATCAAAACACTTCATAAAAAACTTGTCTGTCTTTTAGATAAGAAATTCGTCTTGTCTACCAAGTAGACATGACGACAAATACGAAGTAGACATTAGAACTTGGATACATGGCCTCTAGTAAAAAAGTTAGTTGCGTAAGCGATATGTAGTTGCATTATTGATATTCTTCGTGTTACTTGATACTTATTGCCTTGATTTTAGAGCATATTGATTGCGAATGTCACATGTGATTTACAAATACCTGTATACAATCGGAGTAAAGAATTCTTAGCAACGAGTTACTTTGGCTTAAAGCCATTTTGAGAGTACTCATTTATTGATTTACTTGTTAATCAAGTTATAAATTTATTCAATAATGTAAAAAGGCATTGCCGTTACATGTAAGTTGCTCACTCTTGTAACGAGTCAAAAGTAGTAAAGGAAAAGTATATGTGTTATGTATATATATATATATATATATATATATATATATATATATATATATATATGTATGTATATGGGTGTGTGTTTTTGTATATACTTGTTGTAAGACTTTACTTGGAAAGATTAATTTAAATATTCAAAAATCCTAAGCTTTCGACGAAGGAACCAAGTCTTCTTCAGAGGCTATAGTGGAAAGGAAAACCCCAAAAACCACAATTACAAACTAATTAAAGCACCACCATAAGAACAAGTATTGAAAACTATTAGCACAAAATCGCAATAATAAAAAATGCAATGAAATGACCTACAGTAATAAAAAATACAATGAAATGACTTACAGTGTTTCATGTCAAAGCAACACAAAAAAGTACATTTTTGGACTCGATGTCACCGTTTTAATATGATTTGGCTGATAGGTAGCACCATAGAAGGAAGAAAAACCCAGATTTTTGGCTAATTTAGTGCAGCCATATTGCCGCAGTAGGTTGGCGAATTTTCCAAAAAAAATGTGATTTTGCAACATTTCTTTGACTACAAAATGGCTGTATTTACAATTTTGCGTAGGATATGATTTTTATTTTGGTGGCAATTGAAAGCTTAAACTTGGCTCTTTCAAATAGATTATACATACTTTTGGATAATTATTACAAGTTTTTATTATGAGCCAATATAAAATAAAAATGCTATTATCTCAAAGAGCCAATAAAAATGCTATTATCTCAAAGGGCCAATTTTGAAATTTTTTTAAAAAAGAGCTTAAACTGTTAGTCAAATGTCCACAAAGTTTCATTTTGGCACCGCCATGGGATTAGACACAGTAACGCATAACGTATGTCAGTGTCAAAGTATGTAAAAGTGTAAAAACGTTAAGATTCATCACATAATCATTGATTGAAATTGCACAAAAGTGACTTTTTTACACTTTGACATACACTTTGCCTAAAATCTGGGGTTTTTCTTTCTTCTATGGTGCCAACCTGTCAGCTAAATTATATTAAAATTGGAGATATCACGTGTTTTTACCTGCGTTGATTTGATATGGAATGACTCAGTATTATTTTTAATAGTTGGAAATATAGTCATTTACATGTTATTAACACAGATTTGTTTTGATAACTCATAAATTGAAATGCTTATTCTTTTGGTTTTGATAGTTTGTAATTGTGGTTGTTGATTTTTCTGTTCTATTTTTGTATGAACTTGTTATTTATTTATTGCAAGTAAGCAAGTTTTAAGTCTTCACGTCAGGAATAGAAAAATAGATGACAGGGTCACTCGTTGAGAAGACGCCGAGGAAGAACAATATTTGTTAAATTGTTAAAATCAATAAAATAGTTAAAGTCAGTCTGTCTGCGTCCTCAACATTAGGAAGAGCAATATTTGTTAAATTGTTAAAATCAATAAAATATTAAAGTCAGTCTGTCTGCGTTCTCAAAAATTTTAGTCTCTGAAGATGACTTGGTTCCCTCATCGAAAGCTTAAGTTTTTCGTGTAATTAAATAAATCTTTCGGACTGAAGTCTTCTATTTATTATATTTTTTTCTCATTGTCCATAACTCATTTATTTCATACTTGTAATGTTTTTTTTATTTTTGTTTTCAGGTATGTTAAAGTATTATTTACTGTTAAAATTGCTGATGCATGAGCTTAGTAAGTTTAATTGTTATTTATTTATAAGGTTTTATCGAGAACTAACGTTTTATTGATAACTGTGAGTGCAGACTGATAAATCACGTTTTGCTATTAGTTCAAAATCATTAATATTCATTAATCGCCTGTAAGAAAAGGCGTGATGTATTAAACTATGTAGACTTTATAATTATATTTGAAATAATAATTGCAAATCGGCTGTAAAATGTGATATAATTGCTCCAGAATAGGAAGTAAGATCGCGAACAGAACTCACCCACAATCGAAGACACTACTATAAAACCATTGAAATATTAATTATAGTTATTCCATATCTACAAAGGCGTAAATAGTATAAACCAGAGTTACTTTAAGTGTGGTCCTCTAATCCTTGGAGGTCTGTAGAAAGAGTTTAGGTAATCAAAATCAAACTATTATAGAAAAACTGTGAAGAGCTAATTACCTTAACAGCTCATGTGCTTTCTGTAAATAATAAATGTTTTAAATATTATAATCCGTAAAGCAAGGTTAAAATTATCAATGATTGTACGAGATTTGGGGGGGGGGGCACAAGAAAGATAGGGGCCTAGTATAATTTTTTTGGTGTTTCGCGGAGCTCTTCTGTTAGCGAAGTACACGAAGTACCCACTGATTTCTAACCATGTAAATAAATCATTATTTACACTTTTTATTCCAATTCTTTTTAAATTCTTAGTCAACATTTAACAATTTATTTAAAACTTAGTATGTTTGAATTATATTGTGTAAATTCTTACAATATGTTTGAATTTACCACGTAGAGTATTTTTATTCTGTGTTTTTGCTGATTTGCTAATTTTACGTTCGAAGACGTAAACAGTGCAAACAATTCTTACAACAAAAGGTTTTCAAAGTTTGAAAATTTGTCTATATTGACATTTTGTGAAAACATAGGAATACTTTAATTTGCTTATTAAGTAACTACTTAGTAGTGCTTAGTTTTGAACTTCCCCCTGTTTTATACTTAATATCGCGCGATACCTGCAATTTTAATGCTTCGTATAACTTCATAAAGGCACAGAACGAAGTTATAAAAAATATATCATTCTACTGAAAATATAATGAAACTTAATGCTTAAATAATTATTTTTTGTAAAAATATATTATTCTACTGAAAATATATTTATTTGTTGTAAAAATATATAATTCAACTGAAAATATTTTTTTTTGTAAAAATATAAGGATCCGTGTTTTATTTTTCATATTTACTACTGAGGTAGAAAATGATAGACATTGAGTGACCTTTATATTCGGAAGATTGGCGGAGAGTGGATAGAGTGAAGGTTTGAGATAAAAATGAACTTGGACTAGTACTTTTCAATCTTCTCTTTCTCTCTTTATTAGGTTATTAATATTAGGTTGTTATTGTTAGGTTCTTATTATTAAGTTAAAGCCTGCAGCAACCTAATAATGTGAAATTGAGTCATCAAAAGTGAGTTTAAGAAGATAGAAAGTTTAATTTGATATTTCAACAAGAATAGCTAAGTTTTATAGTTTGTTGTCTATTTATGTTATAGCTAAGTTTTATGCATGTTGGTCTACAAGTGATAGATAGTTTATTTAATATTTTTAGGGTGCATTTTATTGAGTAAAAACTTATTCTATAGTCTTAAGTACTTATGTTATCATTCGCTCGTATTTCGAAATAAAATTATATATATTTGACAATAGTATAATTAAAAAAATGATTTCAAAAGATCAGTAGGATGAGTTTAAGTGAAGAGACACTTGTCAAACTTATCCTAAATATTTAATACAAATCAATATTCTAATATCTGTATATTTAGCCAGTAAAATAAGAGGTTACAAATAAAAAAGAGTTAATAAGTACACTGAGAAAATAAATGATAATAATATAAAAAAAAACCTGCAAAAAAAAGAAGAGTAAATTTTTAAATGAATTAATTTTAAGTTAAATTTAAAGTAATGTTAAAATTGTAATAATACATCAATGAATTTTGGAGGGTGTTAGAGCCTAACAATAAATTAGTAAAACACCAAACAATAAATAAGTGATTAACTACAAACAAAACATAACAAAATGATGAAATGAAAAGGTAATTTCGTCTGGAGGGAGTTAAGAAACGAGAGGCCTTCCCCCTTTTGCTAATCCGCGGCGTCAGCGCTGGTGGCCATTTCGCTGCCCTGCCCCCTGTGGCTGCTTCGCGGCCACATCTTTTTAATTTATCATATTACTAGTTTATATAATTGGCTCACTGCCTCGATATAAGGCAATTTTCAAATTTATTAGTATTATTTAAATATTTATTATTATTATATGTGTCAATCGATTCGGAACTAATTATGATAATATAACTTCGTATATTTGTTATCCATGCATTACTATGTTATGTTACTAGGTACATGTTTATAAAATTGCAACCCTATCAAAACACGTTTTGAAGTTTTGTGAATTTTTGCCGGGTCATAATCTTGGGTTAATGACGTCATGCATATTTAATAAAAAAAAGAGTTTGGGACATTTAAAAGTTTGATTTTTGTACCATGTATTATTTATTTATACCGTAGTTATATTGAAAAATTAATTTGTCTGCGAAAAATCCTAAACTGGAATTTCACCTGAATCATTAGTTTTAGATGTTTTATGAACTCCTGAGTGGTTTCCACAAAGTTGTCTGTATGTGTGTGAAAGCAACCTGGCTGTATTAACTCAAATTTAAAATGTCATATAACTCAATATTTTAAGATTTCATAGAATTACCTATAACACCAATATTTTTAAAATATTAAATTAAAAATGAAAGTTTAAATTGAGTTTGAAGGTAAAAATAAAGTTTAAGTGCTTTTTCGCAGTTATTACCGAGGACTTTCAATACATTTGCTTCTGTGGTAGCTAGGTACTTTAGAAATCGTTACTTATTTTCGCTGGAATGTGTATCTTATGAAGTTTTAAGATGAAGTTATGATATTAAATGAATAAACTTGTAAAAGGTAATTTAGAGATTAGTCTATACTTTTATGGACTGTAGGGTTCACTATTATTTTTGTTGTTATTTATTGCGTCAGTACCTTAAGTATTTATGTGTTATAGATACTCGAGTTCTATTTACGTTTTTACTTTTCCTAATATATACCGTAGTATAGGAAAAGTATTGTTGTTGCAAAAAAATCAAAATCGGGAAATTCGGGATGAAACCGGAATTATCCGTTTCAGCCTTTTTGAGGCCTCCTGAGTGGTTTTCGCTAAATTGTCTGTCTGTGTCTGTTATCATTGTAGCGCCCAGTGTATTAACGCTATACAGTTTAAATTTTGTACAAAAATCAGTCTACTGCTGTAGTTGTCATAATCGGAATGTTTTTATGACGTCATTAACCCGCAATAATGACTCAGCAAAAATTCCGAAAAATCTTTAAGCGAAAACATCGGAAAAGTAACCTGATTACCTTTGCTTATTAATATAATTAAATAATCAGTACGAAATGTGCGGGAAACCGAAATAAATTTATTTATTTTAACCTTAACTCACTCTTGAAGGAGGTATCAATGAGGTTACACAGAGTCCCTGAGAGCCCCAAATAGATGTATTAGGCTTCTAAATGTATTTAGATAGGCTATGCTCCCTCTAGTATATATCTCTATGACTTCAGAAGCAACCGTATTTAACGGATAACCTTCTCGTCGAACTTTTATTTAACTTCAATATAACCTAATCAAATAACTTTTGGAATATAATTTTTTAGTGTAACTTTATTATTATGCAAAGAAATCACAATTTAATTAAATATATTTTTGTTTTATACTTCCTTATAACCAAAAAGAGAACCTTCACTATAAAAGACGCCATGTTTTGGCGGAATAAGTTATCTCGTAATCTCACTCGATCGACTAAACAAAGACGCTGTAAGAACCGAAATTAGTTGAGTATTAAACATTTTTATAATATTCTTAATAAATAAGGTTAAATTTTCATCCGTTTTTACCGGGAACCACCCGTTTTTTCAACGGGAAAATTCCCCCTGATTTCAAACCCCTCCGAAAGAGTAAAGACCCTCGTTTTAAAAAAATCTATTTACAGATATTGAAATTTATAATAATTAAACTTATTAATTCAGATGATGCCTTAATTTAAAATTATAATTTGAAATAAATGCTACCAAATGATAGAACAAAGTAAACTTAATAAACTGAAATAAATCTAACTTGAGTTAATCCACTTTTTAGTAAAATTATTATTTTTTTAACAATATGAAAAGAATAAAATCAAGTGGTAACACTGTATTGAAGTGTTAGGGTCAATCCATATCAAGTGTCCCAAAAAAAATAAAAAAAGGTGCTCTAAAAAAATAGATTTTGATAATTATTTTGCTATTGATACCCATATCTATGGCGAGTAAAAAATGACCAATATAAATTTTTTATGGTCACCCGTTCTTTTTTTATGGTCACTTTTATGGTCCTCCGACCCTAAAATTTAGTGATTTTTGACCTTCAGATAAGCAGCCGATACTCGGTTCTCGCTTGTACTACAGGAAAAATATGAACGGATCTGTTTAAAGCAAGCTTTGAGCTACATTTGGCCCTTTCTTGTGTATTTGCCCACAAGCAAAGTTATAGCTAAATCATGTATGTATGATTTTCCAAATATCAAATAATATATATTTTTTTATAATGTGAAGAAATTTAAATTAAGAGCTCCCAATTTTTTTAGGAGTTGCTTAGATTAAGACAAACATCCAACCAAATTTTTAAAGCTTTGATGTAATTCGTTTATGAGCTATGATTTTGTGAAAAATATGGATTTTTTAAATTTTGGTCATTTTTCAAAAAATTACAGCTCATAAACGAATTACATCAAAGCTTTAAAACTTTGGTTGGATGTTTGTCTTAATCTAAGCAACTCCTGAAAAAATTGGGAGCTCTTAATTTAAATTTCTTCACATTATAAAAAAATATATATTATTTGATATTTGGAAAATCATACATACATGATTTAGCTATAACTTTGCTTGTGGGCAAATACACAAGAATGTTTTTAGTGGTTTATGTGGACACTGGTAAGGGGTCTTTGTGATATGATTTTTGTTAAAAAGTATACATGTCCAAGAGAGATATTGCAGGTCAAAAATGACGAAAAATTAAAAAATATGGATTTTCAAAAAATCATAGCTCATAAACGAATTATATTAATGTTTTGAAAATTTTGTTGATTGCTTGCCTTAAAGTAAGTAACTCCTAAAAAAATTGGGAGCTCTTAATTCAGATTTCTTCATATTATAAAAAAATGTTAAAATTTTCATATATTTTTAAGAAACCCTAAAATTTGGAGCCCCCATTGCCCCCCCAATGGGGGCAATCAATCATTATTCTAAAGAATAATGATATCATGGATACATATCAGTCGGGTTATAGGCAGTTTCATAGTACGCAAACTTGTTTGATTCAAATCCTGGATGACGTAAGGAAAGCAATGGACAATAAGATGGTCACAGTTCTTTTATCTATTGATTTGTCACGTGCTTTTGATAATGTTAACAGGCGCATTTTACTTGCAATACTTAAATATATCAATGTATCAAAAGACACACGTCGGTGGTTCTGGAGTTATCTAAGTAGAAGAACACAACGTATTAAAACTTTTAGCGGTTTGTTGTCAGAAATACTTTCAAGCACTCATGGAGTACCTCAAGGAAGTACCTTATCTGCAGTACTTTTTGCCTTGTACATTAATGATATTAAATCAGTAATCAAAGAATTCTCGTATGCTATCTATGCGGATGATATTCAGATTTATTTATCATGCAAATTAAGCGAATTAGATGTTGTAATTGACAGATTTAATATATTACTGAATAATTTATTTATATGGTTTGAAAACCATTGCTTGGATATGAATCCCTCGAAATGCTCCTACATAGTCATAGGAAACTATAACCTGACTAAAAGCTATGAACCTAAATTTTTATCTCTCAAATCTATAATAGTGAACAATGTTGTAATCCCTCGTGTATTCCAGCTTAAAATATTAGGAGTGACAATAGATTCTACTTTGTCATGGGAAAATCAGGTATTAGCGGTGTCGCAGAAAGCTCTGAACAGCATGTATCAAATCAGGAGAATTATTGGTTATCCATCAGCAAATATCAGACAGAAATTCGTCAACAGCTTTGTTATGCCATTCTTTGATTATTGCTCAGCTCTCTATACAGATATTTCAGAATCTCAATTAACAACGCTGCAGAGAGCTCAAAATGCTTCCATAAGATACATATTTGATCTTTCTTACGATGCTAGAGTTACAACATCATATTTAACTCTACAGTGGCTGAAAATTAGAGAGAGACGAGATTATTCTGTTTTATGCCAAACTTTTAATGTATTAACTAATAAGCAACCGAAATATCTCTATGCCAAGTACATCAAAATGAGTGACATACATTCTTTTCCAACGCGAGGATCGGCTTATCTTCTTCAAGTTCCTCAATGCAACACTTCATTCTATGCTAATTCTTTTATTGTCTCTTCCATTCGTCTCTTTAACGAATTACAACAATCTGTTAGTGATTTTAAAAATATTAATAGTTTTAAGAATGTAATTAAAACAAAATTTATTACAGTTATACTCAAATTGTTAGTAGCTATACTTCGTTATTTGAGTTTTTCCTAATGTTAACTATATTTTTACTTAAATTTGTTATTCTATCTTAAGTCTATTTTACTTATTACAATTATGCATAAGTTTTTACATTATTTTTTAAAATAATTTTGTAAAATTTAAAAAATAATTGTAAATAGTGATTTTTTTGTTAATCTATTGTAGTGGCGCTCTTTGATATTAGCAACTTTCTATGCTAAGTCTAAAATAAGAAAACTTATCCTTTCTTTGTTTTTTCTTTTTAAATCAAATTTTTGTATTATTCTTTTTAATTCACTTTTAAAATTAATTTCTTTGAATTTATTACCTTGTTACAAATTTCTTTTTTTTTTTTTTTCATTTTAATCTGTTGGCAACAGAAATAATTGATGTATTAATGTAATTATTGTAAATTTGTGTCTGGTTAAGTGGAAGAGAGGACCTTAAGTCCTAACTTTGCCAGATAAATAAAGCAATTATCTATCTATCTATCTATCTACCCCAAGGAGCGGTCATAGAGTAAAAGTGTCAAAGGGCCAAATGTAGCTCAAGCTTGCTTTAAACAGATCCGTTCATATTTTCCTGTAGTACAAGCGAGAACCGAGTATCGGCTGCTTATCTGAAGGTCAAAAATCACTAAATTTTAGGGTCGGAGGACCATAAAAGTGACCATAAAAAAAGAACGGGTGCCTAAAAAAATTATATTGGTCATTTTTTACTCGCCATAGATATGGGTATCAATAGCAAAATAATTATCAAAATCTATTTTTTTTGAGCACCCAAGTCTGGGACACTTGATATGGATTGACCCGTTAGACATTTTATAATTTTTGCTGATTCATATATCACCTGATTGGTTTTATTTAAAAGATTTCTTACTAAATTATTACTTTTTAAGATTTTTTGTTCTGCCGTGTTTTTTATTAAACTTTTAATATTTACTATGCCGAAAGACCATTATAGGTGTAAATTCAAAGAAATTTATAAGGTAGAGTTTAAGTTTTTAAAGGAAGGTAGGAATTCTAATGAAGCTGAATGTACTGTATGCATGTAAGTATTTATAAAGCAATTTAGTTTTAAATATCTAATAAGTAATAATGCATCCTAAACAATTAATGCATGAAGTATCAAAAACAAGTTATTTTATTAATCAACGGATTATACTTGGTGGGCCTAGAAGAGAAGAGGGCGCCCTCAGCCATGATCTAAGGCAAAGTTTTATAAATAGAACTATTCTATGTATAAAACTAAAGTTAAGTTAAAGTAAGTAAGTAAGTTAAGTATAGAGTTATATTTATAAAACTTAGATCTAAGGCATCATAAGAGGAGTAAAAAAAAGAAATTAGCTTTGATATCGATACAATTATTTTATTTAATTAGTAACTTATCCAGATTTAGATATAAAGCATTGTTAGGGCATGAAACTGTTGACTATCTGTGTATATGTCGCAGTCAAAGTGATTAATGTGGTTATTATGCATAATAACTATTAAATTTGGTCAAAGTGATAAATAAAGCTTAATTTATCACTTTGTCTTGCTGTTATGCTTTATATCTATTCTTATTGGACAATGTGATAATATACACATAATAACCATTTATAAACATAGAGATATATACTAGAGCATATCTCAATATACATTAAAGGACCTAAACTTCTTTTTGGGGCTCTTGTAACCTTTTTAAAACCTTCTCCGCGTGTAAGTTTAGGTTATAATACATAAATTATTTTCGTCTTCCCGCACATTGTTTGTGTTTTTATTTGTATTTTAATCGGTCTACTTATATAAGTTTCTGTATATTTGCTGCCTAGTAGCATAGTATACGTTTATTTAAGTGTGCACTGCCATTATACTTAATAAAACATGATGAAAATTCGCTAAGAACAGCTGGGCAGAATGCAATTTTTTAATTTTTCTATTGAGATCGGTGTTTATTTCTTATCTTTTCTTGTTTTTAATTCATAACGTTTACATATTGACCTCGTGATGTTACACAGCTGTATTTGTACTTCGCAAAAATTCAATTTTGCTTTGCAAACTATTTGAACTACGGCCACTATTTTTATCAGAACCGCACTAAATTTGGTACACGTCTAGCATTAAAATTACAGAATGCGTCTAGCATTGTTTGATTTTTTGAAAAAGACTAAAAAATGATTTCTTAACATGATATCAAAAATCGGAAGACGCTCTAAGACGTATGGTAACAGAGCAAATTGGGGTCCGTTAAAGAGTTCTTAGATTTAAATAGTTAAAAAAAAGCATTGCGGTCTTTGTACTCTGTCCGCCCCAAAGCCCGAACCTCACATCTACATGTCAACCACTAGTGTGGATAAGTTCTTGTACGAAACCTATAACGAATTCTTTCTCAAATCCTGAATGTGTGACGTTAAACCTCCGCTACTCGTCTTTTTATAAAATATTTTATATTGAGTCATATGTCGTTTTCTCAGTCAACACTTGATGTTCTGCTTCCTTGGAAGTCAAGGTTTCGCAGCCTTAGTGGTGCTCTCTAAAAATTAAAAGGAATAGTTATTCTGCTGCTTTAGTTTAAACTTAAATCATATAGCTTAGTTCCTACTGGAAGTCGATGCCGGAGAGATATCCATGATGATCTGCTTGGCTCTAAATGATCTTTTATTCAGGGCAGTATTTCTTCTTACTTTCATGACTAAAAAACATGCGAGATCTTAATACTTGTTATATCACATTTTTAGGTTATTTCCTATGAACCAATAAATATAGATAAACTATAACCGAAAAGATAAACAATAGTATGAGAAGATGAACCATAGATTGTGTAGGAATATTTTTATACTATTTCTCATTCTAATTTTCTCATAACAATCATATTATGTCGGACTGCGTAACGCGCATCCAATAATAGTTTTGGTCTAGATTTTTAATTGAGGGAAATGGGTTTGAAAAAAAAAAATTATGGATTTAGAAAATAGTGCTGTTATTATTTTTTTATATAGATCACAAATAACTGACAATTATCACATGTTATTTTTATAATTCCTCATTTAAACCTTAGGTACATAGGAAAAGTATTGTGTTTGTAAATAATTCGAAAGCGAATTTTAGAGAGTTGAAATATGGTACGAAAATACCCCTTTAAGTCTAGTTGTGCTATCCGGAAGATACTTTTTTTATGACGTCATTAATCCGCAATAATGACAGCAAAAATTTCGAAAATACATAAAACGCGAAAAAAATGTTGCGATCAATTTGGTAATAAGACAAATATATTAAATATATCCTGAGTTTTATCTCATTATCAGCAGTACTTCAATTTTTATCGAATGACTAGTGTGTGTTTTTTAAAATATTATAAAAAAATCGGAAAATAATCCACTAGATTAGAAATTCGGTACAAGTGTACACCCTTGCGTAAAAAACAAATAAATAAACAAATAAAAGTTTCGTTTCAATACGACAAGTACATCCATGATTTTTGTTGCATCACATAAGTTAAAATGCAGCGAGCGTATTCAGCGTGATGGATGTCTGGAAATAAAACAGATGTATTTACTTCAAAGAACAAAGTGATTTCAAAGACGTGCTAAAAAATCATGAAACGCATTAAATGTTTGGATTGATTTGTAATTCGGCTGTAAAAATATATAAGGAAAAACAAATAACAAGTAAAGAAAATAAATACATTAAATTATTCCTAGAAAATCTAAGTTCAATGTCAATTTTGTTATAATACACTTTCTCAATAAATAATTGATTCTTACCTTATTTTTCCTACTTATATTATTAGTTTGTTTAGCAACCTAGGTTACTATTTAACATAATTTACTTACAAATTATCATCTCATATTAGTTACTATCTAAGTTAAATAGATAAATAAATAATATTGGTAAAAAGTAATAGGAGCAAATTAAAAAATATATGTCTATACTATATATATTTATATTGTCATATTGAGGATAAAAGGCTCTTTCTAATTATTTAAATTCCTTAAGCGGAACCTCTTAGGGTCTATATATTTATCCCTGTAATTAAGACCCACGACTTTGTCTCATTCCGTGGTGCTTTAATTGAACACTTAATATGAATTATTATTGGTTTAAGATGAACAGTGTATTCCGCCACTGTTCATCTTAAACCAATTTTTTTTCAAATAAATATCAGAGTTAGGAATGACACACATTACAGGTATGTGAATACGAAGACCTACATCTATTCACATCCTTTATTCCCGAGTATAATAAAATATTTTCCCTCGTACAATGCATCCAATCTCTTGCTTTATTCCTTCCTTATTTTGCTTCCTTGTATGCCAATAAGAGAAAGTTTTATGACGGATAAAATCTTTATTTGCCAGTAATGCACAGTAGGATGTATATACGTAAATATATATTATAAATAAATATATAATATATATATATATATATATATATTATATATATATATATATATATATATATATTATATATATATATATATATATATATAATATATTTGTGTGTGTGTTTGTTTGGTGTTTGTACGATTTAAATTATTAATGCTCCTCAGTAATTCATTGTTTACGCTCTTTGTTACGTTACAGCCCTGGTTACGCTCTCAGTTTATTCATATAAATTTCTCAAATAATAAATTGCCAACTTTAGATTATACTGCGAGCTTAATGGTGGAAACAACCTCCTAAGGTGGTTCCCGCAGGGCTTAGGATTCTCAGGTTATCCCTGATAAGCCGCAAGGCTCCAAACGGGCATTATAATTATATATTAGTGTAGCTTAGAACAGTAGAAAATTTGCAGTCTTTGTATCGTACAAGCCACCTGGAGTAAAATTATTCGTACTTGTAGTCTTAAGACCCCTTTTTCCGGGAAGAACTTCAAAACCGGATCGATCTTAAAAGTAATCACTTTATCCCTTACACTTACTTTGCGTATGATTGCTATTACAAACAATTAAAGCAACCAACTTTATCATGCTTAAAATTGGTTTTTCATTTAACCATAATATTACTTCCTGTTTAACATCACGTCTCAATAGATATGCAAAAGGTCATTAATTTTCAATAATTAACTCGTACTCAATCACACGCTTTAATCTGCGCCCAATTATTTCGTCATTAGTTTCTCAATCATTTTGAAAATTGTGGGTAAAAATCAAGTTTGTTATAAGCTCTGAATTTTAGCGTGAAAACGCGTTCGCTTTGTTAATATCTTTGTGGTTAGTAAATGTAAGAACTACTGAAGTGCTTATAATTAGCAATTAAAACCTGAGAAAACCTTATTCATTGCGTAAAGAAGATGGCAAAAGAAGTACCAAACTTGATTTCTCTAATGACCTATAATATTAAGCATAATTAGCTAGTATTAATGATTTAGGGAAATATAAGTAAAATTATTTACTATCTTAGTGACTGCTAGGAAAGACAGTTACAGTAAATACGTTTGTTACTTTTCCTCATTTATACCGTAGGTATTTAGAAAAAGTATTGTGTTTGCAAAAAATCCGATACCGGAATGAAACCGGACTTATCCGTTTCAGGTGTTTAAGGCCTCCTGAGTGGTTTTTACAAAGTTGTCTGTGTGTGTGTGTGTGTGTCTGTTATTATCGTAGCTCCTAGTGTATTTATGCTAGAGTGTTGAAACCTTGTACAAAATTCAGTCTACCTCTGTAGTTGTACTATTCGGAAAATAATTTCAGAAGCAAAAATTTCGATAAATCATAAAACACGAAAAAATAATGCGACCGAATTGAGATATAAGACTAACATATGTGGCAAGTTTCATCTAATTATTAGCATTAGTTCAAACCAAATGACTTGTGTATGTTTTTTAAAAATTTGTAAATTGTCTGAAAACAATTCAATTGAATTGAAATTTGGTCCAAGTATATACCTTTACGTAATAAATAAGTGCACTAAGTTTCGTTTCAATACGACATGTATATCTTGATTTTTGTTGGATCATGAAAATTAAGCAGCATTGAGCATGGTCAGTGCCGTATGGGTGACCGCTGAGAATGATACGGATGCGTTCACTATCTGAGGACGAGCGAAGCGAGTTCGAAGAGATGTTGCTGTAAACATTAGGCGAATTGTATATTCTTAGGACGAGCAAAGCGAGTCCGAAGCAGGGAGGATGAGCGTAGCGAATCCGATGTGATAAGGAAGAGTTCCGAGGTACCCCGTACCCGATTTTTGTCTAATACACGCGTTGAAACATAGTAGTCAAAATAATATTATATATATCAAGGAAATTAATTTTTTTAACACTTGTCTTTTATAACCTTATTAAGTATCCAAATAAAATAAATGTTATTCTAATTTGGTCCCTAATTTAAAAAAATCATATTATAAAGTATCAACATGATATTCCATTAAAATATTGTTTTGCTCCTAAACATTGACATGTATAGATGCTGTTACCAGGCGAATACTGGGTACTTTAATACCACACACTAAGAATAGGGGTATTATAACACTGGTCAGGTATTGAAGGGTTCTGAGACCGGATGTACTCGTATGTCCTTGGACAGGGCAGTGTCCTATTGTTCTTGCAGCTTTTATCTTTTTCTGATGTAGTAAAGTTATATCAAGGAGTATGTACTACTCCTTGGTTATACTCGGTGGTACAAAAGTCTACACCACTCACTTTTGAATTTTTATACTGTTAGACATAAATAGATGATATTTGGTGTACTTTATAATGAGTATAAATGATGAAAATTAAAAATGAAGTATAAATGAGGAAAAGTAACAATTAAGTATAAATGAGGAAAAGTAACAATTAAGTATAAATGAAAAAAGTAAAATTAAGTATAAATGAGAAAAAGTAAAAATTAAGTATAAATTAGGAAAAGTAAAAATTAAGTATAAATTAGGAAAAGTAACAATTAAGTATAAATCAGGAAAAGTAAAAATTAAGTATAAATGAGGAAAAGTAAAATTAAGTATAAATGAGGAAAAGTAACAATTGAGTATAAATGAGGAAAAGTAACAATTAAGTATAAATGAGAAAAAGTAACAATTAAGTATAAATCAGGAAAAGTAAAAATTAAGTATAAATTAGGAAAAGTAAAAATTAAGTATAAATGAGGAAAAGTAAAAATTAAGTATAAATGAGGAAGGTGTAATTTTATTGGGGTTTTTGGGGTTCTAAGGATGAGTACAAGACATATTGCTCCATTAGGACCGCTATTTTGGCTGGAATAATGATCCAAAGTGTAAAAATTGGACATCCCTGAAGATGCCACCCACAGTGAAGGCGAAACGTCGAATTATGATCTACCTTGACAGACATCATTACAGGAAGATCTGAAGCTTGTGCCTAATGCATTTAATCTAGGATTTATAACTTATTTTAGATTTCACTCTGAGTTAAAGTAATTTTTATTGCGGGTTTAGAATATCCATATTTGTAGATTTAGGATTTTTGGTGGCGACCGCGTCAATGTTAATGATAAATCCAACATTTCGTTTCTATACTGTAACACACACACACACAGAGTGTTTGTGTGTTTATCTTTTATCATCTCAGCTCCTTGTGCATTCATGCTAGAGAGTTGAAACTTTGTACAAAAATCTACTACCGGTGTAGTTGTGCTATTCGTAAAATATTATTATTATTATTATGGATGTGCTGCAGTATAAATTTAACGACTTGTATATTCTGAGGACGAGCGATGCTGGGAGGATAAGCGTAGTGAATTTGATGTAATGAAGAAAATTTCCGAGGTACCCCGTACCTGATTTTTACTAATGAAACAATTATGGTTATAATTAACTGCTTAAGCTTCTTCGGTTTCATGAGATATAGGTTTTCCGGTGCCGACCGCAACTACATACGCGTACATGATGAATATGACTTTTACTGTGGGAGGCAACTTCAGGGATGTAGAACATCATAGATGAGTTAACATCATTACATGTATACAATGTTTACATCATTGTGTACTTACATTCATTATTGTGACTCATTCATGATGCTCTACATCCCTGAAGATGACTTCGACTGTAGAAGCGAAATGTTAGATTAATCATCAACATTGACGCATTACCAGCGAAAAGCCTAAATCAACAATTATGGATATTCTAAACCCGCAATGAAAATTTTCTTCAACTCAGAGTGAAATCTAAAATTAAGTTGTGAATCCTTTATTAAATGCATTAGGCATAAGCTTCAGATCTTTTTGTAATGAAGCCTGTCAAGATAGATGATAATTCGACGTTTCGCTTTTAAGGTGGGTGGCATCTTCAGGGATTTAAAAAATTATTAATTTAAGCTCACTACATTAGTTATAAACATAAGTTTAAACATAGTTATAAAAAACGTTACTGCTTATATTTACTTAGATTATGCGGGTTTCTATTCTTCGTTATTGCTATTGCTTTAACAAATTTCCCTTTTTATATTAGTTTGTCATTGACTTATTCATAGCATGTTTTAAACAAATTCGTAGTTAATATGGATATTGCTGACGTCATCAAATATATTGATTTTACTACTTAGTATGCAATGCAGGCAGTGAGCAAACTGAATTAAATAATTCTATTTATAAAGTATTGCAGGGAGCTTTAGACAACTTTTCTCACCCCTCCCCTCCCAAGACAAAAGTTTTTTATCTCTTCGACATAATATGTTTCAACAATAAAATTTCAGACTTTTTCAATTCTATTATCTTTTCAAAAGAATTAGAGAAGACATCATAAATACAAGAGTATACTTTTTAAGCACCTCAAATGTACTTACTTAAAAAGTCGTGTATTTGTTGAATTTTAAGTGTTTTTCAGTAAAATCTGCTTCCCCTTTATCCTCAAAGTTTAATTTTTTAAGAGAAAATGTATATTTGTTTCTTTTTAGCAAAATTCCGGAGTAATTTTTTTACAAAATACTCTAGGTTACCTGGCCTATACTTTACGTTTATTAACTGGAATAGCGTAAATTTCGACACAGATTTGTGTATTGTCTTATATATGATCACAAAGACAGGCTTACGAATAATCACTCCGATTCTCTTACGTATTATCACTCCGATTGTCTTACATGTTTTTACTCAGATTACATATTATCACTCAGATTGTCATACATATTATCACTCAGATTGTCTTAAATATTATCACTTAGATTGTCTTACATATATCACTCAATTGTCTATCAGATTGTCTTACATATTATCACTCAGATTGTCTTACATATTATCACTCAGATTGTCATACATATTATTACTAGATTGTCTTACATATTATCACTTAGATTGTCTTACATATATCACTCAATGTCATACATATTATCACTCAGATTGTCTTACATATTATCACTTAGATTGTCTTACATATTATCACTCAGATTGTCATACATATTATCACTCAGATTGTCTTACATATTATCACTTCAGATTGTCTTACATATTATCACTCAGATTGTCTTCTTATCACTCAGATTATTACTCATTGAGATTGTCTTACATATATCACTCAGATGTCTACATATTATCACTCAGATTGACTCAGATTGTCTTACATATATTATCTACATATTATCACTCAGATTGTCTTACATATTATCACCTCAGATTGTCTTACATATTATCACTCAGATTGTACCTTACATATTATCACTCAGATTGTCTTACATATTATCACTCAGATTGTCTTACATATTATCACTCAGATTGTCATACATATTATACTTAGATTGTCTCTACATATTATCACTAGATTGTCTTACATATTATACTCAGATTGTCTTACATATTATCACTCAGATTGTCATACATATTATTACTTAGATTGTCTTACATATGATCACTTAGATTGTCTTACATATTATCACTCAGATTGTTACATATTATCACTCAGATTGTCTTACTCACTCAGATTGTCTTACATATTATCACTCAGATTGTCTTACATATTATCACTCAGATTGTCATACATATTATTACTTAGATTGTCTTACATATTATCACTTAGATTGTCTTACATATTATCACTCAGATATCACTCAGATTGTCTTACATATTATCACTCAGATTGTCATACATATTATCACTTAGGTTGTCTTACATATTATCACTTAGATTGTCTTACATGTTTTCACTCAAATTGTCCAACATATATTAATCCCTCACATTGTCTTTCATATTGACCACTCAGGATGCCTACGTATTTCAAAATCAGGCTATCATTAAGTGCATTGCTATAGAAAAATCACCTTTACTTTAATGGCACTAAAACATATAAAAATTCAAGTATGAGTTCATGCTCTGTCGGCGCCCTGATAAGTTAGACGTAACGAAACAGAGTGGGACATGACATTATGTCTAGCAATTAATAAAGACGAATGTCGAATGATGGAACAGTTCCCAGATGTAGCATTGCATCTTGCTTGTTACATTTCCTAGGTGTCCCTTGCACAGTTATATTGTGTCGACTATTCATGTTTTGCAATACTCGGTAGTATCAAATGATATATTCAAATATGAATTTATTTTTGGTCATTAGTATAATAACTAGTTATATTAGTTTTTATTTTAATTCTGTTGATTTGATTATATATATTTATTTTAAATTTTAAACATTATTTTTGTTAAATAAATGTATACATTCTTTTCAACAGACACTTTAAATTAGGTAATTTTGGTAACCAGGTGTGATCTTAAATCTAGGGTTAAAATACAGTTTCATGTTTATAACTAAAAGTGTCAAGGTTACGAAGAGAAGAGAATAAAAGAGATAAAACATGTCAACATAATCAAGTGATCCAAGGGAGTTTGTATGACGCTTGAATCATTCTATTTCCTGAGCTTTTCCTATCCTAGGTAGATACGTGACTCATACACTATCTATTTTCCTTGTACCTCCTTGTTCCTTTGTGTATACTAGTGATTACATTTCCTTACGTTTTACCAAAATATTTGGAAGCTAGAGATGATGTCAATTTTAAAACTGTAGTCATCCTAGAGATTTGGACAGATTAGGTAGGTTTTCAAACCGTACTAGTTTACTTATTTCAGAATAAGTATTCGTCGTTATTTTAACTGTCTAAATCGTGAGGTAAGATCGAATTTAAAATCTATCAAAATGTTTTTCCGCGTTCTATGAATTTTTGACATGATTTGCTGAATAATTTAATAGCCTCATAAAATAATGATTTTCCGAATTGCACGACTATACCTAAAGAATGATATTTGCACCAGGTTTCATCTGTCGTAACACAACACACTGGTAGCTACGATACAGTATACGAATTATACGAACAGAAACACTGTCGAATTATACAACAAAGTATACGAACAGACACACTAACACATACATGTAGACAGACAATTGGTTTAAACTACTTAAGAGTTCTTAAAATCATTAAAAACGGATAATTAATAATGTCTTAAGATGTATCGTGGCGACCAATAACATAATGAAATTTAGTGGATCAATTTACCACTTTGTATAGTGGTTTCAAATTTAAACCTTTTAGGTAAAATGTTTTACCATAGGGTAAAAATATATGAATAATAATAATAATAATGTCAAATAATTATTATCTTCTAGATATATATATTTATATATATATATATATATATATATATATATATAATATATATATATATATATATATATATATATATATATATATATATATATAATATATATACGACTGTGTATGGTTAAGTAATATTCGAAGGTAAATTTCAGTATCAGCATTTGTTCTGATGTTATTGATCGACATAAATTACATTATGTAAACAATTCACGTTTTGTTTTGAAAATGGATTAGTACATTTTGTAATTCGCTTATATCATGGTGGTATGACGATTTGTTATAAAACAACAACCATGTGACCGCAAAGCGGCTCTTTTGGTGTCTTAGGTAAACAGATTATGTATTTATATTTTCAGCATTACTTTATGCATAGAAAAGTCATTGTACATGATAGTGTTTTTACAATATTAATTTCCAAGTATACTTCTCTGTATTTGAATTTTTATGTCAAAATCAAAGAGCTGTATTTGAAATTTACTTCTCAAACGACGTTATAGCAACTCTAGTTGATATAAAATAAAAAAATAATGGTTTAAAAATATTATATCTTTATAACAACTTATGCAAGCTATTACATTGTTTTATGTTCCATACAGTATATTTATATAATATGTATTCATCCACTGTAATATTACTTGTATTCTTGCTTTTATTTATATGAGTGTTGTTATGCATACTTTTAGTTAAAAAATATATAAAATTAAAATCACCCGTATGAAAAAAAATGTATAAAAAAGTATTTTTTATATTGCTGAATTTTCTTCAAACAGTTTTCCCTTATTTAATAATAACAAGCGACTATAATACGCCAGACAGGTACCAGACCGATTCATTTTTATGTTTCTATTGTTATTGTATAGTTTAGGTGTCATTTAGCCTTTTCGCTAAATTGACACCTAATAGAATCGCTAAATTGCATATTGTCATAGAAAATTATAGTTATAAGTCTGTTCGTATTTAAATATTTTAGGGTTTGAATATGTATGTCATTTCCTACCATTAAACGTCACGGTTTAATAATACTCCCAAATGCTTTTGGGTTGATATTGATAGACCAACTTTGAAAAATTATGAAGAATTAACATATACTAAAGAAATATATAAACCAAGTAGGAAAGCAAATGCGATTTTTGTCAAACCTGGAATATAGTTCATATTTTGTCCGCCAGGAGGGAGTTGGCTCAAATTTTCCTATGAGCGCAGCCATCTTGTTTGACCCTTGTAAATGTAAACAAACTATTTACGGCATTTATTTTTTTTTGTTTTTATTTCACTTTTTTTGTACATTTTTAGTATAAAATGTTATTAATTTGTGTAAGGAATTCTTTTCGTAGTATTCGATAGAGGTTTAAGTGCGAATCTTTAAATACTAGGTTTGTTCAAATTACCTTAATTATAAACTTTTTTTCGTGTGCACTGCTTAACTTAGTACATTTTTGCAAGTGATATTTGTTTTTCCCTTCAAATATTAATTGTAATTAGAGTTTTAACGACTTTAATCCAAAAATGTTTGAATATAATAAAAGAAATAGTAATTTTAACTTACATTTAAGGCAATTGTCTGCAACACGTTGTATGAAAAAAATCGGTGCCGCAGTTTTCGCTTCATCATTGCTTTTCCCTCTCAGTTGGAGTTGAAAAACCGAATATCAATTGTAATAAATAAAACAAATAGATGAAACAAATGAGTTTATTTAGTCTCTGTAGAAGATGTTAAACATAACGTTGTTTCGCTGTTAGTCCACAAACCAATTCCCTTACAATATAATAAGGGACATAATACGTGGCGCCCCAATGGCTCTGTATTGTCGCTAGACTTGCACTATAATTATATTAACTCTATTCATTTAATATTTTAAATTATTTTTTAAAATTAGTTTAGAACGTATTTATTGGTTTTGTAATGTTATTACGACTCACTTATCGTTTCAGCGAATTTTTATCAGAAAATTACGCTTATGAGATTGTTCGGACGAAATTTTTATCACTTCATATTGTTAATTACATAATTCATAATTTTCATTACTATAAATATTATTAAGTTTTAAAATTATGAATTAAGTTATGAAGTATTGAACTATGTTGTTCCATTTTATAGAAATTTTGTCTTAAGTAAGATACCTGACTTGTTTAACCCAGTGGTTCTCAACCTTTTATTACTCATCGCTCCCTTTTAAAAGATGTATTTTTTAAGCACTGCTTTGGGTCGTGCATGTTAATAAAAAAAATCTTTATCATAAAAAACGTACTTATTGCTTAAACGAGCAAAATAATTTAACATTCTAGTAATTAAATGCCCCAGTATTTTGTCTAATGTATTGTACTTAACAAATTAAGTACTACATAGATTAAAAGCCTTTTTTTATTGAGCAATTTAAGATGACATTCTATATAAGTTAAAAGCGCGACTGAAGACAAACTGCCTAAATAGGTTTCCTACTAGAAAGATTTAAAGTTTCTATACCAACTTCGGTTGCTTTTGGTTCCAAATTGAATATATTTCAAAGCTCTCAAAATAAAGTTGCTGCACAGCAAGATGAGCGCTAGGATTCTAGAGTTAAAGCGACAATCCTAACGTTCAAGCAAAACACGCAGCGAAATCAAGCATACTTACCATATGCTTGATTTCGCTATAAGTATGCAGCGGTATGATGCATATCCATTGTATGCTTCATACCGCTTCATACTTATCAGTGACGTTTAACTATTTTAATTTATTGTTTTATTTAATTGTATTGATGTTGTATTAATGTTAATTGTATTTGATTTTATTACACACTTTAACACTATTTCAGCCACTTTTAATAACTGTCATCAATATTTTTTAAAAATTAAAATCGGTTTGGGGTACCTCGAAACTTTTTCTCATCACATTAGATTTGCTACGCTCATCCTCTCTACTTCAGACTCGCTTTGCTCGTCCTCAGAATATACAAATCGCCAAATTTATACTGTAACTCCTCTTCGAACTCGCTTCGCTCGTCCTCAGATAGTAAATCCATCCGTATTATTCTCAGCGGTCACCCATACAGCACTTACCTCGCTGAATGCTGCTTAATTTTTTTGATTCGATAAAAATAATAGATATACTTGTATTAAAACGAAACTTAATGTACTTATTTATTAAGTAAATGTATACACTTTTACCAAATTTAAACTCAATCGAATCATCTAATTTTTTATGTTTTTTAAAAAAAACGTACACACGTCATTCGATAAAAATTTAACTAATGCTTATAATTAGATGAAACTTGACACGTACGTATCCAAATCCCAGTCGGATCGCATCATTTTTTCGCGTTTTATCATTTTTCAAAAATATTGCTGAGTCATTATTGCGGGTCAATGACAGCTTTGTGAAAACCACTCAGGAGACCTTTAAAACACCTGAAACGGAGTTAACCGGGTTTGGATTTTTTTTGCAAACACAATACTTTTCTGTATACCTGCGGTACAAATGAGGAAAAGTAATAACCATACATTTGGTTATTATTAACGTACTATAATGTACGTTTCAAAAAGAGGTAAGGGAAATCATTGCAACGGTAGTAGGATTGACCAAAAGCTCATGCAGCAGCTTCATTTGGGAAAGTCTTGTTTATGTTAAATTCTATTAAAGACATATCTTTTAAAAGAGTAAGTGAAATCTTTGCTTTCGTGACTATTTGTCAGTCGCTTGTTAGAAGACAGAAATGTTTATAATGAACTTCTACCAGGGAGACTACTCTGCACTCGGTATAGGGCGGATTAACGTTGAACTGCCTTCCAGATCTCCATGTGGTCACTTCCCCCTTTTTCAATTTCTATTTTTAAAAATTTAATTACTTCTTAGCCTATTTGTCTAAAATATAGGGAAAAATTGTATACGGGGTACCTCGGAACTTTTTCTCATTAAATCGGAGTCGCTTTGCTCATACTCGGATGGTAATAACAGCCGTTCACCCATTCTCAGCGGTCACCCATCCTGGCACTGACCTCGCTTGATGCTGCTTAACTTTTATGACGCAACAAAACTCATAGATATACTTGAAGTATTGAAACAAACTTAGTACTCTTATTTATTTTGTAAAGAATTTTTCAAAATCACTTGTACCACATTCCAACTCAATTGGATTTATTTTTCAATTTTCACAATTTCTTATTATCGTTTACAAGTCATTCGATAACAGTTGAACTAATGCTGATAATGTCACGAATCATGGCACACTTATTTATGAGTATATGCGTTTCAAATTCCAACCCCATCAATACGTTTTCCCATGTTTGATATATTTTTAGAAATGTTGGCTGCGCCATTAATGTAGTTTTAATGACGTCATCAAGTAATTATTCTCCGGATAGCTCAACTAAACCTAAAGATTGCTTTTTACCAAGTTTTAACTCTAGCATAAAACTCAGGGAGGTAAGATGATAACAAACACTCACGCAGACAGACAACTTTTGAAAACAACAATGTTTGAAAATGCAAAAAGTCGCACTTTTTCTACAGCTGCACAAAATTAGGGAAAAATATTTAATATTATATGTGATTAGTAAGTACTGACAGAACTACGTACTTTTGAAGACATGGAAGAGCCAGAAATTTACAATTTCTGCATTTCTACTTTTGTTATCCAATATCAGATACATCCGAAATATTTTATCCGGTTTTACATTAACTGTGAGTCCTTCCTGGAAGTTGGTTCCTCGTGCTTGTAGGGTTTTAGGATGTGTGTAGTTTTAGTTGGCTATAAAAACGTCCCTATGAGACATGTCAGGCAATAAATTGTAATACCTGCTCCAGTGTTGTAAATATTATGGCATTTGTAACTGGGGGTTGTCTATATCAACCCTCTACGCCTCGGATGTCTGGGATTACCTGGGTTATGCTGTAATTTATATCAATAGTTATATGGAGATATGTTGCTAACAAGAGCTGAGCACATGACATCTTTACATGAACGTTTTTCTAACTTTTACTTGGTAATCTCAGATTGCTGTTCATCAAAGACTTGGGTTTGAAACGAAAATTTCATTTTGTGTCCTCATTCCCTCACCTCTTTTATCCTTACCTCTAAAGGAGGTAAGGATCAAGAGCTTAGTAAAGAAGGCATCTTGGCTCCCCACCCTCCTAACACTACCATTAAAAAATCTTATGATGTTCCTTTTTATTTTTCCTGATTTATAAAGTAGGGAAAATATTGTGTTTGTAAAAATTCCAAATATGGGATGTCACCTAAATTATCCGTTTCAAGTATTTTTATGTCCTCCTGAGTGGTTTTCACAAAATTGTCTGGATGTGTGTTTGTCTGGTATCATCGTAGCTCCCAGTATATTTAAGCTTTGAAACTTTGTACTAAAATGAGTCTATATGAGTAATTGTGCTATCCGTTAAATAAGTTTTTTATGACGTCATTAACCCACAATAATGACTAAACTAAAATTAAAAAAAAAAAATATTTGAGATTTCGGCATCCATGTAGCCATGTATAAGTCTAACATTTGTCCCAAGAGTCATCTCATTATCAGCATTAATTCAATCTGAAACTGGGATGTCATCTAAATTATACGTTTCAGGTGTTTTTAAGGCTCCTAAGTGGTTTTTACAAAGTTGTCTGTCTGTATGTGTGTGTGTGTTATCATCATAGCTCCCAGTGTATTTATGCTAGAGTTTAGAGTATAATCTTGCTCCTAAAATCAATCTATAGGTTTATTTGTGCCATCAAAAATCATTGACCTGCAATAATTACTCAGCAAATATTGCGATTAATTTGAGATTTGACTCGCAGTTAAGCAGCATCGAATGTAGTCATTGGCTGGATGGGTGACCGCTGGGAATGAAACGAATGTATTAACTATCTGAGGCCGAGCGAAGCAAGTCCGAAGACGTGTTGCATTATAAATTTAACGACTTGTATATTCTAAGGACGTTCGAAGCGAGGTCAAAGTAAGGAGGATAAGCGTAGAGCGTAGCGAATCTGATGTGACAAGAAAAAGTTTCGAGGTAATCCGTTCCAGATTTCGTATGATGTAAACACGGTGTTTGATTCCTCGACTCAATTCGCACGCACTATTAAGTTATTTATTATAAATTAAACCCTGAATTGCTGTAAAATTTAACTGTTAAAAGTAATCATACTTATGCTAAAATATGCCTCCATAAAAATGAATTGCTGCCCAACTGTTCCATTCCTTATTTAAAAGGAATCTCAAACAATTAATTGCAAGTCGATGAAAGCATCAATTCCATTATAGGCAAGAATTATATTACAAGAAATTAAAGTTAGTACAAGAGTATAAATTGAGAATTAATTTTCTGTACCACCACCTATCTATTGCTAAAAATATCCATTAAATATTTTAATGGCATTGAAAACCGAAAATTAAATAATTACTATAATCTTGTCCCAGACTTTCTCCTTAAAACAGACTCCTTTAAAATTCGTTTCAAATCATAAAATACTTAAATTACACGAATATTTTAAATTTTAGTGTAAGTTTTGAAATATTTGTATACCTCAGAAAAGATTTGTGTATCTCAAATGTTCTCGAAAGTTTCAATCACAATTTTTTGTTGACTAGGTAACAAACATTTTCTTATTATAATCATGGAAAAATATCTTAAGAGAAGATATGTTCAATAAAATTACATACATTCCCAAAATCCTTAGGAAAGATGTGTAAAAGCTTAGAGTTAACGCTGGATTCAATTTCTAAATTCAGGTTGATAAATTGAAATGTTTCCCTTTAACTCTCTCCCTCCACTATCCACTTATGAGGCTTTCGTACTTTACTTTTCTGTTGTTAATTCGCTAATAAGATTTATATATTGTCATGTACAAGAAGACTCTTTGAAAGCTACGCAGCATCGGCGTTTCGCTCCTTGCTTGCTCCATAGCAATAGTATGTCAGGCCGCATTGCGACCTTACAGTGGCGTTCCTGTGTTCGCTCAGCAGCCATATGTTGTTGTCTTTGAGTTAAGCCAATTCTCAAAGAAAAATAAAACGCATTGCTAAAAATAAATGTATAAAAACGCATTTAAACTATATACCTCTAAAGAGTTACTGAGAATAAAAGTTACGAGTTATATTTAGATGCCGCGCCACATTTATTGCATCAAAGTCGGTCAAAAGAAAATAAAATTCAAATGCAGTTAATAATTTTACTTTGGTCTATTTCCATATTTTTTTAGTGTCTATTTATTCTGTAAATTTAATTTATTTAATTATAGTGTCTACATTATAATGTAGACATAATACGTTACACTCTACATCCTACGTGCGTGGAAATTGATATTATTCAATGTACAATGATATTATTTAGTATCACTTGACAACAGCATACTGTGTTTTTTGTTTTACTTTTTGTTGTGTAATCCTAATTGTTGAATTAGTTTTAGGTGATGGTATTATTTAGTTGGTTTAGTTCTAGGTATGATGACTAGAAGCCTTGGATAGAGTGGAAAGCGTTTCTAATATTCAGTTTTACTGTTAAATATCTTAAACCATTTTTGCGAATTTTCTTAGATAGAACTCCGTTTATTATATGTTTTTAAAAACAAGTAGCCAATTATAGAAATAAGCTCTCCGATCATTACTTGCAGGATTTAAGAACACGACTTAAGATTAAGTGCGACTTGTACCTTTGATAAAAACAAATGAGTCTATTTTTATCTGGTAGTGTGTAAAATACTTTGGAACCACTATGCATGTCTAATTTTAAAGGTTCTCATACTAAAATTAAAAAAATCCGGTCATGTGGGGTTTAGGGGTACGATTTATGAAGAGTCACAAATCTTACTTCTCAAATGTGGTGTCTATTTTATGGTTCAAAATGTAAAACAGGGCCTATAACGTCCACGAGATATATACGTTCGAGAAATGTCTGTCAAATTGTTGATATTTTGCATGTAACAGGAAAAGTTCCTATCTTTGTGACGTTAACCCTATACCCCAGCATAAAGAATTGTAATAAGGCTTCCTTATTGTAATAAGGAAGAAATTCTTACACGGGCCCTCGGTCCTTCGTAACAATTATCAGCAGCGTGACCGCTTCGCGGGTCTTTAACCTTCGGCCCGTTTAAAAGAAGTTTTTTGGTTTTATTTGTTGTTTAATTATTCCTTTTTTATTGCATGACATTTTGCCATGTATTTAGCGAATTTTCATCACATATTTGAGAAAATATATTATCACCTCGCCTTGAAGCTCGCTGTGTCCCCTCCGGGGGTCTTGATGTTCTGCATGACTAGGATAGTTGTCTAATCAGAAAGATAAATGATCTTTATATTTTATATATTTTCATCTATTTATTTATATTTATTTTTATCTATTTATAAACTGAGATTCAAGAAGTTGCTTTGCTGTGACGATTTTTTGTTAAGTATAACCTGTCGGATAAATAAATATGCGCATTTTCTTAAAACAAATCTGAAAAAATTATATAAAAAGTAGTAATGCTACTGCTCAGATAATAAAGCATACATCTGAAACCTAAGCAAAAAATAGATTATTAATCAAAGAAGCACCCATTTCAAAGATAATTCGCTCAGCTTGGGGGGCCTCCGCGCCAGAATTTTTCACACGAAACCAAAGCAAAATGCCATAAATCTAGTTTCTTACAGTTAAATATACCCATCTCAGCTAAAGCGGAAAATAATTTTATGGTTCTGTGTTTTTCTTTTTCTTCAGGTGAAAAGTTTAAAGTATTTGATACGCGTTTTTATTACGGTTTCATCGCATTTATTCTTTAATTAAGCCAGTGAAAGTTCTTTCCTAATATTTATTAAAGCTTCTAAAGTATACTAAATGACCTTTTTTCTAGTTTCTTTAGTCGTTTTAAATTGTTAAAAAATATTTGAAAACATTTAAATGCTTTTAAGGGAATGGAGTAAGGCATTTATTTGCTTTTAAGAAAATGAGGCCGGCAATTACATTTTGATCGTTTCCTTTGGTACTTCAAGTAGCTTAGTAAAACTAACGTAACTGCACATAAGCATTCTTTAACTTTTATTTGACCTTTTTTCCATTTTAATAATGGTATTAAAACCTTTTAGTGAATTTTCTGTAAAAAAAATCGATAATGAGATGGCTTGTGTGGTGGGAGGGGGTCACATAAAAATACGTTTTGTAATACGTATATATATATATATATATATATATATATATATATATATATATATATTATATATATATATATAATATATATATATATGTGTGTGTGTGTCTGTATATCTAGCGGATTTTTGTAAACACGCTATCATTCAAACGGATGAATATTTTTTTATAAAGCTTAAATCAACTTTCGATATAAAAATCAACCTTCGGTATGACACAATCTTAATTGAAAACCAGATTGTTGTGACGTCATCAACCCGGTATGCTGAGTCAGCAAAAATTTTAAAAAATCGTTAACATTCAAGTTTATTATTTATCGTCTCGAAAAAGGTCATACTCTATGTTTATTGGGGTGCTGAGTCGAATGAATCCGGTCCGAAGTCGAAACGACCACTCTAAGTGTCCAAAACGTCGAAAAAACTGTGGAAAACTACAGAAAACCAATATAACTGTAAAGAATTCGGATGGGGTGTCGATTTTGATGTTTTTTGGGGGGTGCTGCATTTAATCAATTTAATTTTTGCTTAATTTTTTGGTATACATTTAATAACTTAAGCAGAGTCAATACTGGTTATTTGTTGAAAAAACATGTGCTGAAATTAGCATAAACTGAGCTTCAGATGAGTGCAAATAATGCTGTGTAGTGTATAATCTGTGGGATACATATGCGAATTTTCTTTGAAAGAATCTAAGGATTTAAATAAGAAGAATTGACGCTACTGCTTGGGTTATTGAATATATACCAAAAAATAAACAAACTTTGGATTGATAAGCTAGAAAGGGCACACTGGCTTGAGGACCTCCTGGCCAATATTTTTTATTTTCTATCGACTAATAGTGAGGTGTGTATACCCATTAAATAGGTATGTATGTATTTCCATTGCATGGGTCTGTGTGTCTATTCTATTGGTCTATGTGAGTCTGGATATTATATAGGTCAGTGTATGTCTGTCTATTGTATATGTCTGTTTGTGTCTGTCCAATGAATATGGGTGTTTTTGTCCATTGTATTGGTCTGTGTTTGTCTGCCCATTGTATAGGTCTATCCATTGTATAGGCTTGTATGTGTCTGTTAAATGAGTATGTCTGTGTGTGTCTGTCCATTGTATAGGTCTTTGTGTGTCCGTCCATTTTATAGGTCTGTGTGTGTCTGTCCATTGTATAGGTTTGTGTGTGTCTGTCATTGTATAGGTTTGTGTGTTTCTATCCAGTGTAGGTCTGTGTCCATTGTATAGCCATTGTCTGTATGCGTCTGTCCAATGAATATGCTTGTAAGCGTCTGTCTATTTTATAGGTAGGTCTGTGTGTGTCTGCCCAATGTATAGGTGTGTATGTTGGATTTCAATACATACGAAAAGTATATCCATAATTTTTGTTTAATCGTCAAGTAAGTTAAACAGCCTTGAGCTTATCATTGCCTGGATGGGTGACCGCTGGGAATGAAACAAATGTATGTATTCTCTGAGGACGAACGTAGCGAGTCCGAGGATGTTTTGCTGTATAGATTTAGCAAATTCTATATTCTGAGGACAAACAAAGTAGGGAGGATGAGCGTAACGATTCCGATGTGATGTGGAAAAACTCCGAGGCATCCCGTTTTTCCCTGATTTTTTATCTCTGTTTATTCTCTAAATATGCTTCTTGATAAATCAACCATATGATGAGAACTTAAAGATTTCCGTACTTAATCCCATATCGTGGAATAATATAGGTGTGGATTAGTCAGAAAAAGAAGATGATTAGCGCGTGACAACTTTTATACTAGAACACAATTACATACTCTAATCACTTTCCGTGTTGCGTAATTTTTCCGTCAATTTGACATTTACATCTTGACGAAACTTTAAAAAATTATGCACGATATACATGTATGATTTAATCTGAACTGGAATTTATTCTAATGTATTGTAACTAATTTAAATGTCATTCATAATGCATAGTTGTATCATCAGCGCATTTGAGCCTGAAATTTTTGCTGCGACTTTGAAGCTGTGTTATGACATTGTTTACTAAGGTTGACTCACTTCTGACCAGAGACTATAGATACTTAAACAGTAAGACTGTCGACTCAATGGTGGGAAAATTTGGATTCCGGTCGACACTAGCGCGGCGGGGGACCTACCTTTCAATTGAGTGGGCGTGCCTTGATTTCCCGCTTTTTCCCCACAGTCAGTTTGAAATTTAATTTTTATACTTTGTACAGTTATACTTCTAACTAACTGTTTAGGCTTTATATAAAATTTCACCTATCTTTTTTAGATGTTATTTTAATTTATTTTATTTAAGAATATTTTCTTCATTATTTTATAGAAGTACATACATATCTTTTAAAATCTTTATTATTATCATTTCTTTTAAATTATCTGGGGGGTCAGAGTTTATTATTTATTTATCTTTAATACTTACTCTATCTATCCTTATGTTTACTTTATTTTCTATAATTAATTATCTTCTAACCTTTGTTTTCACTATCCATTATTATATCTATCTCTCTCTATTTTTCCCTGCAGTTAAACCTTTACCTATCCATCTCATCTTATCTTTCCTTACCCTTTCCTTGGTCACCTGTCTAGCTTGTCTAGGCTTGTGATTTAGTTAGTTGCCAATGCACACTCCTAGTGACAATTTATCATGCATCATTTTTTATAACTTTTGAAATTACGTAATCTTTTACAACTTTAATTTAACTGTATTTAACCTTTTTATTAAAGTCACTAGTTTCTCTTTATTTGTTTAATGTGCTTAAAATTCACTAATTTATTGAATTAGTTTGAATTAGATTGTTCTTGTTTAACATTATTAACTTGGACCTTTTATTCAAATAAGTGAACATAGTTTGGTGCTCATGTGTAATGCTTCCTTGTTCTTGGATAGCATACTCCACCATCTTTATGGACGTTTTGTATCATCACCAATAATATATTACAAATAATTTTCTCATCTGTACCATCTTTATATCATCATCTATTTCTGGAAAAAACTCATCTCTTTACATTATCAGAATTATTTTTTTTATTGGATTTCTCTCTGCAAGTAAGATCATTTCTTTATTTGAGCTGGCTCATCTGTAAAAATCTTGGCATCTTTAATTTGACATTTACAATCAATACATCATCATCACCTTAATAAATTCAAATATAAAACCTTCTTTAAAAAAAATTATGACATTTCTAGTTAATCAAGATTAATCATTTTCTTATGATTTAATATTCTTTAATTTAATTATTTAATTTAATTAATTTTGAATCTTACAGAGCCCCCCCCCCCCTAAATCTTTCTTATTAGTTTTTTTTTGTAATTATAATTTGATTTATTTATTATAAACTCTATTTATGAGGGGTTATAATATATGCTTACTAAGATATTATTTTTAAATTTTAAATTCTTTTTTTTTGGAATTAATATTATATCATTTTTGGGTTAACCAATTTCTTTCTGCCTTCCTTTTAGTTTACCTTTTTTTTTGAAACTCATTATAAACCCTCATAAAGTCTTTTGTATTATTAAATAAAATGTTTAATTATTATTTTCGATAACCTTGAGAAACAACTCTGGTTCCTACCTTTTACTTTAAGTTTAACTTACTCAAGTGTTATAAGTTAACACCTTTTTTTAACTTTTTAAATATCTTTGTTTTAACTTAAAATTCTCTTCCTTTTTTTAAGAACCAAATTTATTTCTCAATAACTCTTTAATTTTCATAAACCTTTTTTTTTAAATCTACCTATGGTTGTTATTATTTTTTATGCCGAGTAAACACTTAATTTTATTTTGTCTTTTTCTGCATTTTTCACCTTACCATTTAGTTTTAAGTCTTAAATTATCTTCAAAAGTTGAGACGTGGCCAGCTTGTAATACTTACTAGCTCCTGTTGGCTTACACTACCTACCCTACCATTAATCTTACACAGAACGCTTCTATTATTTTTAGTTTTCCATTTCAAGTAATTTATTATTTAATCGATTCAATCAGGTAATAATGAAATAGTGGCTAAAGTTTAACGTGGTAGAAGATAGATTTGGCATTTATGCAGCCTGTATTTTAATTACATCGGCAAGATGCGCACATGTGATTTAATGTAATTTACCTGATAAAATCGACTAATCAATAAATTAATTAAATGAAATTTACACTTATCTGCCTTCAGTAGCGTTCTCTGGAAGTTTTAAAAAGCTTCTATTTACTTTTAGTTCTGAATTTTTGAAATACAGAACATGCAACGGCGAACCGTTTTTGTGAAAAATACATACAGAAAACAATAATTTATAATAATAATAAATGTAGCTGTCATAACAGAATTGTCATGGTATTCATAATTTAAGTATAAAATATAATTAGTCATTTTGGAAGCTATTGGGTTAGTTCATGAGTTGTCCGCACCGGTCCACCGCAGCGCTATTTTTAGTAGCTTGCGATAAATCGAATCCAACTTTTCCTCATTTAAGTTAACCCCCTGCTTCTGACCTTAAAACTTTTATAAACTTTATTAAATCAATTGTTTGGTGACGTTTGAAGTTATTATTGTGATAATAACATAATAATGATAATAATAATAATACAATATAATATAAACAATATAATGATAATAAAACAACCATGCCTGCTCTATAAAATCTTAGAGCTGGAAAACTCTGGGAGTTAAGCTCTTTTTCGCTGAGCTTTATAAATTTTAAACATAATCAAAATGAATTTTAAACTGTTTTATTTATGTTGTTTTTTGGTACGTGCCTATTTATTTTTTTCTGCTTGCTCAAGATATAATTTTAAGGTTCATGAACTTCTCAATTTTATGATTATAAGTGGAAAAATAATATGTCGTACATTACTTAGGAAAACTAAGTTCATAAGAACTTGTAATTATGAGTATTTTTCAGATGAAGCCTAATTATTAAATAAATACATTTTTTAGATTTATCAGCTTTTAATTTTACTCTATAAGTCATTGTTTTTTTTATTATCTATCTTGGAATTCCTTTTAAGTTCAAGTTTAGATTGAAGCAAAGTTCAATGCCAAACCTTAATTTAGACAAAACAATGAACTAAAGTCACGATAAAACGAGACTAACTCGTCAAGTTTATTTTTCCATTAAATTTATATATATTCGATATTTCAGATTGTTTGAAATGAACAACGAATTTGTCTTAAATTTTATTTTTATTTTGAAAATAATCGTATTAATTTGTCAGGCTTTGTCACCTACCTTGAAGTCCGTTTTAAAAGAGGACTTAAATAAGTCATCCTGGTTAGCTCATTATTTCTTTGGAAACGCGCTAAAATATACAATTCTTTCATTTTAACCTCATAAGCGTTATTTTCTGATTAAAATTCGCTGTACAGTTTGGGTTGGCTAAGCCCATTTTTAAGTCTTATTTTTCAAGTTTAAAAGAATATGAGTAGGGTTATTTTATTAAATTTGGGGGGAGGGGTCTTAACGTGACATTTAGGAGAGGTTATCTCTTAAGTCCACCTGTAGTCGGTACAAGTTATTGTTGCGAATTTTCAAAGGAAAAATGAGCAAATGTTTTGTCTACTAGTGCTAGAGAAGACTAGTCTTTGTGCAGTATGCTGATACAGCAGCAGTCTCCATACTGCTGATATGTATACTTATTAAGAAAAAGTATATATCTTACTTTATATATGTTACATTGCGAAGCTAATTTGTTTAGAAAACATTTTCTTATTTTTGAAAAATAAGCGTTACTTTTATGGAAGCTTTGCTAAACGGCTTCGCGGCGCTGGGTTGTAAGATAAATAATGATTAGCCATTTATCAATCATGTAGTAGATACATCCTGAGGCTATCTAAGTTGCTAAGTTGGTTAAACAATTATTATTTAAAATTTTATGGGTTGTTTAACGCTAAACGATTCGTTTTAAGTTTATTTTCGAAAGCTTAAATAAAGTCCAATTATGCGATACAAATAATATGAATAAATTCGTATAATTTTACGTTTAACCAAAGGAAAAATTAGCAATTCATTACATTGTATACATTTATAAAAAGTTTATTAAGTATGTGAAGCTGATATTTGATGATTGACCAAACCTTAAATTTATAGATGACGTAATCAATAATTAATTAATTAGTATTAAATTATATCTGATTAAAAAAACACTAAACATATTTAGACAGGCCTACTAAGAAATTTAATACAAAAATAAAGTTGTTTTAGGAAACCAACAAACAGGACACCTCTGAGTGCTTTGTGTACTGGGTTTCTATGGGAACCCAATTCTCACGGCTACTCCATACACGTATACACATGTATATTGTGTGTACGTAGTGTGTTAGTCTCATACCCAAACCACTAATTAGTTTTGCCAACTTTCTGTGCTTTGATTTTCTCACCTATCATTTTCTAGTTTCGGTTGTTTTGTTTTTCTAATATTACCCTTCTTTTTAGCGAATTTTCATTGTAAAAATTACGCTTATGAGGTTCATCGGATGATGGAAGTTAAGAAGGGTGGGTTTAGAGGGGTGATCGACACAGTTCCGTCTAATTCTAGTCTGTCTAGGTAAGCTTTTTACGAGCATGAGCTTTGGTTTCAACAACCCCTTGATGTCTTTCATGTAGGACAGTTATATATCTACATCCTTAAGCCAGGGACGATAAATAAGCGGAAAAAGGGATGATAAATAAAAACGGAAAATAAGCGTTACTCTTATGGAATCGTAGTCTAAACGGCTTCGCGGCGCTGAGGTTGTAAGATAAATAATGATTATTCAAGTTGACGTGATCAACTTGTCTCCATAAACAACCATACCACCAAAAAATTTTTTTAATTAATTAATTTATTTTAATGTAGCATTCTTGGTTTACTTGTTCAGCACATGATAATAATAATACGCTCCCTCATAACTATGCGGTAGCCTTATGCAGTCTATATTATGTCGATCTTTAGATAATACGCTACAAACTAAGTTCTTGACATCCCTGTTGGTATTTCCTCTCCCAAACATGCTTATGAAGAACAATCAAAGTAGTTTGTAGAATCTCTAGTAGTTCTCACACTCTAAGCTGTCTCCTTGTTTAACTCCACTCGTCTTTATTTATAAAAAAAAAGTAAAGAAGTGTGACATTTCTTTATTTTTTGTGACTCATCTATCTTGTCACAACCTCTCCTCTCGAGGAATCTTCTCAACAACTTCGAAATCAACTTAGAAAGCGCGAGTGTTAACATCGCTTTAGGTAATATAATTGGTAACGTTATTATAGTCATTTTCTGAAGAAACCATACCTTCGAAACCTTTTTAAGCTTAGTGACTTTTTAGTGCTTTCGAGGATTCTTGAAGGAGCTATATTATAGTACGACACACGGCTAAAATCATTAGTTGATACTGCAACGTCGAGCGAAAAATATAAAATGCGCGTAGAGCATAATTGAGTCGCATACCCTTTTGCAATGTTTAAATCACGCCCTCTTATTATTCAAATATCAGCGCCAACCTCCTCAGTATTCCTCAACTCTACCTTTTCCCAATGCTGTCATACCTGAACTTCAGCCCTGGTCCTTACTATAAAATGTATTTGTTTTTAATCTGATAAAACATAACTCGTAACACACTGTTAACACAAACCAATTATGACAGCCGTGGTAAATAAACACGAGAGACAAAGAAGAGATTACGTACCAGCGAAATGTTAAACCACTCCCCACAGTTGTAATCACACAGCCAACTCATGGTTCCTCACAACCACTAATGATATAAATATCACACACACCTCCTGTCAAAACATGAGAATTTTAACACCCAAAGTAACAATACACACTTACAAAACACACAAGTTGGCTTTTAGGCTAAAATTTAGTAAAATATCTATATGAGCACACCCAGTTCACACAATATCAAACCCGTTTGCTGTCATTTATGTCTCAAATTAAATAATATTTAAAATGCACCACAATAAATATAACAAAAAATAAAAAAAAAGTGAACATCGATTTTTTCTTTTCAGGTAGTCTTAAATTTTTATTTGCCCATTGGAATCATATTTGTAATTAAATTTATCTTTTCTTTTATTATTTTATGATATTATAATTAATTTTTTGTATGATTCCGTCATTTATTTTTTTCATAATTTCCATCGAAGTTTTCAAAATTTATATTTCTTACTTTCAAATGATTTGTAATTATTTGAAAATGTTCAATGCTCAATAGAAAATCTCAAGTTATTAAAGCAGTTTTTTTTCCTTTTTGACATGAAGACAAATTTTAACTAAAAACTTTCCCAGTTTTCCCAAGAGAATAAAGTAACACCAGGCAGTAAAATTTTCTTTTACAAAGTTCTTAGTTTTCTATGATCTCTGCCTCTTTATATTTAGTGATTTTTGAGGATTTTGCTAAAGCAGAAATTTGTACAAGTTTTTCATAAAATAAATGACCTTATTTTTACTTGACGTTTCCTTAAGAATATTACTTGTTTGAACAAACTTTTTTTAAGAAAATATTTTATACAACTTTTGCCTTATTTTTTTTTATCATTTAAAATTATATTTTGCGAATTTTCAAAAACAAATCGCTATTGAGAGCCGTTCACAATGGCGGGACAATCCCCCAAAAACAAAAATATGTCGTGAAAATTAATTATATATAATGACGAATAATATTAATATATATAATAATATAATATATACTAAATATTATATATAAGAATGTAATAACTATTAACTAACTTATACCATAACCAAAATAAATAACTTTAAAGTAATTAGTAATCTTATATAAATATATAAATTCCTTATCAATACCAATATACAGAACAGAGTATTAATCAAATTAATTATACTAATTCACGACGCTGCGCAGAAGGAAGAACGAAACTATTAACAGCACTTAGCTGATACCAATTATTTTATAAATTCACACTATTCAAAAAGCGAAAAACACAACCCTAGAATATAAGAGAGGAAACGCCTATTATAAAATGATAAAATAATAACACCATAAACCAGAATTTAAAAATTTTCACTCTTAATGATTTATCATATAACATCTACATTTACTAGGAAATGACCTCATAAAACAAATACATCATCTACATTATAATTAACAAACAATTATTGGAATGCTACACAAGTGGAAAAATATAATATAAGAAAATTTAATATAAAATCAAGCTCGAAATAGACATATTATAACAATAAGAATATTATTATGTTAGCAATATGTACTGACGTATATATTTTTGAGTTAATTTGTTTTCTTATCAGCTGTGACATCATACCTTCAATGGCAGGTGTAGAACGTTAGCCACGTGCTTATGTACTCCAGTGTACCGTGTACCACCTGGATCCTTTTGGGTACTCCGAGAGAGCCTGTGTTACTAAAAAGAGATGCTAATAAACTCGTGCCAAGAGTTCTTAAACAAAAACAATCCTTTGTGCTTCATTTAAAACATATTCTTTTTATGATCTTAAAAATTACCAACTAAGGTGGAGTAGCTTTTGTTTTGAATTAGATACGAATAGCTTTTCCGTCCATCTGTTCTTATTTTAGTATTTATATCTCAGAATTGATTAATGATATCTTTTTACTATGCCATATTGGATTTTTCTGTCATCAATTCTTCTCATCTTGTGGTTATCCTATCAATTCTAGGTGGATTTTTTAGCAGATTGGTCACTTTCGGTTTGACATAGATGTATACTTACACTTTTATACATTCATACATACAACAGTCTTGTATATCTATCTTTAAATCTTTATTCGATGTTATGGATCTAAAGATGCTGAAATTTTATTAAAATAGTGGTCGCATTTATTTGCTATTGGATTGCTTTTTGCATCACCTATTTTATAGAAGATGACCAGAGACATTTTAAATTATAAATATCCTCCTTTGTGAATGCTTTATTGATGTTTTCTTTTAAGGATTTGCCTCGTTATTGTAGACCTATAATAGTGTTATTATAAAATTTAAACTTAAGTTATTAATAATAGTACATTTATTGAACGCATAGTGCGTGATTTGTTATTCCATCAAGACAATCTGGTGATTGTTTTGATGGTACTAAGGCCTATTATTTTCCTTTGCTCCAAATTTTTTACTAAATATCTCGTTGTGCCACGTGTAGAAAAATTTTACTTAATTATGGCGAACGATACTTTTTCACGCTGTATGGCGAACAATAACTCACGAGGGCTTTTTCAAATCGAAACCAAATTTGGCATATAGCGAGATTATGAATCCTTTTTTATACTGTTTTTACTTACTATTCGAGCGTTGACTTAGAAGTTTTAATTTCATCATAGCTATACATGAATATTTAATTGTATTCTAGACAGTATCTGTCAACAAGAAGTTTGAGTAACAATAAGTAAACATTAACTTTTCTTCGCTCTTATTCTGTTGAAATTTACCTAAACTTTTAAAAGTTAAGCAAGTTTATAAAGATAACGGAGATGAAAAACTTTTGTTTAAATGTATATTGGCTGAGAGGGGTACTTGTTATAACAAGGTCTGAACTGACTAGGTTGCTGTTGCTTCTCTGAAAATACACGCTTTCGAAAATTAATTTGGATTGACTGGAGTCCTAGTGCTTAAGAGTTGGACGTTTAGTATTCTATAATCTGTAGGAGTTTTTAGATAATATATTATATATTAGTAAGGCTGTTAAATGGATTTTTTAGTTTGTTTGTTGGTATTATGTCAGTGCCTGTAGCAATGTCGGTATAGTTCTGTCGATTAGCAAAGCTTTTGTTCAGAAAAGACGTTTTAGCAAATTTTCTAAGAAAAAACAAGCTCAGGTCGCATGAAGGGTATAAGAGTAGGAGAATCGATTTTTACTTAGTCCGAAGGTCCTTGTGGTATTTCTACGTTATTAGTAAATAATTTAGACATGTTATGAGCAACAGTTGTTTTTAAATATAAACATTTTTTATATTATATAAAAAATGTAAAAAAGGGGACACCCGGCGCGCACCAATCCAGCTCTTGCTCGTTTTCGGTTTATGCTTCATAGTTGTAACAGTAACGCTTTTACTTGTTTACTTAGAGTTCACTTCTAAGCCTTTGGTTGTTCAATATTAAGCTCAACCATGCTTAGATTGGTTCTACACAATACTTCATAGAAAGCTCTGTTAATGCTATTTTTAGCGCATTTTCTGTAAAAATCAGAAAACATTGCTTAACATGTAAAAGTATTACTGTTCCAACTAAGCATAAACCGAAAACCTAAGCAGAACCTGGGATTTGTGAGCAACATAGCAAACATTACTAAGAAATCGCCCGGCTTGCGAACCTCCGGCCCATTTTTTTAAAGTTAAAAGCTCATACATTGTAAATATAAATTCAGGTACGGGGTACCTGGGAACTTTTCCTTATCACATCAGATTCGCTAAGCTCATCCTTCCTACTTCGGACTAGCTTCGCTCGTCCTCAGTATATACAAATTGTTAGATTTATCCTGCCACACGTCTTCGTTCGTCCTCAGATTGTAAATACATCCGCTTCATTCCAAGCAGTCACCCATACAGCACTGACCACGCTCAATGCTACTTCACTATTTTGTCGTATCAAAACGAAACTTGGTGTATTTATTTATTACGTAAAGGATACACTTGTTCGACTCAATTGGATTATTTCCCGATTTTTAAAAATTAATATGATAAAAATTGATATAATGCTGATAATGAGATGAAACTTGGCTCATGTGTTAGTAATAAATGAGGAAAAGTATAAATAATCTTTAAACAAAGATTCGAACCCGGGCCCTCGGGTTTGATTACTTGTAGAACTCAGATCTACTCTGGACCAGTTATATTTAATTCAGAGTCCCAAAAATCATTGAAAACGACACCCTACTCAATTTGTTTTTACCTCTCAAAATTTAAATTATTTATCACTGTTTTCGATTTTCGACTTTTTGGTTACTTAGAGTGGTCATGGGACTTCCAGACCATTGTTTATTTGATTCAGCGTCCTGAAAACATCAATAATAACACTTTACTTGATATTTGTTTAACCATGTTCTAGATTTTTTGGTCGCGTCAAGTTGTCGTATCGACTCCGGACCTATATTATTCTATCTAGCGTCCCAATAACTATAAATAGTTACTTATTCTCGGAAAAAAATAATTAACCTTAATTTTACTGTTTTTTCATATCCAATTAGCGAATGTTTTCGCTAATTTTTGTATTAAAAATATTATTATACATATTTATTATCTATAAAACATTTCGTATTCTTTCAAAAATTCTCATACGTAAATGCATTAGATAAACATAATACATGAATATAAAAAAGTAAGGGAAAAAGTCTATGAATTATTTATTATGAAACTAATAATTAAATAGATATAAAACGGCGATTTTATAGTTACTTAGACTGAATAATGTTCTTTTTATTAATTTCCAAAAGGTCAGAAAGTGGTTTGCAAAGCGTTACCTGAAAGCAGTAGTCCTAGTCCTTAAAAGTTAAAACTTTGTTAAGTTCTTTGCAGTCTTTGAAAATAATTAAAGAAGTAAATGGAAGTCAGTCTTGGAAGTAATTGAATGATAGTTAAAATTCAAACTATTAAACGCGACTAAAAATAAACACTTATAGAAACGTATGTGTGTTAAGAGGACAAATGTAAAACAGACACTTAACTGCAGCAAAATTGTTATTTTGGTTTTATTTTTATTGCTTAGGCGATAAAAAATTTCATATAAGCTGTGTATTTATTTGCAGGCCTATAATAAAACTTTACGTCCGCTACCAAACTGTTGATGTAGTCGTGAGCTCATCTTTAGTTTTGGCACCTTAAATTAGTAGATTATGTAACTAGGCTGTAAAATGCTATATTATAATAATCTTATGAAAATCGCTTTACAACCATGTTGCGTATATTATTTTTTTAGGGCCTAGTCAATATAATAAAATTTAAAAATTTACTTTACTTACCGGTATGCGTAGCAGGGCTGTAAATTAAAATTTTACAGCCGGCGGACGTAACAAAATGTTATTATTGTTTTAGCAATAACATGGTTTTTCACGGGCGTTAACATCATTACGGCGATCGTTTTGGCTGTAGCTGATCATTTTGTAAAATAGACTCTAAATAGCTGCCCTATAAAAATTTCTTAATGAAAAATAGCTGTAAAATAGTATTTATTGCTCTTGAAATTAATAATAGGTGTAATTTCACTGTGTTTATTAATATGAAATAAGTTTTCTTTTATAAATACCTTACATTTTCTTTCATTGTAGAAAAAATTAATTTTACTCTTTATTTTAAGAAATTTAGTAAATCAATAAATGTTATCGGTATAAAATAAGTTATTTTAGAGAACTTAATTAATGAGGAAATATTTCCAGGTATGACGTGCCAGAATTTTGACATTATTAAGCTCTTTATCCTGTCCTGAAAATCTTTATTAAGTTAAAAATACCTTTAATTTGAACTAGATAAATCAAGTATCAAAATAACTTAAATTCTAGGAATAATTTTATTTTTGTTCTTCCTAGCATAGGATACAAGCGATGAAATTAAAATTCTCTGTCCTTTCCCAAAATTGATACTTATACCACATCTCTCCTGATCCCTTGTCGAAATTAATTTAATAACTTTCCTTTTAAATCTACCTTCAGTTTATTCTGGATATTATATTGAAATAATTTTACTAAATTAGACTTTATTGGTTATTAAGAGTAATTACCTTAAGTTTATATTCTTTAGAAAATTGGTTAAAAATTAATTGCTGCTTTTAGCAAATTTTCATCAAATAATTATGCTTATGAGGTAGTTTGGCTGACCTAATAGGATAATGGGGTGTATATATATATATATATATATATATATATTATATATATATATATATATATATATATATATATATATATTATCTTGTGGAACCAATTTTTTCTTGATAAGTGTCTGTATTTCTTGGCTACATTTACGATAACTAGAACGAACAAAATATTTTATATATATGTATACCCACCGAAGATGGAACCTTAAGTATGTTTTTATTGCATATTTTGATTCTATGGCTAACATATTTACTATTTTGTTATTGGATTTTTTCTCTCACTTATAGTTTGACCTCTATTAAGTGGCAAAAAATCTGAAAAAGGGCCGAAAACAATGTAAGGTAAAATAGTAAAATTTATTATTACCGTTACGTTTTATTTGTAAAAGTAATAAAGTTTTATTCTTCTGCATCATGCATCATTAATAGTTTTCATTTTTTTACTTAACTATTAGTGATGGACAAATGACAAATGAATCGCCAATAGTAAATTTCATTTTTTAGGGCGCCCTTTTGCATTTCTGTTCTTTATATGGGGCGAACTATGAGTGATGGAGAATATTGTCCAAGTATAAAATTTCTTTTTTTACTCTAGAAATCCAAATTTATTTTAATGAAGTATTAATCATTATTTTTATTTTTAAAAATTTTTGTGTCTCCCTTTACATTATTGCCCCATCATATGGGCAGACTACTAATAAAAAAAAAGGAAAATAGTAATTATTTTGATTATAAAATCAAAATATGCATTAACAAATATGGGGTACAATTTAACGTTTTAAACTTAGGTATCATAGGCCCCCATTTGGGCGTTGCGCCCAAGTACAAAAAAATAAACTTTACTATGCATTATGGAGATACCCTAAGTGTCAAAAATTTATCTTTCTGAGAGAGTTTTGTTTAATCTTGGTAATGCTCTTCAAAAGTCACTTTTTATTCATATTTATGCTAACATCATACATAAATGTAACTGAGATGTGACGAAACGTACTTTTTACTTAATTAAACAAACAAGGATTTACATCTTAACAATTTTAATTGCAGCATTCAATTGATATCTGTCCAGTACAGGCTGGGGATTTGCAATCGTAGGGCGGCTTACCTTGGTAGCAGTGAGTTAATTTCGTTATTCTTTCAGCTTCTCTGATTCCAGATAGTCTTGCTCCATGCAGTGTTCCGAAATATTTAGAGTGGGTAGCTTCTCCTGCGAACAGTACTACCGGTGGCATATCCGAACATCCGTCTCCTGGGAGAGGTGCACCTAGGTTACATATGTCACCTATTGTAGCACCATGAGCTAAGTAAGATTTTGCGCCTAATATGTACTCCTGATGGTGCCATTTTGATGATAAGGTATAAAATGGATATGGGAGTGTTTGGTCACCAGTAAAGCAACGGATCAATCTTGTCAAATCGTCATTTATTTGCTTGGTGGAAAGTGTTTCTGCTTCTATTGCTTCATCGCCGGCTACTCTAACCATCAACATCTGACAGCTTGAAAGTACTTCTGTTATGGAACCGATACCTTTTAGCCACATATTTTTAGCCTTGAGTTCATCACAACTCCAAGCTAACCTTATCAGCCCTTCCTTCCAAACCCAGAACGGTTCGTTGTAAAGTAAGTAAATATTAGTTAGATTACCCCACCCTAGTTTATCTATAGATTTAGTCTTATCCTCTGGTAATGCGGGAGAAAAGAAACTCTTATGATGTTTCTTTAAATATCCTAATGAAGAAGTTACTATAACATAATCTGCATCGTAAGATGTTCCGTCTTCGCACACTACTTTAGCCGGTCTACATTTACTCTCTTCTTCTTTTTCGTTGGCCTCTTTTTTTCCTTTCTTTCCTGATTTCTTTTCTTTCTTCTCGACTGGTTTAGCTCCATGGTCATTTGACTCTATTTCGTTCCACTTGATCTGTTTAACAGGTTTACAGTAAATTATAGAATAATCAGGCATATCCCTGATGAGAGGTGCTATGGTTCCGATCATGCCTGAGGATAGTCTAACATGGCAACCAGGTAATTTCACAAACGCCCCGTATTGATCAGCGCTGAACTTTTCAAAATCGTCACCCCAGTAACCTCTCAACTCGTTCAATCTTCCATAGAGTGCTCTGGAGGCCATGCCTCGGTACAACTCTGGGAAAACGCTGCATTCTTCTTCAATTTTCTGTTGAAAAAATTCCCACAAAGTTTCAGTCGAACATTTACCAGTTCTGAAGAGATCTGTTGCTTCTTTTTCGATGTTTTCAAAGCTGTAATGAACAGCGCTTTCAATGTCTGGAGGCAACACTACACCACAACTTGTCATAAATGATCCTAAGTATGGACTCGACGTATATAGACTATCTTGAAGAAGGCCTTGCTGACAAGCTAAGTTAAATATTGGGTTCATAGACGTTGCCCCCTCAATGTGTGTTGCTCCCAAGTCTACCGGGAACGATCTCATGTCGTATGACAGTATTCTTCCTCCTGGTCTGAAAAATAAAGCATGAAGTTTAATTTTGACGTGTAAGGTCAATATTTTCATTTGCTTCAACTGAGAATATTTAGGTTTTTACTAAGATAAACCCCACGGCGATAGTTAGTATTAGTTATCATATTTTTAGTCGGTCGTATTTATTTTGTATTGGGACCTAAGGACACCAAATGATGAAGAGAATTTACTTTTGTTGTTAAAATTAAATTAAGGTCAGTTTAGTTTGAGTTTTAGCAATCTTCATATAAAATGACACTTAATATCTTTTTCAGTGATGCTAATGTAGGTTGTACATTTTGATGAACTAACGTTTGACTAATATTTGTCTACCCACTGATCAAAATGATTATTTGATCTGATATAAGGGGAGCTGGGGCTTCTAATCTATCTACATGGTACTACAGAGCTACTACTACTACTGCATGACATGCTTTACTTCACCACTGTCTTGGATCGATGCCTAAAACTTAAGCTGTACAGATGTAGCTGTAGAGTTTTTGTTCTCCCTCGTACCTTTTCTTATAGATAACACTTGCCTTCCACACAAAAGGATTTAAAGAACCCTTAACTTGTTTCTTGATTCATAAAGGTAGATAGTATCCTACAAATAGTACTTTATGTTCTTCTTAAATATTGATTTTTTTACTTTATCTCCATTCGGTTTCTTATAGTTTAGTTAAAAAAATATAACAAACCCTTTAAAAAATTATACAAATTTAAGAGTTTAAAATTCACGCTCAATTCACTCAAAACTCATTTTATAGTGTTCGCTCATCCCCTTATTTAAAATAAGGGGAAAATAAGCTTATTTTTATCAATGATCTTTAAGTTTAGTTATTTAGTTTATTATTATTATTTATTTATTTGGTTATTTAGTTTTAAGTAACCTTATAATAATTTAATATTAAGTCTGAGGTCGAGCTTAGTAAGATGGAAATAATACCTCTTAAGCTTTGGGAAACATGACATTCTAAGGAAGAGCTAAGAGTGTGTGTTGTAGTCAGGAAATGTGCTCCGTACGTAATTTTTATATTGGGCATAACTATCTGTGGAACGTGGTTTTTGATATTGTTATTGTATTATAAGTTACCCATCAGATGCCTCAAGAACTGTAACATCAGTGATACCAGACGACACCAAGGCATGAGCAGCGCTGAGACCGGCCATACCAGCTCCTACGATGACAACTTTAGGTAAATCCCAGCAAGGATTTACCATTTTTTCATCTACTAGCACCAAATACACTTCTTTTTCACTTCGGCATTTCACCAGTTCTTTTATATCTGCGTTCTCGAACTGTTCGGACCCAATGTTTCTTGCGTTTCGTGCTGCATGCCTGTAAAACAAACGTTATGCAGCTGTTATTCGAATTTCAGGACGGGGAGTAGTATTACCAAATACTCTCTCTTAATAGATGCGCGTTTATAACAATTGGAAACTCTTTGGATGAACCACAAGTATATTTGTGTAATGACATTCATACATGGTTTTGTTAAAAGATTCACTGGATGTGCCGTCTTTTGTAATAATATATCAGTGGGGCTAAATTACTCTGAGTACATACCTTAAAGCATGACTTGATTTTTCCAATAAGAATTTATATAAACTTTGAGCTAACATTTTCAACCGCTAAACTTGAACACCGAAAAATGTTAAACCATTACGTAGCTGGATGCTGCGCTGAGTAGATGCCGATTGTTGTTGCACCCTTGCACTAACAGAAACATGGAATTTTCACTTACATTCCTTATTCAGTATTTGGTTGACAGATAAAAATTTTGACGTAAAAATCAAATAATGTTAAAAGCGATGCGTCCTCAGTATATATCGTTGCATATATAGTCCTTGGACCAATTTCGGTTATGTCCCATCATTAACAGAAAGAGCAACTCTCGGGCTCTTATAATTTCAGAACTAGTTAAATAATCGTTGTGTTTAGAAGTTATTGACTGATATAACTTAATTAGTTAGAGGTCCAATTGTTGTTTCTCCTATTGATAATGAAGCTATAGCATATTCATATCTTAGAGCAAGTATTTAAATATTTGCTACCAATAGATGTCCTCTTCAAAAACGCGTTTAATTATTTATTGGAAAAACATTCAAAGGATTCTCTCTATATCCACAATGTGGTTTTACCTTCCAACTCAATGATTCGTTTTTGACCTGATCAATCCAGTGAAATTTCAAATGAAAAGACGCTCATGAAGTATTATAATGTAGATCGGAAATTCAACGGGACTGCAACTGGTTCAGATATGTGTACGTATAGTACGACCATAATATTTATTTTTTAACTCCATGGAACCATAAATTTATTTCACAAAATTCTGACCCTGCTGCAATATTGTAAGAGGAAAAGAAGAGGCTCATCTTTAAACCCTAGTAAGCATCCTGCTTACTAGTCAACTCTTATGTACGATAAGATCGCTGTAGAGACACCTAAACAGACATTTTAGAGTTTTCTTGATATATTCAAGTAGCAGTGTTGAAATTCATCATCAAATGACCTCTAACCTGTGCCACGGATGTGGCCTTCCATCTTGTAAACCAAATATTACAAAAAATGTTTCGTAAACAGTTTAAAAAAGAATTTATGAATTTTGTACTTTTTAAAGTAAAGGTTTTTCTCAGCATTCTAAAAAAAATTTTTCGAAGGTTTTTGGAAGATAAATTTTTGTATCTACGAGTATATAGAAGGAAGCAAATCAAACCTTGTTATTACCAACCTTAAAAAAGTTATATATTTATTCTACACATTTATATGTATGCTGTGTATTTTTTAGACGCACACATACGCAGTTTTAGCCTTAGCTTTCTTATATGTCTTCCTTTTCAAAGTCCAACATTTAAAAGGTTTTACTGATAAAATGAAAGGGAAAAAAGAAGGCGAATATAACAAGTTAAATAAACTGTAAGGCTGTCATTTTGACATTTGCGATGAAGGGAAATAATATCAACATTTTTCTCTTCGCTGCCTTGGAGGTAAATATCCGACCTATGATAGAAAGATAAGAATTTTCCTTTAACACGTCCTGTCTATATAGAAATATAAGTCTGTTCTATATTTTCTATTTGGTATTTTTATATATTAACTTGGATATTTATTTGCTGAAGGTCAGGTCTACGTATGGCATCAATTTATTTATTGGTTTAGAAAATACTGAGACTTACTAGGATCCGACCAAGAACTAAAAAAATAGGAGTGCGCTAATGTGTCTCAGTAAAGTGAGTTTTTAATAAAATAGATACTTGTCATTTTTTCTCTTTCATTTGAGACGTTTATCGATACTACAAATTAAAATAATTTAACAAAAGATTATGTGCTCACTTCGGCGGAGTGTATTCTAAATACACGCATAATATTCTAAATATTCTCTGTTTTTAACGAAGTTTCATTAGAGATCAAAGTTTCACTATACTATCAGTAAAGCCATAAACCTGGTTGCCTCTTTATGAAAATTCCCTAAATACATAGGAAAATGCCATGTAATAAAAAATATTAATAAATCAACAAATTATAAATTAATACGACTAAGGAACTCCTAAACGGGTCCGAGGCCTGTAAAATAGTTACGCTACCCAAAGGCAGCGAAGCGGCAAGGATCCGAAACCACTGTAGTTATCTTAAAAAGTGTAATAACTTTTAAAAACTTGCACTTTATTTTATTTAATGCTGTATAAAATAAATAAAATAAAGTTTAATTATAAGTTTAATAAAGCTTTTATAAAAATAATTTCGAACTAAGAAAACTTCAATATTATACAACGAAGTTCTGATAAGCAATCTATCCCTATTTACCTGAATTAAATCCTTCTATAACGATATTAATTAAAGAGTGGAGAAAAAGTTTTTTTTTCAATAAAATACCTTCATTTTCTTTCTAACTATAGAATATAATTAGTGAAAAATTGTCTCGCCTTTTTTGTAATTTTTATTCTGAAACAAATTAAACTTAAACTATAGGAAAAGCAAAATAATTTATATACATTACCAAGCCGTGTTTTATTCATCATGTGCTGTTTAGATTCAATACCGTTTAGGATGGCATCTGTTTCACATCACATGACTTGCATGCATGGCTGCTTCAGCATCAAATACCTTCCATCACTGCTTTAGCACCAAAAGCATTTATCACTGCATCTTCGTCTGCAATGCCTTGTGTCACTTCTTCGACATCAAATGTCTTGCATCTTGCTTCGGCGTCAAATGCCTTACATTACTACCTTGGTATCAAATGGCTTCTATCACTCCTTCGGCATCAAATGCCTTCCATCACTACCTTCACATCAGAAGTCTACAACTTTTCTTAAATTTTTGTTTTGAAGTAAATGAATGTGTAACTAAGTCCCTAAAGATGCGTACAACTTACTAGGCTTTGACCAAGTGGTTAATTCTCTCTGTGGCGTCTTGATTTTAATATTTTAAAAATTCTCAAATTTTTGGTTGAGGCTAATTTTTTATCATCATGGTCGTTTTGCTATGCTGTTCTCCTACTAACTAAATATTTACAAGAATTACGATAGTGAGAGGGGATTGATTTAAAGATTAAATTGGGGATTGTGCTGATAACGCTATTGATCAGGATGCTAAGAGCATTCTAAAGACTGTCATAATGTATTTGAGTTTACCATCGATACGACTTTCTTATTAGAGAGCTATTTATTGTATAAGGATATAGTATTTAGAGGGTTTATTTTTTTTCGGCATGACAGGTTAAAACGGGTGGGGTGTGTTGAAAATTATGATCAGCATTTTTTAGCTATGATTTAGTCTATTTGATCAAAATGATTTTTAAGAAACTGGCGTTTATGTTTTATTATGATCACGGTTTTGTTGCCAGGGATCTGATAGGGGTGACATTAGAGACTTCTGACAAGCGCTAAATACTATTACTAAGCAATCTTTTTTAGAGATTTGAAAGTGCACTTAACTTCAAATAAATTTTGACAGTCTAATATCACTATTGGACAAAACCCCTCGCTAATGGTACTTTATTTTTGGCTTGTTAATGATTCGTATCTCTTGGAGGTAATGAAAATTTTCAGTCTAGCTTTAGGTATTAGCTATTTTTAACTGACAAGTTAATGGATTCTTACTGTAGTCTGTTAATGTGAAGGCTAGTTAAGAACCCTTAGTATAGATGAAGTTGAGGGAAACCTAGGCGTGTTAGGATCTAGGAGGCTTTAGGATACCTTCTCTTACATCGAAGACTATAATTGTATAGTTATTGTATCAATCACTAGCGAAAAACAGTAAAAGAATCAATAACCTATTAGGTAATTGCTGTTTTCCTTCTATTTTATATTATATTAATACAAAGGAATATTTGACGATACTTAGTTTTTAAACAAAGTAATGACATACATAACTATAAAATAAACAAAGTATTTGTGTTAACTTATTTAAATTCACATTTCCATACTTATAGATAAATTCATATAGCTTATTTTAGAGTAAATGCAGTTGCAAATGAAATAAGAATTGTCTTGCTACCATTTAAAAGGAATTTTAATGTGTTGATAGAATTATTTGACAGGAATTAGTTTTTAAACTAAGTAATGACATATGTAACTATAAAATAATCAAACTAACTTGTATTGACTTATTTAAATTCATAATTTCCATACTTACGTAGACATACATATCGCTTATTATAGCGTAAATGCAGTTACTAATAAATTAGGGATTATCTAGCTACCATTTAAATAAAATTGGAATGTGTACAAAGAATTATTTGACAGGAATTAGTTTTTAAAGTAACAATTAACTTATATAACCTTTAAGTAAACTTACTATCGTTCGTTAAATTTTAAAAAATTATTAAAGAATTTTTATACTTATACTTTTTTACTACTGAAGTCTTGCATATTCTCTAGAAAAAGCATATTCAGTTACAATAAAGTTTTATAAATATTTTCGAAGAGTTTATATAATTCTTCATTTTTAATCTAATAAACGACGTATATAATTTAAGAAAAAACTTAAGAATTACACTAATATGTTCAATTATTTAATGTTGTTAGTAACGAAGTATTGCTTTCGGATTTTTGAAACAAATAGTTCGTTTCCATTATTTTTTACAACTTTATTTGACTTGATTAAGTGCAAAACTAAATAAGTAGCATTTTAGATATGGTAATGCCTAATTTTTAAGGTATCATTTGACTTAAATAAGAGTTTAAAAATTGAAGCTTACTGAATGAATTAAAGGGAGAGGCCATGACTCACCTAATACTTCTCTTAACTGGGTATAAGGTTAACTAAAGCCCTAAGGGATACTCTTATCCCTTATGAACATTAAAGTACTTTAGATAAACTAGTCTTAAATCAGTCGAGCTTATTTTCGATGTAGACCAATAGTTTACGGTTGGAAGATTAAACTTTATTGTATAATCATACTTTAGGATGGTTGAAATACCCGATGGAGGTGAGGTAGACTAATTTTACCAATAATCGGGTTTTCGTGCTAGAGATGCATTCGATGGCAAAATGGTTTTACGAACATGTTTCTCAGACAGGCTTAGTTAAAGGGTTAGGTTATTGCTGATTAGGTATAAGACGTCTAAGAGATGTATTTTAAATCGTATTGGTTTCTATGCTAGGTTTCATGGTTTTCTTACAATTTTAATGATACTTCTTTCAGTTTAATGAAATTTAACCTTATTGTACGACGATAACAGTAACACACATACTAACAGACAACTTGGTAAAAATCAACAAACATATTAACCATGGAGAGCTTAAATACGCACTGTATTAAGTTTCAAAATAATTCTGGCACACAGATCTGCAAGCCGGGCAAGTTTTCTTTGAGTTGCGCGCTTTCTTGCTTATCAATCCAATTGAAGTTTTCGGTATACTTTTAATAACATGAGCATTAGCGCCGCAATTGGTTGTTTAATTTTTTAAAGAAAATACGCAACAAAATTAGCCTAAAATGAGCTTCAAATGAGTGCAACTAATGCTTTGCTGTGTAGTGTATAATCTGTGAGATTAATAAATGAATTTTCTTTGAAAAATTTAAAAACATTAATTAATAAGTTGTGACGCTACTGCTTAGGTTAATATTAAATGTATATAGAAAACTTTATTTTTACGTAAAATGTAAATGTATTTGTAAAAATTAGATTGATAAGCGAGAAAGCGCGCAGTTCAAAGGAATTCGCCCGGTTTGCTGACCTACGTACCTGCGGTACATAGGAGCAGGTACATAGGTAACAGTACATAGTGCTGTAATTTATTCTGCAAACAAAAATAAATGAAAACAAAGTACACAACACTTTTGTTTTTACTTTAAAAATTCTGCTGATTTTCAGCAGGAGGAAATGACAGTTAAGAGGTAGGTTTTTATTTGATATTCGTATAGCTTTAATTCATTAATGAATATTTTGTATGAATCAAAGAAAAAACTAGATAAGAGACTAACAGATAATTTACAGTCGCCTATAGATAAATTGTTTGAATAAAATACATTTTGAAGAAAAACAATTAAATAATATTTTTTAATTATTTATTTTTTGCTTTTTAAGTTAAAATATTTAAAAATAGTCAATCTATAATCTTAAAAAGACTAAATAGGATAATTATTGAAAAAAAATTATACTTAGACATAGATAGTTAATATTTACTATTCTGCAGCTATAGATAGAATGGATTCGCATTGATTAGAATCTTAATATTTCCTGTGTTTGGTTATGAATGTAATCTATTTTTGGTGATTTGGTTGTTTTACTAATGGGAAAATATCATACTTGAGCTGTGGCGTAGAAATGCGTATCAAAGCAGAGAGGTTTTGTCTATAAAGCTTCTTTATCTTCTTAGGCATAGAAGTATTTTAAGCGCAAAACTTTGGAAACGAAGATGTTTACTTTAATGTGCACGTTTTAGCTCTTTGTTTAATATTTTTTCTTTTTTTGAAAAGTAAAATAGGTTTTCTTGAATGCGACAGTAATACCTACTTGACTGCCACAAAAGTCAAACAAATTTAGGCGCGCAAGTTATACTCTTGCTAGCTCCTCTCTAGCTACAGGTTACATCCACGATGTATTATCGCATATTGGATTTATTTATTATATTTGGATTTATTATCAGATACATCTAAAGCGCGCATAAACAGTACGTGTATCATTCTTATCGACTGACACCTCCATGTGTTTGATCGGTACCATATTTAAACAAAAGTTTAACATAACAACTTAAAGTAACTTAAGTTTATCTTTAAGATAACTTATAAAATCGTGCTGCAACTTGATTCTTTTTATTGATTGGTTGTTCATTTTTTTAAATGCTTCCTCCTTATTTTGAGCTGGAGGGAAGGAGAATGTAAAGTTGGCGCCTGCTGCCGCGGTCCCGATCTCATTATATAGTTTATTATGGCTTGTCAGTCTATATTTAGAAACATCTCGGTTTTGCTTGTATGGTTCTTTTAAAGACTCTGTGTCAGCAATTTTACTGTTGACGCAAAAAAATCGTGTTTTTCTTAGTTCCATTTAGTTAGTGACGCATTGTAAATATTGGCTGTAATTAGGGAAATAAAATTAATTTTCTGCTTTGAATATTAATTTGTGTAGTAAGATATTTAATAAGTTTTGTCAGTTTATGGCGTTAAATTATGGTTAGTTTTTATTATTAATAATTACGTAGAGACTACCATTAGTAACTGTTATCAGAATATTAGATATCTTAAGTTAAAATATCCAAAATTTAAAATTAAAATAAAGCAGGGAAATAACAGTATAGAATCCAAAGGACTCAGTCTTAAGACACATTGATAACTTAGCAGTAGAATTGTAGACGTTATTTTGTTACTCTTATAATGAAAAACATTTTAAGCATTTTTATTAGGATTACCACCGGGGTCCTTTTTTGTCCCATATTTTACGTAGTATTAAGGAGTATTGTTTTACACTAGTACTTTTACTATACTCCTTGGTAGTATGTAGCAATGCTACATTATATAAGTATTATATGATGAACTATGTTTACTTGCAATACATATTGCGCGAATTCTCACTACAAACTCCATTAAGGAGTATTATACATGCTTTATATTCATCCCTTACAGCTTAAGGCAAGGGTTTTTGGTTCTTAGAAATCTTGGAAACAAAGATCTTATGTATGTATATCAATCTATAAAATCTAAACTAATGCTGAGCATATATATATATATATATATATATATATATATTATATATATATATATATATATATATATATATATATATATATATATAATATATTATATACTCTGTATCAGAATGGCAAACGAAATTAATCCCCTTCCACTTCCGTCATTTGAACAACAATATCAAATAACATCGTTATTTTCATTATGAAAATTCGCTAAAAACAGACCTAAAGGTAAAATACAAGATAATACAATAAATCGAAGTAAAATGTAACTGACCGGTATAAAAAAATTAATTATAGATTTATTTATCTCTTATAAAATTCAAACATAACTTGAGAACATGTCATAAAAACAACTTTTATGTGAGAAAAAAGTAATATAAAAGTATACTAAAGTAATAAAACTTAGTGATATAAGGCCTCGGAACTCTGATTTTGTTCGGCCTAACAAAATCACTTGTGTTCGCTTGTAGTTTTAAGATTTTTTGTACACAACACCTGGCATGTATTTGTGGGCTGTTTCGTTGCAGGCCTGCATCGTGGGCTTGCACTGCTTATAGTCTTCAATGTCACATTAATGTTGGTCACGTGATAAACGAATGTACAAATGTTTGTCTCAACATCGTTACGAGTGACGTATGTCTTGTTCAGCTATATTTCAGTCATATTCTTTTGGACCTCTTCATTCGATTCGCAACCATAAAAAGTAAAATATATAATCGAAAAGTACCTAAAGTATAATATATAAAGGTATTTTTTAATCCTAGGAGGGTGTCGCCCTTTAGCCCCGTGGATCCACGCTTGCTCGTGACGTCATGACTACACTCATTTTACTGAATCCACACAACCTGTATTCTAAAAGTCTTAGTTTCACATTTATTATTAGCTTCTAGAAAACTATGTCTTGCCCTTTTTGAATTCATTAATATCTTAACATGAATTATGATTTTCGATCTACAATTCGACAAAGGGTTAATTAAATTCAGCTTAGCGTGAATAATTATTGACTCATATAAATTTTGTTAAAGATATTAAATAGCTTTGTCTATTGTACCCTATCTTCTATGATGTATTATTTGACGTAAATAAAGTGTAACTCATTGTCTTACACTGGATTAGATATGAGATTAGTTTTAAGAACCCTTGTTATATGTTTAAAAATAATAACAATTTGTAAGCAAGAAACAACACTGTTACAAATTAACAGAATATTTCGTCTCCTGACATCTTGTTTTCATTTTCATTTATTTCGAACGTTGGGAGAGCTGTATTAATTTTAACATGTTATAAGAATAATTTTATATTTTAGAATCTGTTGTAAAAAAGAAATATTTTTAAATAGTACATATAAGTTTTTAAATTTTTACTTTTCCTCATTTATACCGTGGGTGTAAAGGAAAATAATCCGAAACCGGAATTTGACTGGAATTATACGTTTCAGGTTGTTTTTAAGGCCTCCTTAGTGGTTGTCTAAGGCCTCTTTAGTGGTTGTCTTCCTAGTGTTGTAAGACCTCCTTAGTGGTTGTCTAAGACCTCCTTAGTGGTTGTCAAGGCCTCCTTAGTGGTTGTCTAAGGCCTCCTTAGTGGTTGTCTAAGGCCTCCTTAGTGGTTGTCTAAGGCCTCCTTAGTGGTTGTCTAAGGCCTCCTTAAGTTGTCTGTCTGTATGTTTTTGTGTGTGTGAGGGCTCCTAGTGTGTTTATGCTAGAGAGTTGAAACTTTGTACAAAACTCAGTCTATAGGTGCAGTTTTACTATTTAAAAAAAAAATTGATATCATTAACCCGCAATAATGACTCAGCAAAAATGTCGAAAATTCTCAATACGCGGAAAAATATTGCGATCGGATTTAGATTTGGCACGCATGTAGCCATGTATAATGTCTGTCAAGTTTCACCTCATTATCAGCATTAGTTCAACATTGTAAAAAAATGGAAAATTATCTTATTAAGTTGGAATTTGGCATATGATTATACCTTGTACCGAATTTCATTGAATGAAATCCTATACTAAACTGCCACCTGGAACAAAAAATTATTCGCACATGAAGATGCCAGTTTGTTGCATCTATCCTAGCCTGACTGGCTACTTTCCTAGTCAGTCAGTAATTGGTCCAGAAGAAGTTACTGCGAGGTCGCCTTAGGGCGTGCAAGTTGAGGTGACCCCGAAGCGGCCTACACGATGTAAATTTGCTACGTACACAGTAAAGATACTGGTATTAAAAAATAATAAAACAACAAAAACAGCTAATACCCAAATATATACTTTTGATCGGACTAAAGGCCCGAGAAGCAATGGCCATGAAACAGCAAGACCCCAAGGCCCCTGTTACTCTCTTGACAATAAAGTGAAAGGAAGCAGTAAAATTTTCTTTTATAAACTTTTAAAACTTTTCTTCGTCTCTTCATTTTTTTGTCGTCAATTTTTCTTCTTTGAAAAAAATGTTGTCCGTCACAATGTTTTTTTTATTTTACAAACTTTTTCATAAAATAAATGATGCTATATTTTTCATTTGTTCTTTTTTTTTTAAACTGTATTAAATATTTTTTCTGTAATATTTTATCAGTTTTTTATGATGGTAATATTTTTCGCTAGTTTTTGTTTAAAAAATTAATGTAATGTTTTAATGTTTATGTTAATATATTTCTTTAAATTTGTAAATTGCTTTCGAGGTACCTTAAAATTTTTTCTAACCATGTCGAATTTCAACGCTTATCCCCACCGCATAATACAATTACATAATAAAATTACAAACTCTTTGTAATTTACCATAATACTCTTTATAATATTTATAATTTACCATAATACTCTTTATAATATTTATCATTTACCATAACCCTCTTTATAATTTTTATAATTTATCATAACACTCTTTATAATTTTTATAATTTACCATAATACTATTTATAATTATTATAATTTACCATAATACTCTTTATAATATTTATCATTTACCATAATCCTCTTTATAAATTTTATAATTTACATACCTTTATAATTTTTATAATTTACCATAAATATCTTTATAATATTTATAATTTGCCATAAAATTTTTATAATATTTATCATTTACCATAATACCTTTATAATTTTATCATTTACCATAATACTTTTTATAATTTACAATTAACTTAAATAAATCAGTTATTATAAAATATTAATTAGTATAAGAGAGTCATAAGTTAATAAAGGAGTTTTTTTTGAATATATTTCAAAGTCGATTTTTATTTCGATATCGAATGCTTTTACAAAAAGAGGCAAAGGTCTGTAAGGTGGTTAGTAATTTATTTAAAGAATACTAATTTTTATTTAAAAAAAGTGACTACATTTTTATACTTTCCGAATCAATCAATCGGAAAATGCTTCTAAATACAAAGCGATAAAGTTTAAACAAAAAGGCAGGGGTAGTAAAAAAATAAATTGTTTTGTACTTTTATTATTTAGATTATATGAAAATATATTCAAATTTTTTAACAAATCAAAATAATTTCTGTTGGAATAAGTAACAGAAATAACACACTCGGTCTAGAAATTTTTCTACATAGAATAACCTTACTAAATCATGGGTTTTGTTTATTCCGTTTCTCATGTTACTTAAAACCCCTTAAATTTATTAGTAGCTTTTTGCAAATTTTCATCATATTTAAAAGCCATTAGATCTATAGCGACAAATTACGACTTTAATTAGTCGTAACGACAACCAAGCCGTTTATATGTGCTATACATAAACAATAAGCTCTACAAAAGATCGAAAAAGGGATTTATTTCGGTCATTTCTCTTGTTCATTTTCCTTTCCAGCTGTCACATAATATCTTAGGAAATGACAGGTGTGGGACGTTGTACGCGTGCTTTGAAAGTGAGAGTGCAGTCCCACTTCTGTACCTTTTTAGTACCACCTGGTAATCCACTGGTACTTTTGGCCTTGTTCTTTTTGTTCTGTAAAAGCTATTTACCTTAAAACTTCATTTTTCTAAATGAGTACTTTTATGTTCCATAAACTTAAGAACATAAACGTTTGAACAGAATTTGTTATAAGAATGTGTTTTATGATCTCATTATATTTCTTTCCTTTTTTTTGTTAAGTTGTTTGTATTTTTTTTAAAAAAAGAAAGAAAGGATGGAAAAAGGCGAAAATAAATGGAGTTGGAAAGACGGGGCAGTTTATTTGATTAACCGCACACATCTGCTCCCTTGGGAGCTGGGTTTAATTAAGATGAGTCTGAGCTCCAGAGAATGTCAAGCCATTAATGTTCCTTAGCATTGATGCCACCTGGGGATCCATTTGTACCTTTCTTTGTAATCGTGACTGTAAATTTACTACACTAAGAAACGTTGCGTTAAAGCTATAAGCGGACTTGTATTAGTGAACAAGAATACTAAGCGGGTATAACAAGTATAGCGGGTTTAACAAATAAATTAATGTAAATAATAAGTAAAGTATTAGTATTAGTAAAATTAATAATAGTTTAGTAGTAATATAGTACAGTATAGTAGTATTGTTGTAGTAGTAGTATAGTAGTAGTAATAATAGTAGGAGTAGTAGTAGTAAAGTATTAAAACCATAAGTATATAGCAGGTAAAACTAAAAGTAATGTAGTAGAAGTATTAGTAGTTTATTAGTAGTAAAGTAGTAGTAGTATAGTATAGGAGTATTGTAGTAATAATACTAGAAGTAGTAGTAGTATAAAACAAAAAGTAAAGCGGGTAAAAAAATAATATTGGTTTTCACATAAATAATAGATGTTACTTGAAAATTCTTTATCTTTTATAATTGTAATATTAAACTATTTATTTACCGTAGTACATGAACTATTTAAAAGTGAAAAAAAATCAGGTACGGGGTACCTCGGAACTTATCCTTAACATATCGGATTGGCTACGCTCATCTTTACTACTTTGGACTTGCTTCGCTCGTCCTCATAGTATAAAAATCAACAAATTTATACTGTCGCTAGTCTTCGCTCGTCTTTTTTTTTTGCTCGAACTTTTTCTTCATTTTTTCGCTATGTTTATTTATTTTTTTAAATTCAACCTGAATTCACAGAAAGCTAAAAAACGAGGGGTTTTGAGGTTTCTTAATGCTGTTCATATGCTATCCTCTTATTTTAAAAAATAGTTCAAATACGCCTAAGCAATTCATTGGTTGTTATATCGCAATGACTTCGATACTGGTGTCCCACGTACAGTTTTTAACGTAATTGAATTAGAAGGGTTAAAACGTTTTAAATTGTTAGTCCATGTAGGTTTTACATCGCATTTGTCTTTCATGCTAGGATTTACATGGCATTCTTACGAAGGAAATTTGCTGAGAGAACGAGATAATTGTAATTTGAGTTGAAGTATTTGCATGAAATCCTGTCAGTGTTGTTACATTGATTGACTGATGATCACGAGATCTCTTGACCCTGGTCCATGATTATCTCAGATTATTCCAGTATCTGATGATATTTTTCGCCTGTCAAGGTTCATCGTGTTTCCTGTTGGCTATAATTGGTGCCTGCGTTATTGTTATTATTATTAAATAACTCTGATAAGTTTTCCATCAGGGAATTATGGGACATCTCTATATCTTGAGATGTAAACATGTAGGGTCTTTATATACATATAGAGTTCTAAACATATAGGTAACTTTTAGGTTCAAGTTTCAACAGAGGCATTTCTCACTATGTTAAGGTTAATTCTCAGACAAAGTAATGATTGCTCAGTACGAAGTTTTAGTTTAGATTTACTTATAACCAAATTTCATAAACCCCCTAAAGAATTAATGTTTAAATTAATTTAGTGAAAATTAGAAATTTCTGACTTGGCAAGAACGCTAAATAACTAAATTGAAAAAAGTATAAGTAAATAGATAATATTTTTAAAAGAACTTCAATATTAATTTAATGAAGAAATTAATGATTTATTAATTTTACCTCTGAATTTTTGCCAAATCAGAAATGACTTTACTGTTAATTTTTGTAAGCTTTTGTGTGCATACGTTGCGGATATTAAATAAACATCTATATCTCTCAAGAAACAGCGAATGAATACACTTGGCGTGAACTATGATATAACTTTTTACGCAAAACTTAGCTAACAATAAAAATAATAAATATATATATATATATATATATATATTATATATATATATATAATATATATATATATATATATATTATATATAATATATATCCATGGCTGCGATGGAAACACCGCTTCAGTACTATTATGTAATTACCAATAATAGTCAGTGAGTAACGCTTTGAAAGAGTTAACTAATTAACTATCCTCTAGATTAACAACCAGTTAATCTAGAGGTTAACTGGTGGTTAAGCCTGTTTTCTATTTGAGCACAAACACTTTGATTTTGTTTCAGTTCTACCTTTGGACAATAGGACTGAGCTCCAGTTTCTTATCCAATGCTTCTGTCGTTTATTATATTCTTTTGTTTACACGAGTATAGGTAACGAGGGAGTAAGGTAAACAGTAGGTAAACAACGCGTCTAGAGAGTGAAGCATGACTCAAATTTAGTGTCATTATTAGATTTAAAAAGCTGATTTTTTATTACTTTAAGGACAATTCATAATTATCTGTTAAACCAATCAAAAAGTATTTTGTGCTTTTATTTACCCCCCTAACCATTTTATTTACCCTCATAATCCGTAATTCTGTCAAAATTTATTTCATTTCTTCGTAGGCTGAAACGAGAAACTTACAATTCATTATAATCTCACTAAACATAGCAACGCTTGGGCTCCTTTGATATTTTCTTGGTTGGCTTCGAGTTACTTTAAAGATCATCATCATTACCTTTATCTTTTAATTTTTTTATGTCTGTATCCCATTTTCCATTCCTAAAATTATTGTTAAGGTCCGTGAATGTTCTTTCTTTCAGCATTTTTCATTCTTCTTTTCATTTATTTACTATCATATTTTTATCTATTTATACAATTTTTTATACTTTTTGATGTAGTTTTTACGAAAAGAACTAACTTTAGACTGAAAAGAGTTAGATGTAGTGTTACAGTATCATATTCCCACTATATCAGTGTGAGTGATAAGGAAATACTGTGATAGCTATCAAGTGAAAGGCCTTATTATATCGCAGTAAAGTCATTACACTGTTTACAGCCAGGGTTTTACTGTTACGAGTGAAAATACTCGACGGCCTTCTAAATACCATTTCTTTTTGTGAGCTAAATATCAGATAACAGTAAACATTTAATCATTAGTCATCAGATAAGGTGATTAAGAAGAATAAAGCAGTCTGGTCCGTAATATTTATCCAAAATCTATTCTTCTTTCTTTATTTGGTGTAAAATACAATTGTTTATAGCTTATGTGAATTCTTACATGTATTCTTGTATGTATTGGATTTTTGCCATTACGTTATTAGTATTATTATTTAAATTAATTAATAATTGTTTAAGCTGCTTTTTTCAAGATAGGGAAATATATAAATACTTCAAAACTTTTAACAATATGAATTGTATAAAGCTTGCACAGGCTGATTACTGATGGTTCTTTATTTAGATGTTAAAAAATGAAGACGTTTGTTAAAAAAAATGCATTCCTTAAAAAAATATTTTTCTGCTTTGTGAAAACAAGTCAGGAGGACTTAAACGGATAATCAGGTACAATGGACCCACATACGAGGTCTAAGTACCTAGGAAATTATTTCCTCCGGAATTTATATTAAAAAAAACCGGATAGTTCATGTAAAATCCCGGTTTCGGATTTTTTTTTGCAAACACTATACTTTCCTATAACTTACGGTAAATGAGGATAGTAATAATCCAACAGGGATATTAACAATTGTTTCAAGAGTTTAAGTATGTACAATGAAAAATTAAGTATGAATAGTTTTGACACAATATAATAGTGCGAGAGACACCTAGGAAATGTAAAAAGCAAAATGCAATGCTACATCTGGGAACTGTTCCATCATTCGACATTCGTCATCATTGATGGCTCGACATAATGTCATCTCCCACTCTGTTTCGTTACGTCTAACTCATCTTGGAACAGTTCCTAGGTGTAGCATTGCATTTTGCTTGTTACATTTCCTAGGTGTCTCTTACACAATTATATTGTGTCATTAGCATTAGTTTTTTTATTGGTTAAAACAAAAAATCATGTTTTGCGAAACCCGGTTGTATTAAGTGATATGAATAATGTTACTTTTGACGTCTTTTGTCTATCGCATTATTTGCACCTGTTCAATTGTGAGGGACCCTCCACTTGCAAGTGAAATTTAAAGCTAAAAACGTTTTTTAGTGTCTTTAGGAATGTCGACTACATAACTCGTATGAATGTCTTATACATTGCCAAAATAAATGTCTTAATATTTTGAAACTAGTATCTAAGAACTACTTACTATACGTTCACTGAAAGGACATCTACGCATCATGAATAATGAGTTGCTGGCACGTGTTTGGATTATTATATAGTATGAAAGGATAAACACGTAAAATGAATTGAGAAACCTCAAAATCATTTAAGTTTCCTTTGAATTCTTATTGAATTTTTAAAAAATCATTTTAAGACTACCGACATAAATGTTCGTCCATATTTGGACGTTATTTTGAACTTAACCGTATTTATGCTTAGTAAGACGTTTAACATTTAAACACTTCAATTTCATGCATTGTATTTTTCTTATTTAAGAGGTATAATATTTTATTTGTATTTGTGTAAAGAGTAAACATAATAAAACTATATTACACAACCTAAAATTTGTTTAGAAATCTGCACGGTTTCATTTATAAATGTATCAAAATAGACCTGCAACGCACAAATATTCCGCTGTGACGTCATTTTGGCTATTCTAGAACTCGGCAAAAATCCATAACTTTAAAAATGAATTTAAAATTTTTGGAATTAATTTATGATTATTTTAAAATTTTAATTTTAATTTAAAATTATTGATAAGATCAGAATCAACATTACTTTTATTTAAAAAGAATAAACCAATAATCTGAGACTTTTGCAAGTACCTCATCGGCTTGAATACTGAGCAATATAAGAGAACTGATAGAGTACTAATATGGTTGCTATAGCAACCATAATATCTTTTAGCTAACGATGTCAAGTAATTTTAGCGAATAATCATCAGGTAAATAAACTTATGAGGTTGTTCTGATAACGGAAGCAAGTACCTCATTGGCTTGAATACTGAGCAATATAAGAGAACTGATAGAGTACTAATATGGTTGCTATAGCAACCATAATATCTTTTAGCTAACGATATCAAGTAATTTTAGCGAATTATCATCAGGTGAAAATAAACTTATGAGGTTGTTCTGATAACGGAAGCAAGTACCTCATTGGCTTGAATACTGAGCAATAGAGAACTGATAAAATACTAATATGGTTGCTATAGCAACCATAATATCTTATAGGTAACGATATCAAGTAATTTTAGCGAATTATCATCAGGTGAAAATAAACTTATGCGGTTGTTCTGATGTCGGAAGCGGTAGGGGAGGGGGGGGATCGATTCAGTTCGGCTTCCTGATCAAAAAATATATGTCCGAGGGAAAAGCTGCGAGGCGGCTACGAGTCGAAGGCCCGTATGTATTTTTTGCAAAAATAGTAATGCAAAGTTTTTAGGAATTTATTTAGCAAAATATCAATAAAGTAGTAAGATAGTTAACGTCAGACTTATAAATACGCAAATAAGTTAGAAATGTGTTCATAGCATTTTAATATTAAGTAACTCAAGTTGAACCAGTTTATCGGTATTTCATGGCACATGCACTCGACACGTATTGCAGCCAGTTCCTGCTCTATTTGCCTATTACCTTCATTTTTATATATGTCTTTCAGTATCGATATTATGAAATCTATATTTTTTTATCTGAGGCGCTTTAATACTACATACATATTTTAAATTTTCATTTTTAATTTCTTTTTGTATTAAAATTTAATTTCTTTTATTTGTTTGATAACTTCTGTATTTAACGATGCATTCAAAAAGTTGGCAAGTTTTCAGGAAGGTTGGAACGAGGTAGTTATTAGTTGTAATGTTACATGTCAAAGTTTGTTAATGTTTTCTAGTGAAATTTAGAATGATTTTAGTTTAGCGAATTTTCATCTGAACTTACTATTACTTTCTACAAATTTAGAATGATTTTAGTTTATCGAATTTTCATCTGAATTTTTTATTACCACAATTAAAAGGATAGTTATAGGAGGAACATTCGAACTAATGTATACATTCTTAGCTCATTTAGAATTAATTTATTTTATTAAAATTCATTATTTTTTGATAAAATATAATTTTTACCTTAAAATTAAAATTTTATAAAATATAACTGTAAAATATCCAGTAAATTTTATGTATTATGTACTGGAATTATATAATGATGACTGGTGATGGTTACTTAGGTAAAACATACCTAAAAACTGAAAAGGTCCTACGTAATTAATAAGTCATGGGATACATTTACCTTTTGCCGAATTTTCATCATGTAAATGGCGCTTGTAAGGTTAAATTGTTCAAATGATGGAAGTTAAAGGGGGGGGGGTCATTCTGTTTTTAAAGTTGCGCGTTTTAATTAAGGTTTAATGTACCAATCCCTTAGAGCCCTTTAGGCAGGAGTAAGAAATTAAGTTTTTGGTTTGATCCTCTAACTGAATAATTAACTAAACAGGCCTCGGCTCTTCGTGCCTAGGCCGCTTTGCGGCCCCCGCGTCTTTATCAGTACTACTTGTAATGATGAACTACAAGTAGTTGTTCTTTATCAGTTTGTCATATTACTGATACATATAAGTGGCATACTGCCACGATATAAGCGAATTTTCAAATTTATTAGTGAAGAAACTTAATTTGTTTACATTATGTGAATTATTTACATATTGTTTTGATTGATATATTTATGTCAATCAATAAAACCAGAACTAATACTGATAATAAAATGGAACTTCGTATTTTTGGGAACCATACAATGTAGTATATGTGTAAAAAATTGCAGCTTAATCTAAACACAATATGAAGATTTGTGATTTTTTGAAATGTTTGTGACGTCATTATTGTGGGTTAACGACGTCACAAATATTTCATAAACAAAAGTCTACCTCCCTCTTTATGACCCCACTTTCATAAGCTCATTTTTTCATGTAAAATTCGCTAAAAGGAATATCTCTCCAGAATTAAGTAAACATTGAACAACCCCCAGCTTGGGCTGATTTTGGAATCCTTTCCCTATAATTAGTTTATTATTATTTGTATTATTTTTTTATCTCTCCTTTATGATTAGATGATACTTATTACTTCATTTAATGACTTCCTAAGTTAATTCAATTCTTCTTCTTGGTGTATCAAAACCAATTTGGTTAATAAAAACATAACCCGGTTGTTATTACTTGCTACCCTACTATAGATCCGAGGCCAAAAAGGCCGATATATCTAAAATATTGGGAACTAATGTTCTGTAGAATTTCAATTGGGTAGTCATTTTAAAAAAGAAAATATCAGAGGTATCCCTTACTCGATTCCTTTCTTACCATATTGCTTTTCTTGCATTTCAATGAATAAAAAAGCTTTATAAATAAAATTTTTTGTTATAAATTGAATATTTTTTCTAGTCGGATCTAAAATTTTTAAATAAAGTCGGGCATTCGGTAGCGTTCATGGAATAACAAATTCATCCCTTAAAAATAGAAAGGAGTCAATTTTTTATTCAGAGCTCGGAAAATTGTTTGATATTCACGTAAAGAAAATTTTGAACCCTAATCAGCATAGTGAGAGAACTCCCAGTTTCTCCGAGACATGTTATTGCAGAAACCTCAAATAATCCAGGATGCTAGAAAATTGAAGGGTTTAGGGGGTTTCCCTTTAGGGGGGGGGATGCTCCTTTCTCTCAAGACATTTCTTTTTTATATTAAGACTTTGTTTTCTTAAAAGGAAAGAATTCGAGATATAAATATAATTTCTTGCTCAAAAGACTGCATCTAATTGAATCCTGTTTGTAAGACACTCATAACAGCAGTTTGAATGTATAATCTAAATATTATTATTCTTATTTTTTGGGTAAATTTGAAGAGGATGGGAAAGTAGCTCCTAATTTTGAAAATAGTGAATACAATTTTTTATGAGTTCATTTTTTACTTGAAAACAAATAATGGCAAAGACAAATACCACCTGCTTTATAAATTAGATAAACTTAGCTCTCATATGTGACTCTGCGAGACAGCGAGGGCTATAACACTATGTACAAGTGTGATCTTTGGGACCGCGAGGGCTATAACACTATTTACTCGTACAAGTGCGACTCTGCGAGCGAGGGTTATAACACTATATACAAGTGCGACTCTGCGAGCAAGGGCTATAACATATATACAAGTGTGACTCTGCGATCGAGGGTTATAACACTATATACAAGTGCGACTCTGCGAGCAAGGGCTATAACATTATATACAAGTGTGACTCTGCGATCGAGGGCAGAGCCACACACTCTATTAGGCTATTATGCCTAATTGTACTCTTTAGTACCTGGTTTTGAAATGAAGATATTTATTTATTTATACAAGTGTGACTGCGAGCGAGGGCTATAACACCATTTATTAGTATGACTCTTCGAGAGAGCAAGGCCTATGACTATTTACACGTGTGAACTAAGCGCTTTTATAGGCTTTCAGCCCCCCCCCCCTGGGGGTCCGCAATAGGTTTTCCGGAAAGTCCGAGAAACAATTTCTTGGGGTGTACTGTTTTAATTATTTTATAAAAGTTTAAAAAATAATACTTTGTATTATTTATTTTATAATAATTGAAACTAGTAATTTGAAAAACTTTTAATAATAAAATTATTATTTATTAAATAAATATTAACATTTTTATTAATAAATATATTTATATTAATACTTTAGTGCCCTAAACTGATTCTTTTCTAATAATGTTACAGATGGAGTTAAAGACTTTACTAGAGCCAGACTGATCAAACCTTCATTCCACTACCCCCATAGACATAAACGAGATGCTAATCAGGTAATTAAATTAAATATAATTTTTATCTATTTAGTTCTTGCTGAGCCGCCTTCGTGGGCTGTATCGTTAGTGTCAGTATTAATTAATGTAATGTAAAAACCATGTAGGGAAACTCCTATACTAATATGGATATAAAAATTCAGCCATTGCGTGATCAGCTGATACCTAAAATTAGAATAACTGCGCCTAAGCATTTTAGGATTTACGTTTTTGTATTTAATTTTACTGGCAACACTGATAACATTAGATGAGTTTTACTTTTTATCGTGTTTTTGTACTTTAATGTATACGTGCTAATTTAATTAATTTTTATTAAATCCTGTGAATTAATTGTAACAATAATTTAGTTTTGGAAAAAGATAAACTATAGTTAAGGTAAATAACATGCTTTTATTAAGAATCTGAAGAATATGCAGGCGACAGTGTATTGCCTTAAATATAACAATTACTTTAATTAAATTCAAACATTTTAGGTTAAAGTTGCTAAAGTACTAATTAAAATTAATATTTGAAGAGAAAAAACACATATCATTGGCAAAAATCTACTAAGTTAAGTACTGCTAACCAAAAAAAAGTTTAATTAGCCGCTCGTTTTATGTAATTTAAACTAACCTTGTATTTAAAGATTCGCTCTTAACCCCCTATTGGATTTGATCAATTATATTTTTTGCACACATTATTAACATTTTATACTGAAATGTATAAAGAAATGCTATAAAAAAATAAATGTTGATTAACAAACTATTAATAGTTTAAATAAGTTGAGCTGTGGAGTCAATCAATAAAAGGAATTGAAAGAAACAGTCTCTCCACTGATTTTAAAGATAATTTATAGACAGAGCCAGCTTTCAGTTTTAACAAACCATCATCAGTGCCGGCGAGTCGAGAAGAAAGAGTCAAGCAACAGGCATGATTGCGTTGTCCAAAATGTTGAAACGAACATTTTGAACATTTGTGAGTTCGTTTCAACATTTTGAACAACGCAATCATGCCTGTTGCTTGACTCTTTCTTCTCGACTCGCCGGCACTGATGATGGTTTGTTAAAACTGAAAGCTGGCTCTGTCTATAAATTATCTTTAAAATCAGTGGAGAGACTGTTTCTTTCAATTCCTTTTATTAATAGTTTGTTTACATTTACAAGGATACAAAATGGGTGCGCTTATAGGAAAATTCGAGCCAACTCCCTGGTGGAAAAAATGCCATGCCATACCAAAATGACATGCCCTGTCTGACAGAAATCGCGTTTATTTCCCTACTTGGTTTTTATATTACTTAAGTATTAATGTACTGAGAATTGTATTCGATATCAAATGATAAGTTTTACATAATAAGGCGTCCTGATTGAAGGGTAAGTTAATTCAACCGGATATCGCATCGTTATGTACTCTGGGTTTATTCACTATATATTTATACACTTGGCATCACATTGTTATTAAAACTGGGTTAATTCACCATCTATTTATTCACTGGATACTATATATCTCATCGTTGTGAACTCTGGGTTAATTCACTTATATACTGGATATCGCAGCGTTATATCTCAGGGTTAGGTTACAATTTATTTATACTCTTGTTATCCTATCGTTTTAACTACGGGTTAAGTTACCATCTATTTATACTCCGCATATCGCATTGTTATATAAACTGGGATAAGTTACCATATAATATCGTTATAACTATGGGTTAAGTTATCATCTATTTAAACTCTGATAATTATATCAGAATAACTCGGGGTTAATTTACCATCTATTTATACTCTTGATATCGCATGGTTATGAACTCTGGGTTAGTTATTTGTAGGAACAACTTATTTATTTTATGAACGTGCTTACTTCAAAAGGAGTATATCCTAATAAATGGAAGTACTAATTCTTCCGGTGTGGAGACCCCGTTGTTAAGGAAGGTTAATTTCCCGACGGACAGTTGTAATGTCAAAAACGTCTGCAGAGGACGTTATACAACATGTACTAACTACTCTTTAAAGCTCTCGCTTTTCCGACTCATTATCTGTCTATATTAAGAGCGAAGTCAATCATTCAATCTACCAAAATGAACCAGGTGACTTTTCAAAAAAGATTATGACACGATGGAAAAATAGGACTTAGAGATGGCATTGAACCGAAAGCTAGTTATTTCGAAAAAATTACTCTTAAGCAATTAATTAATTTATAAAATTAATAGCTTTAGATCGTCCAATTATATAAGATAGTCTCTGCCATCTCTAAGTTTCCATACATTTTTGTGTTTAACTTTAAACCTTCAAAGTTAAATATTTCGGATGAATGTTTTTTTATGGTTTATTTAATAATTCAGAATTTTAGCTTAGTTTTTAAATGAATGGTTACAAGTCGAAGAAAAGAAAATAAATAACTGTACAACTCGTTTTGTATTAGTTTTTTGTTTTATTTTCAATGATTTAATATTTCTGACAACGTCTCTGTTCCTTATTTTTCAAATATATTTTACTTAAATTTTAGTCCTGGATTTTGATTAAGCCCTTGTGAGTTGAGTGTGAGCTTTATTTAAAGTTTTTGACAATGTTTGGCGATTTATTGGCAAAATTTAAACTTTGAAATATAGTGGAATACTCAGAAATAGCTGGAAGCGATTTACTTTGACAGAGTTGTTTTTCGTTACATATTGAAGTCGTGTTATATGGAACCAAAAAGTTATTTTAGTGGTCTTTTCAAAAAGACCTGAAGTTTTTGAAAATGTCAAAACACCTTTTGCTTTACCGTAACCACAGGTGGGGGGAGGGCGCTACTATAAATCTGCAACAAAAACATCAATTTAACTTTGTCTAGATTTATTGCTGGTAGAGATGGCTCTTAGTGTTGATAGTTTTTTTTATTTAAGTTTCAAGTTAGGTTATTTCACGGCTTAGCACAAAAGCATGGAGATATATTACTGAAGGGAGCATAGTCTATCTCAATACTTTCAGAAGCTTGAAACATCGCTTTAGGGCTCTCATGGGCTCTAAATAACCCCATCGAAACCTCCTCCAAGAGTAAGTCAAAGTTATAAAAAACGAATAGTTATCAGCTTCCCGCGCATTTTTTGTGTTTTGGTTTACATTTCAAACGTTCTACTATATAAGTCACTGTAATTTTGTTCTGTTTATTTGATTATATTGATTGTCAGGTTTCTTTTTCGATGATATGAAAATCAAACAATAGGGTTTCTCTCCTCCTTGAAAATTAATAAGAAAAAGAAGACATCTTCGCAGAAAATCATTTTCCCTTTATTTAGAAATGCATACTATGTTTTATACCAGGGGAAACATTTTTTATACATCAAAAATAAATTCTTAAAATGGGGTTTCTTAAAATATATAATATATATATATATATATATATATATATATATAATATATATATAATATATATATATTATATATATATATACCTTATCGTATATAATTAAATTGTCCATGTGGACGTTGTCTGCGATTTTTATCGGTTTCAGTGGTTCTTGAGAGTAGAGATGTAGTTAGGAAGGGGTCCTCTACCATTTGTATCCCAGACTGTAGGGATAGAAATTCGCTAAATACATGGTAAAATACCATGTAACAACATAAAATAATAAAACAACCAATAATACAAAACAACAACAATCTGGCCCGAACATATTTTAAGAGTCCCCATAAAAATATGATTTATCCTCTTCTTCTATTCCAATAGGATTCATTTGTTATTATTGGTCGGTAAAAAGGGGTAGTTTTGAAAATATATGAAAAACTTTATATTTCGGGAAATTCATGTCATAATAGTGTGGTTTGTAAAAGGGTGCTATGGTTGCAAAGGATTGTACCGAGTTCTGGAAACCGTGCAGCTGACCATGTGTGAAATTGCTTTTCACAAAATTTCATTCGTCACATCCTGGTTTTTCTTTTATTTCCTCTTGACCGAATAAACCGGTTGATTTGTATGTAGAACTCGTTTATGAGGGAAATCTTTTGGACCAAAAGTTTTAGCTAGTTTTACAGAAATGACTTCAGAAATATGCTTCGTCGGAATGATTTGAAATGTGGAGTTAATCCAAGTAGATTTAAAGGAGAAAGAGTCTCCTCTGAGTACATGCATGTATATATTGTGAAAAAATCGGGTACGGGGTTCCATGGAATTTTTCTTCATCACATCGGACTCGCAACACACCTTCGCTTCGCTTGTCCTCAAATAATAAATACATTCATTTCATTCCCAGCAGTCACCCTTACAGGCACTGACTACGCTCGATGCTGCTAACTTTTATGATCCAACACAAATCATGCCGTATTGAAACCAAACTTATGTTTAATTATTATGTAAAGGTTTTCGCTTTTACTGAATTTCAACTTAATTAGATTCTTTTCCGATTAATTACAATTTTTTTCAAATCGTACTCAAATCATTTGATAAAAATTGAACTAATGCTGATAATAAGATAAAACGTGGACGCATGTTCGTTTTATACATGGCTACATGCGTGCCAAATCTCAAATTGATCGCAACATTTTTTCGGATAATTTAGGTGACGTTCCCTTTTTGATTTTTTTTGTAACACAATACTTTTCTCTTTCAAAAACACTGAAGAAATTGTTAATTTATGCAAAGTTAGGAAATTTTTTTGGAAAAATATTAGCTTTTGTGCATTTTTTGGCTATTTAACAAATATCATAACTTTAATTGTATTTATCCGATTTTGACGAAGAAACACTCGTTTTATAGGACATTTTATCAGCTTTAAAAATGTTTTCTTTGTGTTTTGCACACGACCTACACGGAACCACTTATTACTAGAAAACTGAAATTCGTGCGATTATCTAATATTTTGAGCGAGCGCATTCATATAAAGGGCTCCACTCTGGATAGGCAGACTATGCTTATCCTTCATAATTTAAGGTATATTTTCAGAAAAATTTGGTTTGAAGTAGTACAAAATGAGTCATATTTTTAGGCCTGGCTCTTGGAATATTCAGTAAATAAAAAAGTTCTGTAAGACTATAAATTCCAGTCCCAAGAACGTATAGGGCTCCAGGTTTTAATATTTTACTATGGTATAACGCCTCTAAAGTAATAATATTACTATAGGCAAATGAAAAACTCTGTAAGAGGTTTAATATTTGACTAATATAGCGTCTCTAGTAATAATACTTCTATGCACAAAATCACCAGTTGACAAATAAAGACCTAAGGTTACAACTCATGTACCTAGCCTAAATAATAAACTCGCTACTAGTTACCGTGTACCTAACCCACATTACAATGGGTTTTAGTTATTTTAGGACAAAGAGTTAAGCCGTAGGCAGATAAAACTGTTGTTAGCCTGTCCAAGAGGGTGGGTAGGTTTAAAACTAACGAACTCTAATTGAAAGAAATTGGACTAAGAGACCAAACATCTAACAATAACCTAACTAATCTCACCGCTGTCTACTATTTTATACATCTTTTATCTGAGGCTGCAATGGTGTCTCTCTGCTGTTCTGTTAGCGAATTTTCAAAGAAAAATAAGCTTATAAGTTAATTGAGTCATAGAGTGGAGTAGGGGTAGAGGTTGAAGGGGGGACTCATTGATCAATCATGAATAATATATATATATATATATATATATATATATATATATATATATATATATATATATATATATATTAAATTATATTTAAATTGTATTTCAACGTCTTTAATTAAAATTATGTTAAAAGTAGCCCTCGTCAACTAAATGTAGATTTTCGTATTCCCCATCCTTTTTGCTATCAAAGACCGATTTTATTAAGTATTTATCAAGGTTTATAATTTATTTTATTCGTTACTTAAGATCTTGTTTATTTAATGGATATTTATTACACATGTTTATTTTTATCACTATTATTATATACTATTATTATTATTATTTTTTATTACACATGTTAAGTTTTTAGAGGTACCCCTACTTAGGATCAGCAGTCAACCGGCTTTCGCGTTATCAGTGGAATTACATTGTGTTTACGGTCCTATTCTCCTTCTATATTAGTATTATTCTAAGATTGTAGGTTTGATTGATTTCTTCATTTTAATATTATCTATATAATTGTTTGTTGTTTTAGGATGAGATAAGACATAAAGATCATCTTGAGATCACTCTACCTCTGCCAGATCAACTAGTTACTTTAGATCTAACTTTAAACAGGTAATTTATTTTATTTTTAGTTACTTTTTAGATTTTTTTATAAAGAGCAGATGATTGTAGTAGATGTGTTGATTTCGCTTGTTCTGATTCCAACAATGTCTATGGTATAAATATATATATATATATATATATATATATATATATATATATATATATTATATATATATATATATTATATATATTTGGGAGTTGGGAAGTCCCAACCTAACCTGACCGAAGAAGACATACGTCGAAAATTCTCAAAACCCCTCTAAATCTTCGTTTCACCTCCTGTAAGTTATTATTATTGTAAAAGATTGTTATATATATATATATATATATATATATATATATATATATATTATATATATATATATATATATATATATATATTATACATAAATTAATAACTATGGTTTTATTTTTACCCATAAGGGTTTTTTGATGGTGAAAACTTTGATGGCTTGTTCCCATGATCTTAGAGAAATCAGGGTAAAATGACCTGAAAAACAGGTGCTATATTGCTCAAATTTGAGAGTTAGAATGAAATGCAATATGTGCTTATAACTATATGTGCTTATACTGTATATACATGTGTATATACATACACATGTATATCTGTGTGTGTGTTTAACTGACTCTCTCAAATTCCCCAGCGTTCAGTTGTATGTGTATTTTATATTTATGTCTGTTTGTATTTTTTGCAGGGATTTACTTACTAAGAATCATTATTTAAGATATCAGAGACAAGGCTCTCATGTAGTTAATAGATTTCAACCTAAGGTAATTTTATTTTCTTTTTAACTTATATATTGTCCCATGACTTTATGATTATTTTGAATCAGTCCTTCCTCTATAGTTTAGTATTTTGTATTTATTGATGTATCAAGGAAGTGGGCTAATTATTTTTCTTATAATCAAAGTACCAATCATTGACAAATGCTAATACCTATAGTCTTAAAATTTATATAAGAAAATAATAGTAAATAAAGAATACCTTAAATTTTACTCTTTATGAGTATTAGTACATTATACCCATAAAATAACACCTCTTCTATTTAAAAAAAATATATATATATAAAAAATAGCAAAAGACATAACTCTTTTTCTTTACCACTTTCTTCTATAATATATTTTTAGTCGGATTCTCCTTATACGTTTTGGGGTTGCCAGCCCCCAAAACCAAATTTAAATCAATTTATTTTTGGGGTGCCACCCTTGGGAAAATTTTTTAAAAAATATCGATCTCCCTTGTAAATTTAGATGTTACCGCTTCCAATAAAATAAAATATATCCTGTTCTATTAAGATTAGGGGGCTCTAACCACTGTTGTATGAAACAATTTTTACTCCTAAGGGAGAAAAAGTTACTTTTTACTCCCAAGGCTAACTTTTTCTCCCTTGAGAGTGAAAAGAGCTTCTTTACTCCCTCAATACTAGCCAATAAACTGCACACCGTCTGGAAATAAATAATTAAATATTGTTCGCGAATCTAGATTGCTTTTATTTACCCTTCTGTTACATGTATTCCTTATGTAAATCTGGTTTGAAGAGAGTTTGTTTTTGCAAAAAAACACTCAACAACAATGTATGATGGCTCTTATGCTTAAAAATTTATTCTGATTTAAAATAATTTAAGTCCAATTTAAATGCATTCTTAATTATTCTCACCTACTATCAGATAAAGATATAAAAGTATTAAATATTTAACTATTATTTTATAGATATTGATGTATTATTTTCGATATTATTCATTTTTTTGTATTATTATTTTGATTTTTATCCATAGGTTATTTATTTACTTACCCTTTTTTACATGTTTAGGATGTAGAATTATGTCATTACCAAGGTGATATTAGAAATAAGGAAGGTTCCTGGGCTGCATTATCAACTTGCAAACAAACCCTCAGGTATTTAATAAATTTATAAAAATAACATTTTAGAAAATTTTCATCTTGAAAATGATGCTAATGAGGTTGGGGTCATGAAGGAGGAGAAAGGGGTGAAGTACATTTTTTTGGAGGGGGAATATTTTTTAAGTCTATATCTATCTATCTATCTATATATATATATATATAATATATATTATAATATATATATATATATATATATATTATATATATATATATATATATATATATATTATATATATATGTGTGTATATATTTATAAAATGATAAAGTGCAATTAAAATGCAAGATTCAAGCTAGGATTTGAACCTAGGATGGAAGTCAACCCTTAAAGCAGATGCGGGCACGCTCTTACCAACTGAGCCATCCGGAGGACAAGGTTAGCAATGCACTAATACCGTTATCAACCTGATCTTCCAACACTCACAACAGTCATTTTATGCTGCAAAGAGAAATTTTCAATCAGAAAAACTGGTAAAATAGGCCTTTGCCAAAAAGTTAATACTTTAACACACACCACACAAACTGCAGAAACATAAGTAAAATTAAAAAGTGCGTTGGAATCAATATATATATATATATATATATATATATATATATATATTATATATATTATATATATGTATATATATATATAATAACTATGGTTTTTTTCACCCATGAAGGTTTTTGATGGTTTTTACCTTCTATCACGCATTCTGAGAGACTGGTTTTAAGTATATTGGACCATTTTCCCAAGTGGTGCAATGGTATACATACATATAAGGACTTTTTGAATTGCAAATTTGTTATATAAGATGTGTTGTTTGTTATATAGGGGTGTTGTATTTGATGGATCCACCATGTACTACATAGAAGGACCACCTGATGGTGGTGTTAGCTCTGAAAGTCAATCTGGTGGCCTCAATGTAACGTCCCTACCACATCATTATCTATATAGTCATCAGGATCTTATATCTAATCTCACTTGTGGTAAGTATTATTTATTTGTGTACAATTCAACAGGTAATTACATCTCTCTATGTTAAATTTAATATTTTTTATATCTATCTAATCACTTATTATGTGTTTTATTGAGATAAATAGGACTACTTGCTTATAGCATTTAAATTTTATTTAAGTATTAAGACCAGATTCATATGGAATAAATTTAAATAAATAGAATAACTTAAAGAATAAAATATATAAAAATCATAAAAATATTTACTACTTATATTAAAAAAATTCTCTTGGAACAAGCAGAAGTTACTTAATAAACCAAATTAAATTTGATACAGTCCTTTTAAATTTGTTCTCATCTAAATTTAAATGACATTTAAACTCGTCAAAGTCTATTTGATATTTTTTTTAAGTTATCTATCTACACACATACACACACTTAGTGATGTGATATATATAATATATATATATATATATATATATATATATATATATATATATATATATATATATATATATATATATGATATATTATCATGATTGATTATTTGTTTATTTTTACTTATTATAGGAATTATATTAATGTGTGTAATTTTGTAGGTTTTGATGACACGAAACACAGCAGTAGCTATTCCATCAGACCTCACAGGGTAATTACTTTTATTTAAATAAAATAAATAAATAAATATATGGTTTATTTACATAGAATATACAATAAAAAGTGTAAAATAGGATGGACTCTAAGTGATCTTAGTTCTTCCGTCTATCCTTAAATTTGACCACATTTGGTTTATAAAACACTTAAAACGTGTAAGTACATAAAGATGACTCAGGCACTATCCACATCATTGGGTAGTGTAAGAGTTCTTAAAGGACTAATTACTTCAGTAAGCTAACTTCAGTGGAATTGTCTACAATGATATAAACTCTAATTTAAACTTTGCTTAGCTGAGCCAGTAAGTTATAGTCAAATTCCAGGATTATTATGACTTAATATTCCACCATAGCACTGTTGAAAGCAAGCATACTGTTCATATTATTGTCTACTTACTAGTTGTAACCTTATTGCCAATATGAAACCTACTTGCATGGCTTAATTGTTCACTTAGAATAATACTATATATAGAAGGACACAATGTAATTCCACTGATTATATGAAAGCCAGTTGACTGGTGCACTTAAGTAATGCTGCCAACCTGTCAACAAAACATTATTTTAAATATGTGTCATAAATATCTATTGATGAAGAAAGAATCAGAATCAGAAAAAACTTTTATTTGCTTTTAAACATAGTAGTACAAGCATGCGTCAAAATAGATCATAACTTTCAAAAATTATATAATAAAAAAAATTTATGGTTAAGAAAATTAATAAAACCATATAAATATCTGTTTTCAATTACTAAAATTAAGAGATAAATTAAAAATTACTTTTTAAAAAACTCTTTAACATTGTAAAGAGTGGAAGAGATTAATAAATCTCTGGTCTTTTTAATAAATTGTGCATCTTTTTTTATTTCTTTTATGTTTTCAGGTAGACTATTGTAAAAAACAGAACTATTATACTCTGTAGTATTTTTATAAAAATTAGTTTTATGCTTTTTAACTACTATTTTATTCTTGTTCCTTGTGTTGTATGTATGTATATTCTCATGCTTTGAATATTTATACAAATTTAATCTAGCTAATTTGATATTTTCAAAAATATACATTGAAGGAACAGTCAGTATGTTTAATTTTTTGAAAACAGAACATTTAAAGATTGTAAAGAACAAATTTAATAATTTAAAACACCTGGTGAGTATTTAATAAATTACGGTCTTAGATGGCAAAAGGGTGGCGGAATACAAGAATCTACATTTAGTTAACGAGGACTACTTTTAATATAATTTTAATAAATACGTTAAACTAAAATTTAAAATGCTTAAAATATTGAAATGCACCAATATTTATATTAGTATTTTATGAATAATCAATCATTAATTAATAATAGAACATAATAATTCAGCAACCGGAATTATTGGCCAACTTTATTTTAGAAAATTGTATATTGTTAGGGTGGCAGCATTACTTAAGTGCACCAGTAAACCGTCTTTCGTGTTATCAGTAGTGCCCCTTCTATATATAGTATTATTCTAAGACTGTTCCTAAGATTTTAGTTATGTCTACAACATAAGATCAGATAACTTAAGATAAGGCAAGTTCTAGTCAGAGTCTGTAAGTTCGTTAAGAGGGATATTTTCACTCTAGTGACACACTTAGAAACCTAATAATTTTCAACCCAAACCAATGCTTGTATGTTTCAGCATTCAGCATCTAGTTATTCATTTATTTGTCTTCTCGTTAGCCTAGAAGGCTAGCAAGAAACTAATAAATTAATAAATAATTAGACTAATATATTAATAAATAAAATAGAATTAATAAATTAATTTCAATTTATTATTGATTTAAAACATTTTAAGTTGAAACGCCTTTCAAATTGTTTAGTTTAACAATTTGAACTGCCACTACAGTCTATCGTTTAGTTTAAAAATCCCCAAGGTCATAAGTATTTTGAGGATTGACCAATCAGAGAAGACGCTGCCAACCTCTCACTTAAAAAGAGAAAAAAAATCCCTACCACAATAACCACTGTAGGGAGAAACCCTTCTTCCCGGCAATCGTTCACTTTGTTTGTGGTTCTTCTTTTGATTACATCGTTTTGAAAACTACTTTCATATTTATCTTAAAAATGATATTTTAAAATAAAACTACACAAAAGAAACGTAAAAAAAACATCGCCAAGAACATACGGGTAAAATAACCTGATTTGTTTACATAGTTTTTTCCCGCTCCTTTTTTGCAGGGATTTTTTTCTTAAGAATCAGTGGTGTCTAAACTGACCTGTCAAGATTTTTAAACTAAACGATAGACTGTACTTTTAATTTTGACTTTGACTTTACATAAAATAAAACAAAAAACTTTTCACTTATACAACTTATTCCTTATTTTTGTTCTTATTTTTTTTAACTTCCTTATTTTTAAATTTCAGAAAAGAAAGCTTACTAAAATTTGGAAGGGGATGGGCTAGAGCGATATTAGGAAGGACTTTTGAAAATATATACAGCAAAAACGTAACGGAGCATAAAAAGTAACTGAAGCTTTGATTGTTTATTTAAACTTGTTTAATTTGTGCAGGGGAAGAGAAGTGCCGATCTCATCAGAGGTCCTTACAACGCAGATAGACGGAGTCGTTATGTTGAACTCGTTCTGGTTATTGATAATCAAATGTTTAAATCTTTAAATAGCAGCATCGAAGCAGCTCATCATAGGAGCAAAGACATTGCTAATATTATTAATGCTGTAAGTGATATTTGTTTTATGTTAATTATAGTTAATTATAGTTCATCATTAGTACTAATTAGTAAATTTAATTCCATCATCAGTACTACTTACTTCTGTCTATTCCATCATTAGTAGTAATATAGGGGGAGTGGTAGTAACTACCAGGCAAGTAGGCCACATTGTTGAGCCCTTTTTGCCAGCTCCCTAAGATATAGTGTTCTACTCCTTTTAATTTAAATTGTAGGTATATTTCATCTAATCTAGATAGAAGAGCCGTGAATTTCTATAGTTCATAGTTATAAAAATCCTAGAGGCCCGTGCTGGAATTGAACCCATGGCTAAAGTCCATTCATTCTGTGTATTGTCCGCGTACCTTAACCACTACACCACGGGTGATTCCATTCCATCATTAGTACTATTCCCTTTTATTTACATTAGGACATCCATTCTTGTTTATTCCATCATTAGTATTATCCACTCTTGTCTATTCCATCTTCATTGCTACTCACTTTTATTAATTCCATCATTAAGACTATACACTGTTGTCTATTTTAATCATTAGTACCACCCTATCTTGTCTATCCCATCATTAGTACTATCATCTGTTTATTCCATCCATGAAGAAAAGATAGAGTTATTGTTGAGTTAATTAGCGAAACATATTTTTTTGTAGAACTCCATAATTATTTGAAAAAAGGTTGACTTCAGTTCTATGAAGATTTTTAAAGAAGCTATATATTTCAACCCTTTTGGGTCATCTTCAGACTATATTCTCAGAAGGTTAATGTAACAACTACATTTGAAAAATGTAGAATAAACTAAAAAACATAACAAACAGCAAAAAACAAACAGTAAACAAAGAAGTAGCCAACAAGTAAACAACCAAAGTGAACAAAGAATAAAGTATAACACAGAAATATAGTAATGATGAGTCTTTCTGAGTATAAAAATAGCCTAATTCTTTAGCATCTACTTTTAATATGAGATCTGGAAGATTCATATGTATTGCTGTAATAATTAAATTATACTGATCATTCAATGCTTAGAGGTTGATTTAGAAGTTAGGTAAACAATTAAAACACTTACTTAAAATATTAATTTTAATATTGAGTATTCTTAATTGCTAAATTTGTATACATTTATTTTAAATATGGTTTTTTAAATTTGTTCACATAATTTAAATGTATTTGTTTGCCTAGCTGTACACGCCACTGAATATCTTCATAGCTCTAGTAGGAGTTATAGTCTGGTCAGACGTCGATGAAATATCGTTATCTACTAAAGGAGACCACACTCTGACTAATTTCTTGCATTATCGGAGAGAAAGGCTTGTTAAACAGATCCCTAATGATAATGCACAACTACTTACGTAAGTATTCTGTTCACAAATGCTTTTTATGGACTTAATTTATCATCAATAAAGCTCACGGTTATAATCAGTTGACAGCATAGGAAAATAGAGTCGAGGAACATATGAGGTTGGTCCTGTATGAAATTATGGGCATTGTTTAAAATCCAGGACCAACCTCATTGGCTCCCTGGCATTATTTTCGCACGCTGTCAACTGATTATAAAGGTGTGTTATACTATAGTTTCTTGTTTCTATTTATTTACTTATTTAATTTACTTTAATTTTGTAATGTTGTAGTTATGTCGTTGAAAACTTAATTTCATTTTTGGATGTTGTTTCAGGAAGATAGTATTTGAAGGTGGAGTTGTTGGAAAAGCATTGAAAGGTCCAATATGTACGTTTGAATTCAGTGGGGGCGTTTCTATGGACCACAGCCCTGTAGTAGGGTTAGTTGCCACTACTGTGGCTCATGAGATGGGCCATAACTTTGGCATGGAGCATGACTCTCAAGAGTGCAGGTAAATCAGAGTTGATAGATATGGAACGCTTATAAAAAAAATCGGGTACGGGGTACCAAATTCAGAACTTATCCTTGTCACATCAGTTTCGCAACGCTCATCCTCCCTAATGCGGACTCACTTTGCTTGTCCTCAGAATATACAATTCGCCCAATTTATACTGCAACACGACTTTGGACTCGCTTGGTTTGTCCTAAGATAGTAAATACATCTATTTCATTCTCAGCGGTCACCATACAGCACTGACCACACTCAATGATCCGCACTTCACTTTTATGATCCAAGAAAAATCATAAAAGTTATCATTGTCGTATTAAAACAAAACTTGGTGCACTTATTTATTGCGTAAAGGTGTTCACATGTACCAAATTTCAACTTAATTAAATTATTTTTTGATTTTACACAATTTTTAAAAACGTATACAATTCATATGATAAAGATTGAAGTAATGCTGATAATGAGATGAAACTTAGCACATATGTTCGTCTTATACATAGCTACATACGTGCTAAATCTCAATTGAATCACATAATTTTTCCGTGTCTTAGGATTTTACAAAATGTTTGCTAAGTCATAATTTCTGGTTAATCATGTCATAAAAAATTATTTTCCGAATTGCGCAACTACTAATAGACTAATTTTTGTACTAAGTTTCAATTCTCAGTATAAATTCACTGGGAGCTATGATGATAACAGACACACACACATACAATTACAGACACACAACCTTGTGAAAACCACTTAGGAGGCCTTAAAACACCTGGAGTAAATAATAATAAATAAATAAATAAATAAAACCTTTATTATTTCATTATGAACTATAGCCTTAGCATAAAAACAATAGAAATTCGTCAATTAAATAACATTATAAAACTTATTACTAAAAACAGAGAGCAACACTTACAGAACAAACAAAAATTAAAAAAAAAACACACTTATATCACAATTATTATTTTAAATTCCTTTGACTAGGTATTCCTTAATACTATAAAATACATTAATGGTAAGTTTTTCTTTAACAAGTTTCTTAAAATCACTTAATTCTAATGCTTTAGTTTGATTATCGAGTCTATTAAATAATTTTATACCTAAATTTGAATGACCAGTCTCCGATTTACTTAATCTATGTTGCTCTATGACTAAATTATTGCTATTAACATGCTTAGTATTATACTTATGACTAGGTTTCCTAAAGCTATTAATGTTAGATTTAATATAAATTAAAGAATGTAAAATAAATAAATTTATCACAGTCATAACACCTAATTGTTTGAATACAGGTTTACAAGTTTTCCTGCTGCTCATATTCATAATTATTCTCAATATTTTCTTCTGTATTAATAATATACTCTCAGTGTTAACATAATTCTAGTGACATCACGGTTTCGGATTTTTTTGCAAACACGATACTTTTCCTATATACCTACGGTATAAATGAGGAAAAGTAAAAATTGAAAAGATATGGAACGCTAGATGAATAAGGTACGTTTCAACACCTGCAGATCCTGAATATCAAAGAAGTGTTTGTCCCTCCCTGTAAGTACAGCTGTGTGGATGTATAATCACTTTTCTTGTAAACATGATACAGATCATACCCCTCAACTTTGAATTGTAGTAACCTATTCATATGAAACTTTGTACAAAAATTAAATCCTTTGACAGAAATAACTGATTAGATTTTGGGGAAAATCCATCATAGTGTCTCAAAATGGTGGCCATCTTGATTTTTCAACAAATTTTTAAAATATTACAAAAATAATTTTGTCTAAAAAAGATATTTTTAAAGATAGTTTGAGGTGTTTTAGATTGAACCCAAATCTGTATTAGCTCAGTTATGGAGATATTTAAATGTAGCAGGTACTTTTTTATGATGTTTTTGTTAAATGAGATAGGGAATTTTAATTCTTTATTTAGGAGCTTGTTTTAGCGAATTTTCATTATGAAAATGACTGTTATGAGGTTGTTCAGATGACGGAAGTTGAGGGTGGGAGTGAGCGGAATCGGTTCCTATTGGCTTCCTGATAACAAAAAAATATGTCCGAAAAAAGTTTATATATATATATATATATATATATATATATATATATATATATATATATATATATATAACCTTTTTTCGGACATATTTTTTTGTTTATGTATATATATATATATATATATATATATATATATATATATATATATGTATGTATGTATGTATGTAAGAGTTTCTGCCCTTTCGTATGGCGAACGATAACTCTTGAAGGGGTTCTCAAATTGAAACGAAACTTTGCAAATCGCGAGATGTCGAGGAGGTTACGAGGCCTATTGTTTATAAAAAATTATGACGTCATCTATCAAAGTTATGACATCATGAAAAAAAAATTTTTTGAAAATTGAAATGGCTTTAAAACAAGGTATTTTGTGTTTAGGTAAACGGCTATCAGAATCGATTAAGACCAATTTCAGCTGAATCGAACCATCACAAATGGCGCAAACAGTATACATTATATATATATATATATATATAATGTTGTATATATGTATACTTCCAGGTCAAAGACTCGTACAATATCTGTTGGGTTCAGTAGTGTTAGAGGGTGGGGATATAGTATAAAAGAGGGGCCTCTACCTCTTGCTCCATCCTGGTAAGCCTACTGTCCCAGAGGGACAGGACAAAAATGGCTTCCACTGATCCACGGCCGACGCCGTGAAGAGCTGAGTCTGCGTATCGGCTACGGGCCCAAGGCCCGTATTTTAATGCTTGTTTGTTAAAGAAAAATTTGTACCATGGTGTCTGTTTTCTTATTGTTAATATGTAGGTGCCCTGATGAGCGGTGCATAATGGCTCCTTCCTCCAGTAGCACAAGTCCGACCCACTGGAGTAGCTGTTCTCTTGAGTATTTAGCTCTAGCTTTTGAACACGGAATGGACTACTGTCTTAGAAACAAACCAGACAGGTAATATTTGTCTTATTTATAAAGTAAACCAATAAATAAAATGATAAGAAATATTAATAACTAAGTATTTATGAGTGAAAGTAAGTTCTCATTCATAAATGCTCATTTGATATTATTACATTACTACTCGCATTATAAATTTCAACATGAAATAACAGCTGTATAAATGGAAGCAGCGGGTGCCCAACTTCGTAGAGAAAAAATACTTACAGATACTTGGGTGATGTAATAAAATAACCCTAGTAGAACCTCCTACTGGGCGTGCTCTAAACTCATGTTTTCTGATCCTGTTAAAGAGAAGTGAAGTTTTTACATCTACTATTTTTTTAATAAAGTATAACACATGGTTATAATCAGTTGACAGCATGGGAATAATGACATGGAGCTAATGAAGGTAGTCCTGGATGTTTATCAATGCCCACAATTTCATATTAGGCCAATCTCATTGGTTCCTTAACATATTTTCCCACAGTGTCAACTGATTATAATTGTGTACTATACTATAATTCATGTTTACAGAAGTTTTATTTAAATTATTTAAATTTATTGTTATTTGTTACTAGATTATTTGAGAGTCCAGTGTGTGGGAATGGATTCGTAGAGGTAGGAGAGCAATGCGACTGTGGATTGAAAGACAGGTGTACCAATCCTTGTTGTAATGCCAGCACCTGTATGCTCTATGCTAATGCTTCATGTGCTACTGGAGAATGCTGTGATCTCAAGGTACTGTTAACTAGATTTAACATTTTAGTCAATCATGGAGTTAAATAATGACCCTCTAGAATCATTATCAAAGAAAAACTAAATTTAATAATAAGCCTTTTTTAAAGTTTTTATTTGATAAATTATTACTTAACAGAATGTTAAGTGCTCTTATACTTTCTGTATAGAAGTACATAGATTTGTCGTGTTGTTTAGATTATCCTATGTAAGATAATGGAACATGTAATAAATAAGTTGTGGAAATTCCATACGTATAAAACTTTTAGTTTGTAAGTTATCGATGAACATATAACAGCAAAATATGAGTGTTGCATTGGTGCAACACTCAAAATTATGAACAAGTTTGTATACATCTATTAAAATCACGATGTTTTACTGCATAAGTTTTAAATTAACAAATTATATGGTACTAATATTCTCATAAAGAGCTATTCTAATAACTACTAGGAAGCCAAGTATGGTCACAGGTGCCTTTATTATTTAATAATACTTTATTTGTTTAAGAACATAGTTCTCCTACAATGGGTCTTGCTTTACAAAAATTATATATAACTTAACACAATTGTTGCAAAAAAAAAACAAAAATTAATAAAACATGGATTCGAATAAAGAAATATTAATTTTCTTAAAATACGAGAAAAATATGTAAGTTGAAAGGAAGTAAAAACTTAAATTTAAATTGCTCAACAAGAAGAAAAGTGAATGCAAGAGATCTTACAAGATAAATTTATTATTTGATTGAATGGCTAACTACCATATTTTTTTTATTAAGCTATAACGTCCTAGAGTGGATAACCACTTTATTCTGAGGTCAAGTTCAGGGAGACTGAAGTAATACCACCTTAGGATTTGTCTTATCACAACATTCTAACAAATATTGTTCTGTCCCACTTCGATGTCCCAGCGAAGTGGGACAGAAGTAATACTAACGAAGGCTTTAGATAATCAAAACATTTTGAAGACAAGCTAACTAAGTCCAAAGTTGTGAGGAAAAATACTGGGGTACCCTGAACCCAATTTTTGATTTTGTAACACTAATGGGATGTAAAATTGTTGTTATATAAATATATGTATGTGTAGAAATGTGCCCCCAAAGACGGAGGTATTGAATGCAGATCATCAGAGCATGAATGTGATCTACCTGAGTACTGCACTGGTGAGTCAGAGTACTGCCCTACTGATGTTTTCAAAATAGACGGTGAGACTTGTGACAAGGGAACTGCTTTCTGTTATCAGGTCAGACACCTTATTTATCTTCTATTAAAAACACAAAGTAAATTAGATTATTACATTTAATTACTATTAAAAACAAAAAAAAATGAAAACACTGTAATGATTCCCTGGTAAATTGTTATTTTAAAATCTGATAGAAAACACTGAGGATGAGGATATTTCTGTGGTAGTAGTCCACAATAGTAAACATTTTATGATAGTTTCTGTAATTTACCTATTTATACAATCATTGTTTACAATGATTGTATATACATTGTTTAAAATGTATGTGTATAAATGTGCCCCCAAAGACGGAAGTACTGAATGCAGATTCAGTTTGGAATAAACTACTTCTGAAGAAGGCCTAATTTATGGCCGAAAGCTCAAATTTTGTGTTTTTTATATTTATCTGACCATTACCTCATAAAATTATCTTGTTTAAATAGTTTATATTAGTTATATTAGTTTTATTATTGTTTACAATATTCAAGTATCATAATATTAAAAATTAAATAATTTATTATCGTTAAAATTAATTATCATTTGAAGAAAATCCCCAGATTCTACAAGACGTTTCAAGATTTAATTGATTTATTTATTATTAAAATGAATCATAATTTGGTGAAAAATCCCAGATATCCTAAAAGAAGTTTAATTACAAATTTGAAGGAACTATCTGATAATATTTTGATTTTTTCTCATTATTAAAAACGTTATAGAAAAGTTTCCGATAATATCCTACTCTAAAAATTTTAAATACAAACTTAATAGAAAACCCTCTATATTTTTCTGATAATTGATTAAATTCAAACAAAATTATTCATTGAGTATCAATTGAAAGTGAATTTGACTGTTACTATATCAGGGCTCGTGCCGCACTCATACGGACCAGTGCAAGTTGCTGTGGGGGCCATCAGGTAAATCATCAGATTCCCAGTGCTATCGAATGAATACCAAGGGATCCAGGCATGGAAACTGTGGATATAATAGATTAAATCAATCTTATGTCAAGTGTTATGATGAGTGAGTACAAACAATAATTTCTATAACATTTCTCTACATTATATTTATAAAAAAATATGTGAGGTCGACGGGGAGTCCTGATGGTTTAATGATAAGCACGTGCGTGTTCACCTTAAAAATCCAAAACTGAGGTTTCATCATAACTATTTGTTTGAGGTATTTTCATGACGTTTTGGGTTTTCATTCCGGGTGTGTTTATGCTAGAGAGATAAAATTTGGTACACAAATCAAAATTTAGATCTAGTTATTCTGCTAGGAAAATATTTTTCAGACTATGATAATCTATTTTGCTGAGTCACCAAAATCTAAAAACATTTGTTAAAATCGAGAATTTGACCAATTAAGTTAAAATATGACAAAAATGTACATCTATAAGTGGTCAATAGATCTATAAAATTTCATTTTGATATTGGTAACTTTTTTGAGAATGTGACTATTAAATAGAAATTTTAACGGACTATAAATTTAAAATTGTTGAATGCTTTTTGATGCTTGACCTATCCCCAGATAGGTCTCTACTCTTTAAGAGCTTTAAAACGATATACAACATGATTTTTTCGCTTAAATTTGTTTTTTATCCGGTCTGCCATTTTGAAAACATTTTTCGGAATATTACCAAAAACTATATAGCTCTGACACATAGTTAGTTTTACATGTATACAAAATTTTATCAAAATCGGTCAATTTTTACGGCAGTTATCGCGACACGTACAAACAAACATACGTGCCGCCCCAATCTAATGTAATGTAAGAACTCACTTACATTCGTAAATGTAGCTTATAATAAATGAGGAAATTATGTGAGGAAATCCAAAGCTGTGAGGAAAATATTGAGGAACCCCTTACACAATCTTTGATTAATAAGCTACTTCTTGTCATTTTTAATTATTTTGTTTTAGAAATAAGGAGGGTTGTAAAATCAATAATATATATTTAAATTAAGATTTGACTGTATTATTTTTTAATTAAATATATCTTTCAGGAATATTTATTGCGGTATGCTTCACTGTGAGCATATGAATGAGAGGTTAGAGTTTGGTATGGAATCTGTGGCTATACTTAGTCATTCATTTATTAACAATGGAGGATCAATAATACCCTGTAGGACTGCTATTGTGGATCTGGGGCTGAATGAAGTTGACCCTGGTCTAGCCCCTGATGGAGCCAAGTGTGCCCCTGGAAAGGTAAGTGATGTCTTAAGTTCTTATTATTTTATACATATGGTCCAAGTTTGCTATATACGTTTATATACAAATATTTTTTATTCTTAAACATTTCTCCTTTTCAACCCATTTAAACATCCATTTAATATTGTTTCGTAGCTAAATTAGATGTAGTGTATTATTAGGGCTACCAACTGTCCTGATTGTCTGAATTTTTAATGGCCGTCCACAGTTGATGTTTTTATGTGCTACATCAGTTCCTGACATTGGCACTTCTATGTAATAAACAAAGTACAATCCTCCCCCCTTCCCATGAAAAAATAAAACCTAGTAAGTTTTAATGAGAAAGGATTGGTGAGTATATCTAACCATTAATTCCTTCCACCTATTTTTTATACATTTTTCATACTTACTGTTAAATGAAACTCTAATCAATCTTGCCAAGAAATTGATGCTGCAATAAAATCCCTTCACCTGGATATTTTAAATAAATTTTAACCCTAGATCTGTTTATAAATTTATAAAGAAAGCAAAATATAATTTTAAATCACACAAAATGGAATGAAACAATTATAATTATGTCTGAAATCATCAAAATCCAAACACTAGTTGGTTGCTTTAGGTTTTAAGAAAGCGAAAACAGTGTTGCAATTTTTTTTCCATCGCGGGTATTTTTTTCAAATTGCATAATAGATGGCGCCCCTTTTTGAATGGTCTACCTCTCAGAATTTGTGTGCCATTTCTTAATATTTACACTGTTATAAGAGACACAGGTGCTTAGCTTTTTTATTATACCTCTTATATTATTTTTTATTATTTTTTTTTTTTAATTTACCATAACAGTATCCCTGCTATGGCTCTTTATTTTCTAAACATGCACCGCTTTCGCATAACATGTTGATCTTTTATCTTCTTTTTTCTTTTTTGCATTTTCATTTTATTTTAGTTGTAGCATTTGGTTCAAGAATAATTATGATTCTTTTTTCTTTTTTTTCTTTTCTTTAATTGTAATCTTCTTTCTTTTTCGTAGCAATCTTCTGTTTATCATTATTTATCATTTTAGTTTTGATGAATTTAATATTTTAAATACTAATTTTTTTTTTTTTTAACTTCTAATAGATTATCGTAAATTTCAATGTTTTTAAAATACTTATAATTTTAATATATTATTATTACACATACAATTGGTTTATTATTATTTTTATACATATAAATATATTTATTTTCTATGTTTTATCTTTTACTATTTCAGCTGCACCCTTCTTATCCTCCTACACTATACTCAAGTTTCAAACTAACATAATTTTTATTTTTATTATTAAATACAATGCAAAGAGGAAACGGATATATTTTTCAACTAATAATTTTTTATTCTTCTTGTTTGGAAGCCAAAAATTGGTACCTTTCTTTTAATTATTTTTTCACAATTTTTTTATTATTAATAATGTTGGATCTTAAATTGATCTTATTTCTATTATTTTTATGATTCTCCTCAGGTTCATTTTAATTTCATTAAAAGCAAATATTGTAAATTATTTTTTTTACAATTTTTCATACAATTTGTAATGACTATGAGGACACCCCCTTTGTAAAGACTGAATGTCTATGGCAAATAAATATATTATTATTATTAATATTTACACTGTTTTAATGTTTTAACTCAGATGGTTATATATTATTACAGATGTGTGTGGGTCAGAGATGCCTGGCTGTGGGGAGTCTGGTGAAATCATCTCAATGTCACAACAACTGCAACGGTAACGGTGTGTGTAACAGTCTGGGACACTGTCACTGTAACACAGGGTTCGCACCACCAATGTGTAGGGACCCAGGTCACGGAGGCTCGGTCGACTCTGGACCAGCTACCAACCCTAACGGTAAATACTGTTTTTCTTAAGTTTCTAAAACATCGGATAGTTTAATTAAAACAAATAACTTGCATTTAATGATTTGGTGAAAGTTAATGTTGCAGTTTTATGCAAGTTAGCACAGAGCTGTTGTTCTTAACTGCTGTCAAATAATTTTAGTAAATAATTAAAAGTATTATATATTCTAAAAATTTAAATTCTAGTTAGGTATATTAGAATGGACCAAGTAAATACATGACTTTGTTTGCGATTTTACAACAATTTTATGAAGATAATCACTTGATGAAGGCTGTCCAAATTAAAAAAGACAATATGAAGGGAGAAGTGGTTCTACAGGTCCCTTATAAATTTATAAGGGAAGCTTCTCATTACCTGTGTCCCGATTCTTATGTATTCTTCTGCTAGATCAAAAATTTATTTTTTATTCCAACCAAATCATTTTTATAAAAAGACCACTTGAGGCCTAAGTATGTATGACTTGGTTACACCTGATCTCATTGAAAACCTGAGACAGTCCTTTCTTTAGTGTAGTATTTTAAGGTGCATCTTACTTGTATCTATCTATAAAGAAAAACAATTCTTTAAAATCTTTTTCACAAAGACATTGATGATGGTCTCTTGTAAAGTTAAAAGTGCTTAAATTATTATAATTATACAGACCTGCTACCAAAATATGGCTGATGCTTACTAATACTTATCAGTATTTTTTGGCTTATCAATAAGGCCTTGATAAGAGAATTTATATCAATAATAATATTTTGTAATTATTTCTGACATTTTCCTTATTGTGTGTGTTGATCAGACTGGTTGAGGAGATTAAGGTGTCCTCTCAGGGGTCTGTGGTCCAAATATTACTTTACATATTTGGCTGTTCATTTTATGTTCCGGCAGCAAGAAGCAGCATTATTTTATTTGATCTTTATTGTGATTCCATAAATATTGTTTCAGTGTGTTAGTGTTTCTTAGTAAATTGTACCAATTAGAGAAACAGTGGAATAAGTGCATCTTTACTAATTTAGGGTGTTTAAGGTTTTGTGTTTGACCTAAAATAAAAATGTGCCAAAAACTTTTTGATTTATTTGTTGTATATTTCATTTTGGAAATGATTGAAAATTCATTTCATACCAAAATTATTAAAATTGGGCTTATTAACATGATGATTTTAAACTCAAAGTAACAATTACATTTTTACCTTAAATTACCTATAATTAACTATCCTCCAATTTGTTTGACATTGTTTGGGAAATGAGAGCCTTATCATAGCCCTTATACCAGTCAGTACTGCCAATTTCAAGAATTTAGTACAGCTGTCTATTGAGAATGACAATGTGTTTTACAGGTTTACCATCCCAGACCTGTGAACAGTTTTTTGACTTATACCATTATTCCTTCCAACGCTTGGTATTTTATTTGGTGGAATAAAACATTTCTCGTTATGATTCCAAATTAATAACATTTAAAGTCTTTTTATTTTTTAAATAGATAAATCTCATAATAATAAACAATATTATGCAAAAAAATCAAAATTTAACAAAATCGACTGAACCACTGTTCCTCTGCCTGGCTCAAATACAAGTGATTAAATTTTTTTGTTTAATTTAAATTTATGTGTTAAAAATTAATTATTAAAGCCATGCTTATAAGTATAGGAATCAAAGGCAAAGTGATTTTTAGTGATACAATATTTCTCTTTAACTAAATTTCACATTTCTAACAAAACTTATTATGGAATCACAATATAATATTATTTTTTACTTTCAACAATATTTTTGTTGTTCGCTTTATTTTTATATAATATTTGATCTTTTAACTCCTTTTTATGAAATTAATTTCTGATTTTTTTTTATTACTGGATTAAGTTTTTGTTTCTTAACGGCCTTAATCTTTGATTAGCTTAACTTCTTTTTTTTAATTTAAGAAAAAGAAAGTTTTTATTGTTTATTTAAAAATTAATTTTAAAATGAAACGAATAGCAGATGATGTCAAATTTCTTTTTTAAACTTCAATCTTAGATATGATTAAAAATAAGTCTGCTTTTAAAATGTTACTACTCTTTTTAAACAAATGTTTAGCTTCTATTTCTTTTCCTTTAAATTTCTTAACAAGCTTGTAGATCCCAGTTTTTTAAACGTTATTGGGTCATTCCATGCAGAATCAGCCAATTTTGTGCGGTCAAAATTTAAAAGTGAATGATACTTTATCTATTTATTGTCTTATGCTTATTCTAAAAGGAAATGGTCGAATTTTCTCAATATCTTAATCCGTTTCCTAACAGTGCTTGTTTGTTTCTTGAAAAATGTCATTTTTTTCAATTTTTTGATAAATTTTAAAATAATTGTAACTTGTTTGTTAGTTGAGATAATTGAATGAAAAAACAGCTGTTGTAACCAGGAAAGACTATATTTTAACTAATACCTGGTTTTTGTTTTTGGTGTGAAGCGTGCAAAGCTTATTTTTAACCTAAAAATGCATAAAACTAGGCAAATTTTGGCCAATTTTTATGGAAAAAAAATATATGAAATAGTAATAACACAATCTTGATATTTTTACAGTGATGACCCCAAAGGGTGCCCTTAACATAAATATTATTAGGTTTTTAATATTTACAGCCCTTCATGATTTTTAAGTGTGCCGGAAGTAGTATGTATTCAATTTTTGCCCTATTTTGACAAGCTATAACTCTGATGGGGCAACTTTTAAAAATCTGATTTTTTTACATTAAAATACTGCATACAAGTGCTCAATGCTCAAAAAGTTTCAAGGATGTGATATCTCTTATTTTAGAGAAATTGGTATTTATATATACATACTTTTATATGGATCATCATATACTAGGGAGATTTATCACTATTTATGAGGAAAGTACGACTTATTTTAAATACTTATATTATCGCTATAGGCAATTCTAGGGAGGAGCTAGGGGGCTTAACCCCTTCCTCCAGCTGGTTTGAAATTAGCCCCCTCAAAAAATTACATTGCTCTCATATAGTATAAGAAAATTAAATTTAAATAAAACTGTTTTTATTTTTTTGGAGTTTTTAAATAACTTATTCACAGCTATTGTAGCTAACTTATTTCATAGCAGTGTATCGTATTTAGCAAATTTTCACTGATAATTTTGCCTTTGAGATGGCTTCATACAGACAGTATCGTATGTGTGAAACTGATCTGACACCAAATTGGTCTGCTTATTCAATGTTTTAATAACCATGTTAGGACTTGGCACATCTTAAAATGATAGTATGTTATTTTAAACTGACGAAGGGTCAATTTCTACTTATTCTTAATATTAAAGAAATTTATAGAAGTGATACTTCATGTATGAAAAGAAGGTTGACAATTAAAAGATAAAAATAAGAAAAAATAATTTTAATTTAACAAAAATAAATGCTGGATTTCGTATCTAGAAAATGAAGTTCTTTTAAATATCAATTTATTGCTTTCTTCAGGAACTATGCAGTGCATGTCTCTGATTCCCTGATATTTTTTTACATTCGCATTCCTTTTTTCTAGTCTTTTTGAGTATGAATCAATGTCTTCTGTGCCAACATAAATAAATGATATCCCTTTAATGGAGTTGGAACAAAATACATGAAGGGATATCGGTGTTAGAATACCCACATCATTAAATAGTGATAAATCTCCCTAGTATATGATTATACATATAAAAGTATGTATATATAAATACCAATTTCTCTAAAATAAGAGATATCACATCCTTGAAACTTTTTGAGCATTGAGCACTTGTATGCAGTATTTTAATGTAAAAATATCAGATTTTTAAAAGTTGCCCCATCAGAGTTATAGCTTGTCAAAATAGGGCAAAAATTGAATACATACTACTTCCGGCACACTTAAAAATCATGAAGGGCTGTAAATATTAAAAACCTAATAATATTTATGTTAAGGGCACCCTTTGGGGTCATCACTGTAAAAATATCAAGATTGTGTTATTACTATTTCATATATTTTTTTTCCATAAAAATTGGCCAAAATTTGCCTATTTTTATGCATTTTTAGGTTAAAAATAAGCTTTGCACGCTTCCCACCAAAAACAAAAACCAGGTATTAGTTAAAAATATAGTCTTTCCTGGTTACAACAGCTGTTTTTTCATTCAATTATCTCAACTAACAAACAAGTTACAATTATTTTAAAATTTATCAAAAAATTGAAAAAAATGACATTTTTCAAGAGAAACATACAAGCACTGTTAGGAAACGGATTAAGATATTGAGAAAATTCTACCATTTCCTTTTAGAATAAGCAAAAGACAATAAATAGATAAAGTATCATTCACTTTTAAATTTTGACCGCACAAAATTGGCTGATTCTGCATGGAATGACCCTATTAGAAAAAAATTAAACACCTCTTTGTGCATAGAATAAAAATGTATCATTGTATTTCTAAGGAAGGTATGTTTACTCTCTGAACAGACCATTCCTCCTGTGTTTAGGTTTATTGTGTGAAAGTCAATTTTATTATACATTAAAACATAAGGAGTTTAAAGATGACTTTATATTGCAGTTTGTTTGCTGAGCCAAATAGTTGAATGCTATTTAGATATTTAGTTTTTATGTATTTATCTTTTTTTACTTTAAATTAAACTAATAAATACATTTGGTTTTAATAAAAAAAGAAAAGCAAAGGTTTTGTGTTAAGAGTTACAAACTATCGTTTATCTCTTCCTCGTGTTACATCCATGTCATATAATTTCTATTTTACAATTTTAATGCTGTGGTACAAATTATAGTAGCAATAACATACTTTATTAAAAATTAAATATCATGGACATGCTACATTTAAATTTTCTTACAAGTTATATTATAATAAACATGTTATAGTACAAATTATAACATCATTAATGTGCTATAATACCAATTATGACATCATTAATGTGCTATAATGCAAATTATAATATCATTAATGTGCTATAATAGAAATTATCATAAAAATTTTAACAGCATTAAGATATAATAAAATTATAATAGCATTACATGCTTTAATACAAATTATATCATTAACATTTGCTAATAGAATAGTTATGAGAAACATGAAAATATATTGTTCATTTTTTTATTGTATAGAGCTATAGTATATCACACAGTTAAAATCAATTGACAGTGTGGAGGAAACCATTGAGGTTAGCCTAATAAGAAATTGTAGGCTTGGTTTAACATCCAGGACTACCCTCATTGGCTGCCCCACATTATATTCCTACACTGTCAACTGATTATAACCGTGTGTTACACTACATAAATCAAATAACTCTTTTATTGTTCTTTATTACAAATTCTTACAATACAACGTTTAAAATTCACATTTTAACTTTCAGCTCAAGGCTGGTCCAGCTGTTATTGGTTGACAGCAGATTACAAGCAGTTTACTAGTTGCTTATCAGTGTCTTCTGTTACTAGTGATAGCCTAGTAGCTGATATCAAACATGCTTACTTTATTGTCTTGTTTCATTATAGAGATTATTGAATGTTTATAGATATTCTATAATTTTAAATTGATTTATTACAAAATGATTAATAGCGTATTTCATGATTGTTTTAGCTCGACGTGAAGTGATCACAGCTTTCTACATTGTTTTCCTGGGAATTGTGCCGGGAGTAGCGCTTGCTTCTTTCTTTATCTATTATATAAAGAGGAATCCAGTTTTCAAGAAGAAACCAAGAAACATTATGTATGTACTTGACTCTTTTCAGTCATGTTATAGTAACACCAAAAATAAAATTAATATTTTTAAACATACAACAGTCAATCGAACTGCTTCTGATAATAATAATGTTAATGAAAATACTGCTCACCAGAATATTTTTTGCCAGAATACATCTAATGAAATCACTTTTTGCCAGAATTTATCAAATCAGATTTCAAGTAATCAAAATTCAGTCAATCGAAATACTTCAAATATGGATACTTTTATTCAGAATACTTCTAATAAAAATTTCTTAGATCAGAATACATTATATAAGAATTCTGTGGTTGAGAAATCTGACGTTATTCATTCTGAAAATAATTCTATTTATCAGAATACTTCTATTTTGAATATTAATAATAAAACTCCACCTGATAAAAATGAAAGTCAAAATGCTATTTATCAAAACACGTCAAGTTTTTCTCAAGACAAAGAATTATCTAATTGCTACACCAATAAAGCTTTTATTAATGAATGTAATATTATGACTACATCTTTTAATTCTGATACTGACCAAACAAAGTCAGAACTTTTAAGTAATGACATATCAATGGAATTACATGAATCAAAATCTAATGATGATATTACATCTGATTTTGATTCTGATTATTCTGACAATTTTAGTTTAGATTCTGATGATGATTCAAATATAGAAATTAAAAATTCAGAACCAATTAATAAAACTGTAATTAACCCTTCTAAATTTATTGAATCTAAAAAATTAAAAGGGTCTTTTAAGTCTAATTATAAATCTAATTTAAATTTAAAAAAGTTGAAAGTGTTTAAAAGAAAATCAATCTCAGGAAAAGAAAGTGCTGAAAGTGCTAAGAATTGTAAATTGAAATTGAATCAAAGTGTGTCGATTAAACCAATCATTACTAAGTCTGATTTGATATCGACTACTAATTCTCAAGTAAAAGATATGTTGCCTCTAAATCAAAATTGATGATAATTATAACTCTAATAAGGTAAGGTATGAGCTATAAAATCCTTGAGATTATAAAAAAATCAAATTTTCAAAAGGTGTGAGATGACTAATTAACAAATTTATATGAGTTCTATTAGGTTAGGCAATAAGAACTTAATCCATAATTTGTTTGACAAAAAAATAACTGGTTATAGATAAAAATCGAGAAGGAGGTTTCTCGGAGCTATTCCTTACTACATCCAATTCGCTACATACAGACTGGCTTTGCTCGTCCACGGATTATAAATATCACCAATTTTATACCGACATTGTTCATCTTCGGACTGACTAATGCATTTGTTTTATTCCCAGCTGTTACCAGTCCAGGCCCTGACTTCACTCAATGCTGCTGAACTTTATTATACAACAAAAGCGGTAGATATACTTGCTGTATTAAAACAAAACTTTGTATAATTATGTATTAAGTAAAGGGATCCACTCGTACCAAATTTCAACTCAATTTCTTATTATTCAAATTTTTACAATTAAAAAAATGTATACAAGTCATTGGATAAAATTGAACCACTGCTGATAATGTGATAAAACTTATCATCTATGTTGGTGCTATATATGAATACACATGTGCCAAATCTCAAATTGATCACATGTATTAATTTTCAAAAATTATTTTCCAGATAGCAAAACTTCACCTATAGACTGATTTTTGTACAAAGTTTCATCTCTCTCGCATAAATATGCTGAGAGCTATGCTGATAACAGGCAAACCATCTCACAGTTACAGGGAGACAACTTTTTTTAAAGTACTTAGGTACTTATGATGATTTAAAAACACCTGAAACAGAAAATTTCGGGTGACATCCAGGTTTCAGATTTATTTGCAAACACAATACTTTTCCAGCTTGGACTAAACCCATTTATACCATATAGGAAAAGTATTGTGAAACCAACACCTAAATCAATATATATATATATATATATATATATATATATATATATATATATAATATATATATATATATATATATATATATTATATATATATATATATATATTGTGTGTGTGTGTTATTGTACCTTCTAACAAATTTATGCTGGAGAGTTGAAACTTGTTTCAATCAACTTGCAGGTCTTATTATGCTATCTGAAAAATATTTTTTTATGACTTCATTCACCAGCAAAATATTTAAAAATGCATAATTTAGTATGCATGTAGTCATATATAAGACCAACATATGTGATAAGTTTCATCCAGTTATCAGCGTTATTTCAACTTTTATCTTTAACTTGTGTACGTTTTTAAAATTGTATAAAATGGAGTTAAATTTTGTTTTCAAGTATATCCCTTTGTGTAATAAATAAGTATGCTTATTTAGTATTTAGTTTTAATACGGCAAGTATATCTAAGTTCTTTTGTTGGATCATAAAAGTTAAGCAGCTTTGAGCAAGGTCAGTGCCTGGATGGGTGACAGCTGGGAATAAAACATATCTATTTACTATCTGAAGGCAAGTAAAGCGATTTTTAAAGATGTGTTGCAGTGAAAATTTGGTGATTTTTATATTCTGATGACAAGCGAAGGGTTTATTGGTGTATCTGATGCGGTGAGCAAATTTCTGAGGTACCCTGTACCCGATTTTTAAAAATTTTCCTTTTTAAGTATGCACCAGAGCATTAGATCAATTAATTAATAATTAATTATAGTCTTCAAAATGAACCATGTTATGGTTGTTCATACCATACCTATTTTTGTGTATTGTTAGTATTATCGTGATATTAATTCATATTAATTTATTGTTACTAACCCCTATGTGTAGTTACCTCTTATAATCTATTTTATTTATTTAGAAACAAAAAAGTCTTCTCTCAGGTTCTTTTGCAAAAAATTGCTCTTTCAACTATGAGAAAAGCCATTATCTATGTATGTTCGATAAGCAAGACAATAAAAATCAAAATCATGAATATTAATTCTTAAAACTGTTTTAACAAATATTAAAAAAAAATAAATAATCAAAAATGACAGTGTCTTACACAAAAATTATTTTGTAAAAATTAAATAAATATTTAGACCTTGGAGACTTTTTAGTTTGTTCCTTTACTATTATTTACTGTATTAATGTTATGTTTTATGGATATTTATTTATTTGCTTATTTATTTACTAAGCTTCTCTATGTTGGTTACCTTTTATTAGCAATTGTTCTTTGTTTTGGGTTTAATTCCTGAGAAAAATGTTAATAATTACTATAATCCTTTTTTATTTTATTTTTTCTTGGAAATATTTTTATTTTATTTTTACTATCTTAGTTTTCTTTTAATTTGTTGTGTCCTATGTTTACTAATTTTAATTAAAATACTTATTTGTTTCTATTTCCCTTTATTAAAATGCCACTATGAGGGAGACATTTTGTAGTTCCTTTGATGACAAAAAATGTTATGTTACCGAATATGTTAATATTTCCATTAAAAAATATTACGTCATTGATATAAATTGGAACAGTGTGACATGCTTAGTCTACCCCCATTGCCTTAGGTAAAACCGGTTCTTGTTTATAATGAGTGACTGGATTATTTAATGGAAATATGTTAATATTTCCATTAAAAATATATCAACGTCATTGATATAAATTGGAACAGTGTGACATGCTTAGTCTACCCCCATTGCCTTAGAGGTAAAACCGGTTCTTGTTTATAATGAGTGACTGGATTATTTAATGGAAATATGTTAATATTTCCATTAAAAATATATCAACGTCATTGATATAAATTGGAACAGTGTGACATGCTTAGTCTACCCCCATTGCCTTAGAGGTAAACCGGTTCTTGTTTATAATGAGTGACTGGATTATTTAATGGAAATATGTTAATATTTCCATTAAAATATATATCAACGTCATTGATAATTGGAACAGTGTGACATGCTTAGTCACCCCATTGCCTTAGAGGTAAACCGGTTCTTGTTTATAATGAGTGACTGCCTAACCTCACACTCCTAGGTGTGACTCAATCAGCTCCAGTAGCCCTTTGTAAATATTAATAAGGGAATTTAACATGTGTTGATGTTCTTGTATAAGTCGAACAATGCCAGAAAAAGATAAATCAGACCATGTGAGTCTAGGTATTTAACGCTACTGTACAGGAACACTGGACAGCACATTCTAGCTACATCTAGAAAGAGTATTAACACGATCGGTCAATTACGCTACAGGTCATCTCCCCACCTGTGCGCATAAACTACAAAAATATGTAGCTAAGATGCCCAGTTGCAAAGACGACCTTTTAAGACTTTTTGACATTTGACGCTAGAATGCTCTTTTGCGTTACCCAGTAGCATAGATGTTCAACTCTGTAAGTACAGTATAAGTTTATTTATGAGAATTATCAATAATGGACATTTCTGCTACTTCATTATGGACATATTTAACAAGAGTGCTACTCTGTAATTACTAAACTGGGTGTTTTAGCTACTACATTCATAATAAATAAAATCACTTCAAATGCCGTTTGTGTAAATAAAAATTCTTAAATTTTAGAGTTGACCATTTTTGATCATAGGATTTTCATAGAAATGTACGTATACGCAACTCCACATCTTAGCTAATGTAGCCCAAACGTACAATCGCGTTTAAACTATTATTTTTAGCTGAAATGTATAGTCCCGTTGTCGACCAGTTGCTCAAAACAAATCCTACCAGACCATGTGACATCAAGAATTTCAATGACAAAAGACAACGACAAGACAAATTATGCCCAGGCCAGGGGTTCTTATACTTTGATATTGCTCATTAGTCAGTACTTAAGTCTCAGTATTTCACTTTTGCTCAATGAAAGTGTTTCTATCATTTTTTTACTGTTGTTTTTTAACATTTTGAATACCTTTAAAAGTTTTAAAATACAATTAAACTAGAAGAGAAAATAAATAATTTGGGCAGTAAAAGTTTTATGATAGTAATATAATTGTATCATATTTGACTTGGATCTTAAACTAACTTTCAACTAGCGAAAGAAGAAACGTAAGAACTTCATAAATTAATAACATTTGCCATCTTTGACACATGACTTTGGTTAAGGATTTGATAGTAAGTTACTACAGATGGCAGCATAAGAACTGTGTTAGATCCAAGTTTTAAGTGCCAAAATTCACTAATCAATTTAAAGATTAAAATCGTCTGATAGTCAAGATGTTCATTGATAGGAGCAATCATCTATCTTTATCATCCGTCCTTGATTGATGAGCCTTAGGGCCTTAGGCCTTTATAGTTCAATTTTATGACTAAATATATTTTTATGGAGAGGCCATTTTCTTATTATTTTTTGTACATATTTCTTGGTTGGCATATCAACCTCACAAGTTTCCTTATTTATTTCACCGGTTCCTTATTTTACTTTCCTGTTGTATAGTTTTTCTTATATCATTACATCTTGGGCTGACGTAGGTTTTTTTATCTTATCATTTTGTTTTCTTTAGTTATTGTTTACAGACATTTATGTTGATGTTTGGGCTGTTATAAGTTAAAAGATTTTGGAAGTACTTAGTTGATTTTTTGAAATATGTTTAATTATTATAAAGTTCTAAGTCAGCCTTAAGATGTTTTGATTGTTCAGGTGTATGTTGGTTAAATGCTTTTGTACATAAGCATTGTTATGTGTTGTAAATATTTATGTGGTTATTTGTTATGTTATGTACAGTATTGATAGAAGACCAGGTCATGGAAGGCCTACTAAGGATCGAACTGAACTTCTTAACCATCAAGAGAGATCCCACCCTGGAGGCGGGAGTGCTCCAGTGTCTCCTCTACAGAAAGAATTAGTTGGCAATTTTAAAGGGTTCAGTATAACTCCTTTGAGTGGTAATAATACAAGTAATTCTTCAGGGGGTAGTTGTATTCCTGCGAGACCGGCACCCCCCACACCTCAGAGTTCAATGCCTCAACCAACTGCACCTGTCCACCGTCCTGTCATATCTTCACCAATTTTGGATGACACTACGTCTTGTACAGTGAGGCAAATGATGGGTGGTGCGACTCCTAATAGGCCTGCCCCTCCTCCTCCTAGTAGTGTCCAAAACATCCAGAGTGCAACCTTACCCCGCCCCAAACCTGCTAATTCATCCATCGAGCGGATCTCTTCTTTTATTAAATCACGAGAATCTTCGGCTCCTCCCCAAAAGAAAAAAATAGATCGGGAAAGACTGAGGACATTAGAGATTTCTGGACCCATTCCCACCCAAGATTCAAAAGACACAACTGATAACCCCGTGCCCACAAATGTAGTTATGAGAGTGCAAAGTATGCGAGAAGGTAACAAACCCAGAAATGTTAGGAGTTTTGGTTCTCAAAGGCCAAATAGTTTGACCGCAGTTAGACCCACTGTCCCTCCTCCTAGACCTCCTACTCAGACATATGACGAAGATTGCTTGAATTTACTAACTGAATCCACTCAAGCTCCTCTTGCTAATATCGATGAAGAAAGTCCTTCTCCTATGAAAGAGAATATATACGCTGTCATTGACGAAACTCCCTCTCCCCCCGACCCTTCTGAGCCTCATTACCGAGTACCTCGTAATTTAGATCCCTTATCACTCATAGATAACACAGAATCTATGGGTCTTCTTGGTGAAATAGTTTCTGAAATTGAACAAAGAAATACAGAATCTATTTATTCTGCCTCTACACTCAAAAGAAAGAAACAGTCCCCTCCATCCGAGTACAACACTCCCTCGGAAGGCACTGATTCCACATATGTAAATACTTCTTTTAAATCTAATTCAGAAGAAGGTTCGGAATCAAGTAATTCAAGTTATTTGAGTCCTGTTAGTTCTAAGACTAATGAGAAAGATATTAATATGTCTCAAAACGATAAAAGTAGCTTTAGTTTAGGTAGTAAAAATGATCCAGTTACAAATTCTTCTAAAATTGAATCTCTACCGTCAGTTAGTTATAAACCATATTTGTCAGAAAAACCAAATACTAGTTATTCAGATAAAACAAATTCTCAAAATTCTTATAAACCTTATAGTTCCTCATTACAAAGAAATGCCGGCCCTTTTGCCGCCGCTTACAATAAATCTCCTAATTTTAAACAAAAAGAATTTAAATTAAAAACCACTCCACCTTCTAATACAGATACCAAAGTAAATGAAATCAAACCGATATCAGGTTTGAGTTCTGTCAAACCTGACATAGTCAGCAGTTGTACCGAGTCCGATACGAAATCCCCTGATGTTTTAAATAAAAGTAAATCCCCAGAAATAGATAAAACAGACAAGAAAAGTTTCGCTGTCAAACCTCTTCCCAAGGTTAAACCGGAAATCAAAATGTCATCCAAACCCGAAGTTAAACTTAAAAATGAAAAATTTGGCAATTCTAAATCCAACGTGCAATCACTTCAGCAGAAGTTTGAAAAAACATCGACGGTTAAACCGATTTTAGCTGCTAAATCTCTTACTCTTGAGAATAAAAGTAAAAGATGAAAATAGACATCTCTAAATAACATTTCTATAATATAGTGTACAGAGGTGATGAGAATCAATTTCTGGCTGCGTTTTGGGCAAAAGTAAGCCCAAGTAGACTTGATTAAGCGTATTGATTTTCCCTGTAGAATAATTGAAAGAGACTGGTCAGAAATGATTGCTTTTATGTTAAAGTTGGATTGTTTTCTTTTAATTCCAAATGTATTTAGTTCAACATTGGCTCAAAGTTATACATAATAAATGCCATTCTATTCACACAATTTTGATTGAAAATAAATATTTCCCAAATATGATTCTTGTTGATAAATAGTAAAAGGGGAATTTTTGTTTTGAAAAGCCTTTGTTATTGTAGCCTACTAAAAGTGTGGTCTACTTGTCTGTGTTTGTCCCCTCTATACTTCATCCATTTCAACAACTACATGTGAATGGGAAGCTGTTGAAATGCCCCTTCTTTACCAGTAAAACAAAAAATATTTTCTTTGAAAAATTGCTTAATTGTTCCAATTAGACGGTGGGTGTTTTAAAATAAATCTAAACCAGCTAGTTGTACATAGTTAGGAATGCATTTGAATGCTGGAAGCATTTTTGTATGTTTAAAGAAAAATATTGCTGGTTGCAAGTTTTAATTTTATATGTGAATTTGCAAGTTAATATTTTGCACTTTCAATATCGCTGTAAATATATTTATAACTATTTTATTTTTTTAATATTTTTAATGAACTGTAAAATGGACAGTGTTTTGCTATCAGTTGAAATTTCCTAGTTTTAGCCCCCATAATGTTTTAGAATGAGAGCGGTATACTAGTAATGAATAAGGTTGAAAAATTAAAGAATTAGTTGTTAAAAACTTAATAGAACATATGGCTGTGCTGGTTGAACTTTTTATATTCCACTAATTGCTCTGTCACTACATATTCTCAGCAAATTATGCAGCATCTTTCAATTTTATTTTATATGTTACGCTTAGATACTCATTTTTTACTTTTTATTGAACAAAATATAACAATACTAGAGGTATTCTGCTGGTTTCTATATTGTTTAAAATTTGGTATGAACCATATCGAAACTACGGCTTACACAATTCACACAAAATTTAATGTGATTCTAATGAAAATTGTTGCTGTAGATTTGGGAATAAAAGTATTTCTTTGTAATTAAGTAATCTCTCATGATTAATAGGTAAATATTATAAAGTATAAATATCTATTATTATCGGAAAAAATTGCATTTTGTGTCCAGGTCGTTTTTCTCCATTAGTGGCAGTAAGTTGAAAAAAACTGTTTTTTTTTGACAAAGTCAAAACTTTTTTTTGACAAGTCACATGACTTTTGACAAAGTCATGTGTGTTATATGGTTCAGAAATATAGCCTTTGGACTACAATTTACTTCCCTATTAGAACTAATAGAGGAAAGGAATGACTTCAACCGAAGGTCACTAGTTATCCTATAAACATTTTTAATAGAGTATTTGCACCATTTTTTTATTGCATTATCTTTAAGTACGTCATTAAAAAAAACACCCTGAAAAATATTAGAATGAAAAAACGTGTACTTATGATGATACAGCAAAAAACAAAAAATATATTTAAACATGTTGCAAGATAAAGTACCTTAAGTATTTATTTGAGAGAAGATTGATATATATAACTTCTTTTTCAAAGCACTGTCCTAAAATGTTTGTACTTAGATATTATTAGCAAAGTTTTTAAGAAATATTTTTTTATTATTATTTTATTTGTCATGTTATATTATTTTTCCTGGAGGATCCTGTATCAACCTTATTGGTTTTTTGTTTAATTTGATAAAATTCCAGATAATAGTCATGTAATAGCTTATTACATGGACATAACTCGATCCTATTACCAATTGTTTATATTATTGTTTTGACCAAAGTAATGTATAAACGAAGTTGGGAAACTCCTATACTAATGCGTATGCATAAAATAATTCAGAGATGCATGATCAGCTGATAGCTGGCTCAAAGTTAAGAAACTACTTAAATTGGAATAACTGGGCATAAGCCTTCTAGGATTTACTTTATTTGTGTTTAATTTTATTTGCAACAATAATAAAATTAGGTGGATTTTACCTATTTATTGTTTTTGTACTTTGGTATGTATATACTAATTTAAAGATGTGTTTATACTGTCAAATAATTTTCTTAATAATGTAGTCAATGAAAAAGAGAAACTTCAGTAATTTAAATAAATTGTTTCTATTATATTTAAAAAAAATAGTCAGATCAAAGTTTATTGCCTTTTATAACTTAAATTATGATTAATGAATTTTTAGGATAAAGTTGTTAAATTACTAATAACAATTAATATTTGAAGAGGAAAACAATTATCTCCCCCAAAAATATTAAAAGCTAGGTAGTAGTGTTCAAATTTAAACAAACTAAAAAAAAATATCCTAAAATGTAAAAAGTAATACATTAAAATCAAAATGTCAAGTACCGTAAATAGTTGGTTTATATTTACAAAGGTAAAAAAAGATGGCTGTGGTCATTGGACAGTTTGAGCCAACTTCCTGTTACACAAAATGTGAACTACAAGCCATGTCTGTCAGGTATTGCATTTATTTTCCTACTTTGTTTACATATAGCTTTACTAATTAGTTAATAAATATTATTATTTAAAAAATATAAACAAACTTGACATATATGTACATTATTAAAAATTAATTGTACAAAGCAATAGCAGCACACCCTATTTTTTGCAAGTTCATGACCGGCTTCTTAGGGTTTTTATGTATATTTATGATTTTTTTTATCATCGATTATCAGGAAATATGACAATATGATTGAGTTATGTCTATTGATTCTTTTGGTTAGGATGCCTAAACACAACTTTTCCTTAACTTTCATATAATTTGACCAAAATAACAAGTTTTGTGCAGTGTCCCCTCAAATTATTAATTATATAAAGTTCATTATTTGTTTTATAATAAATCAACTATTTTGTAAATATTTATCTGTTTTATTTAATTTTTAGTTTTATATTTAAATATATAAATGTGCATTTTTCTATGACTGAAATGATAAAAAATAAATAAGAAATAAGAAAAAATAATAATAAAAGGTCTAATAAAAGATCATAAAAATAATAAAAAATTGTAAAAAATAAATAAATAAATGGTGATACCTTATGTTAATATATTATATGTAATATGTATGTGTCTGGCTTATTTTTTATTATATACGATGTATGTTTATATGTATGTATTTTAAAAAAGAATATTTGTGCTTTTTATGTGTATTTATTATCTGATTTAAATATTTAATAAATGATGGATGAATTAATTTAATAGGTGTTAAATATTTAAAGTGTAATATGCATTGGTGTAAAAAATAATGAAAATTAACAATGTCAAAATGGAACTTTTATACTTGTGCACTAATTAAAATTTTAAATAATTTAGCAAGAACCTTCTTGATTGGTGTTAAATTTAAAATATTTTAATTTTTAATTCTAAAGCTTAATTATTTATAGTCATCAGTGTAATCATGTTTATTAATTGGAATCCATCGATATGATATGCAGAAAAATAAAGGACTTGTTCGGTGGGTAAACCAAGTGCATGTTTTATTAAGGTTATGCATGTTTAACTGCCGTATAAATTAATTAATTTAAGACATTAGGTAAATAATTACATACATACCTCAAAGGTCCTTACTTAGGATTGATTTAATTATCTTAAACTTCTTTATGTTAAAAGCCTAAGTTAGAACTTGTTTTTATTCAATTTTTTGGCTCATACTGTCAGACATTCCTAATTTTGATCAATAAATTGTTTGAAATAATCAGTAAAATTTATTTGGTACAACAAATGTTTCTTATATGCCACTATGTTTTTTTTATTTTTTTTTATACAAACATGGGAAAATGTGATAAGAGAACTCCAGTACAACTTGAAAGAAATTTTATGAATACATTAAATAAAACTTAATTTTTATCTAATTATAATTAGATACTGCTGAGTTTTGCTTAACATGAATAGTTGGCGATTTCTCACACAATTCATATTGTGTATGACATGATTACTCTTTTAATCAATTTTCATTGAAAATTTATAAGAACTTATTTAAGTATGATTATAACTTATTTATAATCATAGCTATTATTTTGACTTAGTTTTTGTTTGTGCTTCCCAGAATAAAATTCTGCTATACGAAGAACCTCTAATCAGCATCTGCATATTTAGAGCCTTTTATAATGCTTTATTTACTTACCAATGTCCATCAAAATTTTGTTTTTATTCGTCCAATTATACATTTTTACCCACCGGACACTTCCTTGTATTTTTTGTGTAGTATAATGATTTATTTTATTACTTATTTTTGCCACATGTGCTTAAATTATACAAAACAAATATGTGCTCAAAATAAAAAGATATTAAAGAATATATTAAATTAAAGGAGTTATTTTTAAAAATTATTATTAATTTGAAAGCTATTTTTATGAAATGCTCATAAATAGTCAATATAGTCAGTTTTTGTAGTTTATGATATCAGATTTGAGGATTGTAAAATATTTTAAGTTTCAAAGAAGAAAATAAACTATATTAGATGCATTGCTTATTTTGATAGACAAACAAAGAATAAAAACAATGTACTAAATGAATCAAAATTTCTATACCTAACTCATGTATTCAATAAGTTTTTGGTACTATAGTCATACACATTGTAATCAGTTGACAGCATGGGAATATATTACGAGGGAGCCAATGAGTTTAATCCTGGGTTGGACTAACCCCATGGACCAACTTCATTGGTTCCTCTACAATATGTTCCATGCAGTCAACTAATTATAACCATGTAATTACCATTAACGGAAAATTGTTTGTGGATTACCTAAGCTATCAGTGATAAAACAAGTTTAACTGGCCAATAAAAGGAATACAGATTGAGGATTTTCCCCCATAAATAAGCATCTAAATTTTGTTAGGTGTTTTTAATACATTTTAATTATCAGTGTAACCAATGATCGGATGTTTTTTTTTATCTGTGACCTAATCATTATTTTAATGTATAGGCAATTAATTTATCAATTTTTGTTCATCCTTTAAAAATATGTTCTGAATGTATATTTCTTTTTGACAAGTCTAATATCTTTGAATAATTTACATTTTTGTAGTTATATAAAGTAAATTTGAGCTTTTTGTTATTCTTTTTACCAAAAAGTAAAAAAATGTGTTATTTGGAGAATATTAAGGTATTAATTTATTTAGTATAAAATTATGAATCATGATCTGGTGCCTGTTAAATCTAAAGGTTCTTAATGAGGATGTAGGTGATGGGTGTATTGGTTTTGTAATTGAGACAAAATATAAATATGAATTTTATAGATCATAATTACAAAAATGTATATTCATAAAAAGTATTATTATGTTGTCTTATTATAAATATGTAATTATAGTACAGTAGCGATGCCAGGATTTGTTCAACAAAAAATGGGTTCTGGGAGGGGAGGGTGCTTTGAGCCACAGTGGGTTGAAGGATGTATCACAAAGTGGTGGAAAAATAAAGCATGTTGTCAAGCTAGCAACATGAAAATTTTGGTTTAATAAATGAAACGCTATAATTTTAAAAAACTTATTTTTTCTGATGTAGAGAATTGTACAGAACTTGAAATCCAAAATTTGTATCCACTGTAAAAAGTAGTGTTTTTGTACTGCTAGGAGTTCATCTATTTGCAAAAAGGAGCGCTAAAGACCACATTCTTGTTGTAGTACAGCTATAGTTCCACTAGATGACAACACTGTTTTATCAGTATAACTTTCTTTCTGTTATCTATTAATTCTTTTTTACGATCAAAATTATATTTAAATTATTTACATATATTTGTTTGGTAGTGATTTAAGTGGCACTGAGTTGGTAGCAACTCCACCTTACATAAAAACTTAAGCGATTAAAGCAGTAAATAGAAGTCTTTTGTAAATGTTAATTATTTTTATCATTACTTATTACTTCAGAAGAAAATAGCATAGACTACATGGCTGTGAATATTTTTTTACCTCAGATCCTTTTACTGACTCCCTTCACTCTCCAGTAAATATAGTTGCTTAGGTAAAAAAAGGATTCATTTCACAGCCTAGTAGTATAATATACTATTTAATACATTTTGTCTAGTATTATAATAAAATTGCAAATAATCAGACGCGTATTGGAAAGTATCCCATTTTCAGTTTTTGAATAACAATATTTAATATACTCTAATTATAGGATACTTCCCAATATGCATCTGATTATTTGTATCTCCAATACAAATAATAAGACTGGACAAAGTAATATAAAAATAAGTTTTTTTTTTTATATTATTTTCACAAATTTTCAGTCGAAACAACAAACTTTGTAAGTTTTGGGGAAAATATGGGGGTTCCTACCTCCCAAGAACCACTTTGGTTAAGCAACTGTTATAGTATGTGTATTGTAACTATTGCTAAGTTTTCCTGTTGATCATTTGCTATTATAATTTAATTAAAGTAATTCATAATGAAACAAATAAAAGACATCCATTTTTTAAAGAGAATTGAAAAACTGCCGGTAATTGTGAAAATATCTTCTTCTTTTTCTTTTTTTCTTTTTTAAGGTTTCAAGTAACCAATAAGATTCTTATATTTGATTTACTATCCTGGTTATCATTCCCTTTTGGTTGAGGTTGAAGAAGTGAAAAAAAATGTCGCAAGCACTTGTGTTAAGTGTTACTTTGCACTCTCAGATAAGATTTTGATGATATATTTTATTGTAAAAAGCGTGTATTAGTTTACCTTGATTGTAAATTCTATACAAGTTATCATATTGGCCAGTTTATCTTGTTTAGTTCACACATTGATCTTTGCTTTAATTGATATTATTGAATGAGTTTAACTCCTAGCATAGAACTCTTTTTCTTTAAGTTCTATACTTTATGGTATAATCCGTTATCATAACATTTGTGCTTATATTCTTGACAGATGTGTTCGTTATACCAAAACAAAATTTCTAGTTTCAAATTTGTAAAAATTTTACTAAAGCGCTTCTAGCGAAAGTATTTTTTTTTACTTTTTGTCCTGCCTTTAATTTTGTATTTATTGAAATTTGCTTTTATGTGATATACATTTTATTATTACAGTATATTCTTTGTTTCATTTTATAAATAGCTAAAATAAAAAAGGTGTTTTTCTATTTTTATTGCTTGAATTATTTTAAACAAATTATCTGAATATTGTATAAATCTGTGAATGGCTTATTCTTAATTCTATTTATTTTTTATTTCTGAAATTTTTAAAAAAATTGTATAAAGAATTGTATCTTTTTTTCTCAACGTATATATTTTTCTTTATAAAATAAATACTAAATAAGGTACCTGCTTAAATTTCATTATTATAATTAAAATATTCAAAATTTGGTTTCTATTTTTTTAAATTAAACATTTTATGCTTTTTATTTTAACTTTTTAAATAAGCTAATTTAAAGTAATTTGAATTATGAGAAAAAATATGTATGAATTTTAATGAATGTCGCAGTATAAGATTAAAATTGAGCTTATTCCAGTTTGAAGATATTGAATTTTTCGGTTGTTCCTTTTTGTGAAAAAAACATATTTATACACCTTTTAAATTTATTGAAGTGTTGTCTAAAATATGAGAATGGCTTGTTTGATTAATTGGGCAGACCATCCAAATAGTTATTTGGTTTCAACTAAAACAAAAGGAACATACCTTTTAGTACATGCACCTTTTAATTCATTAAAAATAAATATTAAAATTGAAACATATTTTCTACTTTAAAATTCATGTAATTTAAAGTATCAGAGTATATAACAGATAAGGTATTATTACAACAAAATGCTAGATGTTTTAAAAAAAGATATTGATATAGAAATATGAATAAGAAGATATTGAAGAAAAAAAGAATACTTATTATTTTATTTTTAGGTCTCGGCTCATAGTTTTATTGATTAAGATATTACTAGAGAGACCCCTTATTACTATTGGTTGAATTTTGAAACATCGAAAATGTAATCTGACCGCATTTGACTGTCAATACAATCAAATAAACAAAACAGTTTATCGAACAATCAGCTACCGTCGATACTTGTTGTTGAATATGAATATCCCTGTACTCATTACGCCAGATGGCTCACCTGACTCACACACCTGACTACTCAGGGTCACGCCTTGACTCAGTACACATTCCCTTTATAAACCCTTTCATACTTCCTCCCTTATCTTCAGAGGGCTCGTCGTGCTCATTGAGACTAGAAGTTAATCACTGATATAACTTTATTAGTTGAGAACTCGAGTGTTGCCCCACCTGCTCATGATGGCGTTGTGCCAAAACCGGTTCAGGGATATTCATATCTAACAGCAAGTATTGACGGTAGCTGATTCTTCGATTTCTTCTTCAACTTGCGGTAAATACAACCTTTTTAAATTTAAAACAATTTATGTAGTAGAATGGTTAATGTACAAATCTAAACTTAAACAATATGCGGGAAACCGAAAAAATTGATTTATTTTAACCTTGCTTTACTCTTAGAAGAGGTTTCAATGAGATTACACAGAGCCTCTGAGAGCCCAAAATGATGTTTCAGACCTCTTAATGTATTGAGATAGGTTAAACTTCCCCTAGTAATATATCTCTATAGTTTTATCCTTCAAACTGGTTCATTTGGTTTATTGTCACTTAAAAGAAGAATTGAGTTTTTCTTAAAAATTATTAAATAAAAAAACATCCATATTAAGTCAACAGTTCAAACAAGAATAGTAAGGAAAGGAAAAACAGTTTTAGAGAACTTATATGAATTATTATTCTTTTCAGTTCTGTTAAGCCAGTTTGATGGACAAATTTAGATTTCCTAATTGTTTATCTTAACAACGAATCTTTGGCAGAAGATAAATAAGTTATTATATTTTTAATATTTTTTTATTTAATATAATAATATTTTCTATATAGAACTCCTTTATAGATTTTTTTAGGGACCTTATAACTTTTTCAATCAATATATTGATGCAAATATGAAACTATTGATCAATATATTGTGTTATTTAGGTTGTTTTTACCTTATCTGTGTGAAATATGAAGGAATAAGCTCTATGTTAGATGTTAAGTTATGGTCTATACCAAAGATATTACGAATGGCTCCTAAATATGTATGTCTTAAATTTGTATTTATATTTATTTATTCCTGTAAATCTTCCTTTTATTTGCTTTTATCAACAAATCTTTAAAAAACTTGTTTGTTTTTCTTAACCTTTTTGTTAAAGTGCCTCTTTCTATTTAAACTGATGTTCTGTTTTCTAAATATTGTCCCATTAAGCATTATGCCTTGACTAAAAACATTAGGTTACTTGGACAAAATAATTCTAAGCATGCCTAATTTTGTGTAAAACATCATTGCATCTAGATGCTGACTTCGCTCGACGCTGTTTAACACTTTTGATCATATAAAAACCGCATATAAACCAGCATTATTGAGATGAAACATTACATTACATAAAGGGATATGCTTGTCCAAAATTTCAATTTTTAATGATTTTTTTTAAACAATGTCATTAACAAAAATTGAACTTGTGTCTATAATGAGATGAAACTTAGCACATTTGTTGTTCTTATGTATGTGAACTAAGAAGTACTAAACATTTTTTTAAATTAAATTTAAAATTCAGAGTCATTAATGAGATTAATTGACGTCATAAAACATATTTTTCGGATAGCGCTAACTAGACCCAAAGATTGATTTTCACCAAGTTTTAATTCTTTTGTATAATTACTCTGGAAACTATCATGATAACAGACATACACACCTACATACAGAGAGATAACACTGTGAGAATCACTTGGGAGGTCTTAAAAACACCTGAAACGGATAATTCAGGTGAAATCCCAGTTTCAAATTTCTAATGAAAACTCAATACTTTTCCTATATACATATGGTATAAATAAGGAAAGGAACAAAATATAATAATAGAAATGGGGTTACAGGGTACCTTGGAACCTTTCCTTACCATATTGGGTTTGCTATGCACAACTTCTAACTCTCTTCCCTCACCCTCAGAACATATAAATCAACTAAATTATATTCTTAAGGAAAAATAAAAACAAGTCTCTCCACTGACGTACATCAGTGGAGAGACTGTTTTCCCTTATATCTGGAGTCCACAACTCTAATTTTTATTATTAAATTATATTCTTGTTTTATTTGCCCTTAGACAGGTAAAATATCTTGTTTTATTCCTTGCTGTCACCCATTCAAGTACAGATCATGCTCGATGCTGCTTTACTTAAGTAATCTAAAAAAAACTGTACGTATACTAAGATGAGACTCTTTATTTCAAATTAGTTTAGCCTCAAGTAGAGGGTTAATTTTTTGATTTATAACAATTTGTTGAAAATATTTTTCATGTTATTCGATAAAACTTGAACTACTGCTAATAATTATATGTAAGTTGGCACATATGTTGATATTATATATGACTCCATGCGTGCTAAATTTCACATGAATCAAAGATGTTTCTGAGTTGTTCATGATGACATAGAAACATTATTTCCTATAAGCAAAGATACAACTTGACCCAAAGATATATTTTTGTACCAACTACAAATACTAAAATATTTTTATCTGCTCACAGCAGGAAAATGAAGCATTACTGAACTAATTTTAGGCGAGAAAGTAGCATTTCCCAGATCGGCTGGTAAATTGGTCATGAAATGACTGCACTTTACTGCCTAGGCAGGAAAGTATTATTTCCCAGCCGCCCCTGCCTATGCTGGTAAAGAAAGTTAATAGATAATTTTGGTAAACATGATTAGTTAAAAATAAAAAAGCCTATTGAATTTATTTAATAATTTATATAATGAATAATTACATTATTTAACTAAATAAAACAAATTTGCAATGTAAATCTTAATTAGAAATAAATTTGATTGATTATAATTAAAGGCAACACTTTTTTGTCTTTGGGTTTATTATCTCATCATCTTTTTTTGTCAAGTCATTTACTACTTTTATCATTCGAACCCGTATTAAATACAGTTTAAAAGTTAGTTTATTCTATAGCGTTTTGTGATGAATATCGTCGAAGATATAGACAAACTTTTCGAACATACCTTGCCGGATGTTTTGGAAATAGCTACAAATGCCAAAGAGAGCCTACTACCAGGCAAATCAGGAAGTAGGTATCTCAAAGCATATGAAGTGTTCAAAGAATGGTGCTCAGAGAAAAAAGTAAAGAATATAAGTGAAAACGTTGTGTTAGCGCATTTAAAAGAACTGTCAAACACCAAATCGAGCGCTACTCTGAGGTCAACTTTCTCGATGATATTATCTGTATTATCAAAGAAAATGTAAATATAAAACATTATACAAACGTTATAAGTTTTTCAACAATGCTAGTTTTGATTTATTACTGTTCGCAGATAAAATATTGTGTAGAACGAGGCAGGAAGGAAACATTACTGACTCGTATATTTGCCTTCCTCGGCTATGCCTTGTCAGTCAAAATGAAAATTTCCTCGGCTTCGCCTCTGCAGGTAATTTAGATAGCACACCCTCGCCTTCGGCTTGGGGGCTAACTTCGATACTAGTCAGTAATATTCCATTTTCCTGCCTAGTTACACAAATAACTATTGTATCAACTCTCGAGAATGAATCCACTGGGAGATACAATGATAGCAGACAGTGTTACTGACAGACAACATAGTTAAAGCCACTTAGATGGTCTTAAAATCACCTGGAAATCTAATGAAATCCTGGTTTTTGATATAATTTTAAAAATGACTCTAGAACGAACAAGAATAATAAAGAAATTTGTAATTTCTTGAATCTTATTATTTCACAATAAACGGAGACTAATACCAGCCTGGTTTTTTTGTTTTTGCAAATACGATAATTTTCCTATATACCTAAGGTATAAATGAAGAAAAGTAAAAATAAATACTTGTGGCAAATAAAAGTAATTTATTTGCAAATAAATAAAATTGAGGTGGGTTGCGTGAGGGGTTTGCTATGCCCTTGCAAAGCTTTGAGTAATTATTGTTAGCAAACTTCCATAAATTTCTATGGACTCCCATGAGTTATACTGTAAGTACTTTGCAGACCCTCTAATGCAAAAACTGTATGATTTTAATGTAAATCATCTTTGTTTTACTTAGATTTATTCTAGATTTGTAATAATGTGCACTTTTGAAATGCTTCCCATAGAATCAAATCGTGTCATTAAGAATTTGACAGTTCTTTACTTTATAGTAATGCCTGCCATATTTATTTGATAACATAAATTAAGAAAGAAGAAGAAGCCGTTGTTTTGATATAAATTTGTAAATTTTATTATTGAATCAAATTAATTTGCTGTGTTATAGTTAACGAATTAAAGTATTCAGCATGTCTCTTATTACGATCAAAGATAAAAATTCAGCGGATCAAATCATACAGTAAGTATACATTTATAAGTGAAATACAGCTTTGATGTTTACAATTTCGCAGTCATACAGTTATCTTTCTTTATTATTTGTTCTTGAGCAGTTATGAGTTGACAGAACGTTCATTGCTATAGATAGCCTAGTATGAGTGAAATAAACACCTGATCTAAAGTGATGTAAAAATGATGGATCGGAGTAGAGACAGTGTTCCGACTCCCACCCTTCATTCAGTCCCTAGCGTTTTCTGTCACTTTTAGTTCCTCCAAAAAATCCACATTGCAGCGCCAAAAAAATGATGCTCTTTGTTGAGCGTTATTTAGCAATGGGTATAATTCAACAAAGCAGGATAGAAGAACAAGTGGCGCTGACTTGCGGCTTAGTTGTTGAACTAGACTCTCCTTGATTGAAAGCTGGTCCATCTCACCCATAGGGTAAAAAGGCGGGAGTCAGCCACTTTCTCTATGCTAACTCCTCAGTTTTACATCACTATAATCTGAACATGTCAGGTATAGAGTCACGAGGGTAACTTCCTCATGTAAACAGACAGCCTTTTATCTTTTTGGAGAGTGCAAGGCTTATTACCCACATGTTTGGAGTTGTCTTTTGTATGAAATGGAACCTTCTGTCATTTATTATTGTCTTGAAGATTCTTGATAATGGTGATGTTAGCCAAGGCGATCAGTTCTGGCTAGACGACTCTAAGAAGAAGGCCTATATGCTTCCTTATTGTAGTACCATACCCTGTCTTAAATGTCAAATGCAAAGTAGCTTCTATTCTTTTACAATAATGAATGTAAAAGTAACAAATAGTCTTCTGAAACAAGCCATAGCCAGACTCTCAGCTCACTACAGTCTATCTTTTAGTTGAAAAATCCACAAGGTCATAAGCATTTTTTTTTGACCAATCAAAAAAGCCGCTGCCAACCCATCACTTGAAAAGAGAAAAAAAATCCTACCCTCGTAACCACAGTGGGGAAATAACCTCCTTCCCGTCAATCGTTCACTTCGTTTCTTGTATTAACATCGTTTTGAAAACTACTTTATAATTAATCCTGAAAATGATTTTATATTATAAAATAAAACTGCACAAAAGTAATGTAAAAAAAATATTGCCAAGAAACATTGTTAACATAAACTGATTTATTTACAAAGTATATTCCCGCTCCCTTCTTGTAGAGATTTTTTTTACAAATGCTGGTGCCTAAACTGACCTGACAAGATTCTTAAAGTAGTCGATAGACTATAGGTGCTCTGATGCCCCTAGTGATCAATAAGGCATTTTTGATGCAAACAGAGTCCATTTTTCCTCTATTTCCCTAAATCCTATTTATTTATATCTTTCAGGGAAAATAAATTTATAGTTTTACACTTCTACGCAGACTGGGTTTTACAATGTCAGAACATGAACGAAGCTATGCAAGAGATGTCTAAGAGGTTTGATTCTGTTAAGTTTTGTGTTTTACCTGCTGAGGAAATACCTGAAATTTCTCTTGAATACAATGTTGTTGCTGTACCTACAGTTGTTCTTCTTAAGGACGGCCAGCAGTTTAGCAGGATAGAGGGAGCTAATCCTTCATTACTTAGGGACCGGCTGAAAGACATGGTAAGGTTATACATTATAAGCCAAGTACATATGCGTGCATCTCTTAACTCTAAAACTAAGAGTTTTCAAAAATTTAGGTATTTTTCAAAAATTTTAAACTAAAATTTAGGATTTACTTGTTTCATCACATTAGGAATCAGAATTCAGGTGTAAAAAAAGTGTCAGTCACATTTTCTGTGGCCAGCCCTAGTGTTTAAAATATTCATTGGAATTTAACAACACCATGCTCAAAATAAACTACTTGATGCCTGGTTATTGCCTGTCCTATTTTTTTAAATATAAATAAATTTTGGTATTCATTTTAAAAAAAAAAGTTCTTTGCTTGAATTCATTCATAAAAATGTCCATTTCCAGTTATTAATATAATTAATGCATAAATTGGATACGATCCTTCTTCAGTGTTCCATGGCATGTCTGATTTATTTACTACTAATATTCGGATGTTAAGATACAAAATGTTACTTCCCTATTTGAAGGATAAGTTGGATGTAACTCTTTCATAGCTCTGTTCAAGAAATCTTTGCAGAGTTCTGTTCAAGAACTTCTTGCAGAGTTTTGTTTAAGAACTCTGTTTCAAGAGTTACATATAAAGTATATTTTAGTTGTGAACGTAATATTAATATAATCTTTAATTAGTAATATTTACAACTACTAATATTTCTTGTGAGCCCTTCTAAAAGATAATTTATACTTTAAAATGCATTATCTTTGTTTATATAAGTAAAATTTAAGTTTTAAAAGTCCAAAACTCTATAAGGAGCCAAAAATAATTCCTCTTTGGAATGAATTTATTAATTAACAGCTTGTTAATAAATTATTCTTGAATTGCTATGAAATTATAATTTTATTTGAAAAGGAAAATATTTTATATTTATTTTTATCTTATTATGTTTTTTTAATAATTACCGATAGCAAATTAGTGGTTTGTAAAAGTGATTATGGTTGTGGTTTTTAAATGAATTTCTAAAGGAAATACAAGATATTTATATTTAACTAAAATATTTCCTACTACTGATGTGAAAGTGTATCCATAAAATGTTACACCTAAAATAATACAATTATAAACTTAATATAAATGTCAAATAATAATGATTTTTAAATGGATTCAGCAATTAAAATTACATTTATTTATTTAAATTATATTTGATTTAATTGATAAAATTTTCATTTATTTTACGTTTTATCATTTTATAATTGCAATATTATAGATCATAGATCAATATATCTAAATGTTGAAGTTAAGTTGTAATGAAGACAGCTAAGTTATTACATGGTTTTTATTCCTACATTTCTTTTAAATAAATAAATAAAATAAATAAATATATATTATATATATATATATATATATATATATATATATTATATATTTAAAAGAAATGTAGGAATAAAAACCATGTAATAACTTAGTAATATATGTAATAACCATGTAATATATATATATATATATATATATATATATATATATATATATATATATATATATATATAATATATATATATATATATATATATATATATATATATATATATATTAGCATTGTTGGATTCTTCTTAACTTTTTACATAATATTGCTCTGAAACTTTATTTATATTATTTTTATAATATTTATCATTTTATGTGTTAATAAATCTGAAATTATTTTTTTTTTATTATTATTTATTTACTTTATTTACTGCTATTATATTTATTTATCAGTGAGAAACAATACTGTGTTGAATAGAGATTTTCAAACTTATTAGAGCCATGGCCCCTCTAAGTATCCAAATTATTACATCCCTCCTCTTTCCTTTTCTAAAAACTTTATATTAGCTCCTAAGTATCCAAAACATTAATTTATTTTACCTCCAATCAGGAGGAAAAAACAGGGGTTACAGCTTAGTTTTCATAGAGATATATACTAGAGGGGGCATAGCCTATCTAAATACATTGAGAAGCCTGAAACATCTTTTTGGAGCTCTTAGGGGCGATATAATTAATACATTTATTTCGGTTTCCCGCATATTGTTTGTGTTTTGGTTTGTATTTTCAACGTTTTTCTATATAAGTTATTGTAATCTTGTACTGGTCATTTGATTTTATTTATAAGCCAAAGTGGTCAAGTTACATTTTCGATGTTTCAAAATTTAACCTAAAGGGCCTCTCTAGTAATAATATCTCTATTTATTTAACAGCCTGGTCCAGTCACTTGGAGATAAAATTTAACTCCCTGCCAATAAGTGTAGCCAACTTAAATAGAACAGAAAATCTTTATTTAGCTGTATCTTGTAAAGATTTAAGTTGGCACCACTGATTTATTAATTTCTTACATGACTCTGCAATCATTTATTTTTTTAAAGTCCCTTTGATTTATTTCACAACAATTCGTTTTTTAAACCAACTTTTTGTGAACTTTTGTTAAAATTATTTAAGTAGTGTAGAAATTAAATACAGAGAATACTTATTTGTTCACAATGGAAGAAAAATTGTGGACATTGATGAACTATTGGATGGTTTTCCTAAAGATATTGTGCATAGGGCAGTCAAATTAGACATGTTACCTAAAAAATCTAAAGAAAGGTACAAAAAGATATATACTAATTTTAAAACTTGGTGTCTTGGCAAAAATATCAAGGGAATTGATGAAAATGTGTTATTGGTATATTTTAATGATCTCTCAAAAAATGTTCCATTGTCATCATTATGAAATGTCAAAATTGATGTTCCTACTTAACAATAACATTAAGAGTTACGTCGCACTAATTGCGTTGTTAAAACGTAAGAAAAGCGAAAGTTCTGGCAAGACTACAAATGAACTTCGTAAGTAAAGTGATGTAGAAATTGATACAGTTGGGTTAGGAATGGGGGGACACTGTGTTCCTACTCCCTGGTTTGAGGTGGTCCTTAAACAGGGGCTAGTTGCATGAACTACAGCACCGAGCACTAATTTTCACCTTATGCCGCTGTTAATATTGTTATCAGTTTTAAATTGAGGCGTCTATTTATGTTTAAGAAGAATGTAAAAAAGACAATTTTTAACTCATTTATAATGATTTTTTATTCTTCTTCGTTGTTTATAAGATTCTATTTTAGCGATTAGAACCAAATTTGCATCTTTTCATTAAAAGGACAAATAAAAAGCACAATGACAGGAAAATTAAATTTAGATTTCTGCACGTCATGTTTATCAGGTCTAGTTAAAAATAACACAGCCTTTATATTTTTATAATATTTTATGGGAATTTTCAATTTCAAATGATTAATTGAAAATAAAGAAATAATTATTTTATATATGTGGGACAAGGTGAACTGACCTGCTCCAGTGGAGAAACGGCAAACTAAATAAACAGGCCTGTATAAAACAGCTTATTCCGGGTGAATTGGATCACTGTGTCCTCTGCCCCCACCCTTACCGTATACATTTCTATATCACTTTATTCATAAGTATTTTTCTCATTAATTTGTTCATTTTCTTGCTTTTGAAGGTAAAATCTTGTACGCTCCTCAAGAGCAAACAGTCAGAACTTCTGGAGCAATATTTTTTTTTCTTCGGCTTTGCTTCAGGAATTAAATATATGGTTACCTTGACTATACTTTGTCGGGAACTTACAAATAAGTCTCTTTGAGGGAGTTATGAGTAACTTTACTCTCTTGGTGTGTAAATAACTATTATTTTTCTTTGTTAGGTGGGAGATGTGAAAATAGATATAAACACTCGTCTAAAGCAGCTCATAAACTCACACCCTGTAATGCTGTTCATGAAGGGCAATAGAGACGAACCTAGGTGTGGTTTCAGCAGGGAAATAATACAAATTCTTAACAATCTATGTGTTGATTATAAAACTTTTGATATTTTAAGCGATCAGCAAGTCAGAGAAGCCCTCAAGACTTATTCAAAATGGCCTACATACCCACAGGTAACTTTAAAATTAATTAAATTTATATCACTGATAAAATTTAAATCATACTGGGTGCAATCACAGCATTCCCAATAACTTAAAATGTACCGTTTTATTTATTTAGAGACTTTATACTTATAGGGCGTACATAGGCAAAATAACCCAGAGATAAGTTTTTACAGTCTATCGTTTAGTTTAAAAATCCCCAAGGTCATAAGTATTTTGGGGATCGACCAATCAGAGAAGAAGCTGCCAGCCTCTCACTTAGGAAGAGAAAAAAATTCCTACCACAATAACCACTGTAGGGAAAAAACCTTCTTCCCGGCAATCGTTCACTTTGTTTATGGTTCTTCTTTTGATTACATCGTTTTGAAAACTACTTTCAATTAATCTTAAAATGATATTTTAAAATAAAACTACACAAAAGAAGTGTAAAACATTGCTAAGAAAATACGAATAAAATAACCTAATTTGTTTACAATGTTTTTCCTGCTCCCTTATAGCAGGGATTTTTTTTCTTTAGAATCAGTGGTGTCTAAACTGACTTGTCAAGATTTTTCAACTAAACGATAGACTGTAATAACTGTTTAATAACCCAATAATAACCGTTTTAATATAAACAGTAATATGACGTACTTATAAAGACAACAACCATGTGGCTGCAAAGTAGCCCCCAGCACCAACGCCGTGTAGTGGCCTAAGTGTGAAGCTCCAAGGCTGCGGAGCGGCAAAGAGGCCAAAGGCCTCTTGTTTTTATTATTTAATATTCTTTATTTTATTAATATGAATACTTTTTATTAATATGAATACAAAATAATAAAGAATATTAAAAAATATAAAAAATAACTAAATACAACAAGCTGTCAAATATGAAATTAATCTTTCCTATTTACTACCCCCTGTTACTTATATTCACTATTTACTAATGTCTTATGGTTAACAGTTACAATTGAAGTTAATTATTTACTAAACTTTTTATGTTGTGCAATTTTTATATTGTTGGGTTTAACCTGTGCTATATTAAGTTTTTATAGCAGTTATTGTGGGATTTAAGGCAAATTTAATGGTTACAAGTAGGATTTATACATACAAGTAAGAATATACATACTATATATACATATTTATATACATAAATATATATAATATAATATATATATATATATATATATATATATATATATATATATATATATATATATATATATATATATATATATAATATATATATATTATATTTCATTAAAATAAGTATATCAATGTTATTCAAATTAATTTCCTCAGGAAATATCTAATTTACCTTTTGAAAAAAACATTAGTATTATTAACTATATCAGAGGAAGTTGTTCATTAATATCCTAGTTCTTTAAAATATAATATGTAATCGATATATTCCTCTATTTAACAGCATACAATTATATTTCATGTCATTTTTTTAATGACATTTATTTGTTAGTGTTCTCAACATAGGGTTTAGTCTTCTAAAACAATCATAGTACAGAACTCAGTCAAATTTGCATACATTAATTTTATTTTTATTATAAAAATTCTGTAAACTATTAAAAGTTTCCATTATTATATAAGAGTACATAATAGTCTATTATGTTACAAGACTGTGAAGAAGGTTTTTTTTTACCGTAGCCGTCTAGACTATATTTACTTTTGAGCGAAGCGAAGCAGTGAGTGTATGCTATTTTTTCGGCCGTAGTAATAGTAAACAACTATTTAGAAGAAAAACAGTATAAATTTGCTAGTACACTTCTTTTAATACCATTGACCAAGAGTATCTATTCTGGTGGAGTATTTTCAACGTCTGAGTCTCTAAACATGATTGTTAAACACTTGATAATTAATATCCCACTTTCCGAAAATAATAATTGATCATTTATTAGTTAAAGTAAGAAGAACTAGGAATATTATAACCTTGTTGTATACTACTAGCACCCTACTATGCCGGGAAGGGGATTAGAAAAGGACCCTCGTTGCACTGGTCCTCTTAGGACAGCTTCCCAGTAGTATTGTATAGGTGCTGCTATCTTTTTTTATCTGGGGGTTTTATGGCTTTTAATTATTTGTTTTTCTTTGTTGTTTGGTCACGTGTTATTAAATAATGTTTGTTTTTCAGTTGTATATAGGTGGTGAACTCATAGGAGGGCTGGACATAGTTAAAGAAATGGTTAACAGTGGTGACCTTCAGACCATGACTGCTAAATTTACTAAACCAGATTGTTTACCTATTGAACTGAGGTAACTAAATTTACCTTATTTTGTTATGTCACATGGATCCATATTTAATACAAAAGGTACCTCGGAACTGTTCCTCATCACATTGGATTCGCAACGCTCATCCTACCTACTTCGGTCTTGCTTTGCTTGTCCTTAGAATATACAAATCGTTAAACTTATTCTGCAACACATCTTCAGACTTGCTTTGCTCGTCCTCAGATAGTAAATTATTTTCAGCAGTCATCCATCCGAGCACTGAACATGCTCGATGCTACTTAACTTATATGATCCTATGAAAATCATGGACGTACTTGTCCTATTGAACAAAACATGGCATACTTATCTATTACATAAAGGTATACTCTTTCAACCCAATTGGATTATTTTCAAAGATTTTATAATTTTTTAAAAAACGTTCACTAGTCATTTGATAAAAATCAAACTAATGCTAATAATGAGATTATACTTGGCACTTATGTTAGTCTTATACATGGCTACATGCGTGCCAAAGCTCAAATTTATCCTAACATTTTTAAATTTTTGCCGAGTCATTTTTGCGTGTTAATGATGTCATAAAAAATTATTTTCTAGTTAGCAAAGTTACACCTATGGACTAATTTTTGTAGTAATTTTCAACTCTCTAGCATAAATACACTGGGAGCTACGTTGATATCAGACACACACACACATACAGACAGACAACTTTGTGAAAACAACTTAGGAGGCCCTAAAACACCTGAAATGGATAATTCTGGTGACATCCTGGTTTCAGATTTTTTTGCGAACACAATACTTTTCCTATATACCTATGGTATATAGGAAGTGAAAATATCTTGGAAACCCTAAAGCTAATTCCATTAACTATTAGAAAAATTTAAAAAATTAATATCTTTAACTCCTTCCTTTTTGCAGTAAATAGAGTCATCAGCATTATATTTTAAGTTAATTATATAATGATTTTAAGGATAATTATGAGCAAATTGTCATCATCAGAAAATTAATGTTACATAAATTATGCTTGTTAATAAATACTTTGCCTACTTGGTGGTATTAACTTGTTACATTGTTTCATTTACAGGTTAAAAGATCTAATTAATTCCTATCCTGTTATGGTATTTATGAAGGGAGACAGAGTGACCCCCAGGTGTGGTTTCAGTAGGCAGCTTATACAGTTACTTAATGATAATGGGTTTGTATATCAATTTTTATTAATAGAGATATTGATGCTTTCCTACCTTATAAAAGGAGGGGCATACATTGCAATAACAATAAATAGAGTACTGGGTACCTCCAAAATTTTCCTCATAACGTTGGATTCGCTGCTCTCATCCTCCTGATTTTCTATTAATTCATTAATTATCACTTTAGAAATAAAAATATTTTAATAATTAAATGTTTTTTGGTGTTCTGCGGGGGGGGGGGGTCATACCCTATGGACCCCTCTGACTATGCCACTAGTAGAATGTAAATGAGTAATTAAATTGTTTTGTTTCCTCTTACAAACTTGTCCTGTGGTTTCGCCTGGTTTTAATATGGAATAAATAGATCTTATTTACTTGATTTCAGTGCTGATTATAAAACTTTTAATATTCTTGAAGATAACGCAATTAGGGAAGGTTTAAAAGAGTACAGTAAATGGCCTACTTATCCACAACTGTATGTGAAGGGCGAACTCATTGGAGGCCTGGACATTTGTAAGGAAATGGAACAGTCTGGTGAATTTAAGCAGCTTCTTAATTCTTAAACACTCAACATCACCTGACTATGCAGAAAAATTAGATGTAAAATTAAATAAATATTTATATTAATATTTAATTATTTACTAGTTTAAGTTTGTAATGTACAAACTAAGTTGAAATAATGAGCCCAAAAGATTTTTATGAGGTTTGATCAAATAAAAGTCAGGGTTTGTGAGCCCTGGGCAAGACACGGGTGCTGACACATGGTGGAAGGAGGGTTGTTAAATCATCAATAACCATTATTTATTTTTTAAAATAAATATTGATACATCTTTCAAAACTAATATAATGTAAAACTTAAATTTAAACAGAGATAGAAGCAACAAAATTATTCTATGTTTAGAGAAGAGTTAGCTTTTTCTGTAGATATGGGTTTTTGTATGAATCAAATGTTATTTGGTTTTTGTATGAGTCAATGTTTTATCAGAAATACCTGTTCCTGCACAGCATATGGTTAATTCAACTGATTGCTTAGGTAGGTAAAGTAAGTCTAACTGGGATAGGATAAGCGTATAATCAAGATTGGATGTAAGAGGCCTGCCTAGAGGAGCTACCTAGTAGAATCTAGACCCTGACTAGATTCTTCTCCCCCACCCTTTAGCACATCCTCTTTGTCTTAAAATTGCTCCCTCTCTATACCTCCACTGACATGTTATCTTGGATTATACTCCAGCTGTAATTCTTCAACATCTATCTTTCCTTCATTTTGATATAACCTTATTATCATCTTAATACTTTTTTGTCATCTACGGAATCACTACTTTACGACTTTTACAAATTATATTTGTACATATTCATTATGTTACATTTGAATTCACATTTATTAAACAATATTCATATTTTCATGTTTTATGATTGACATTTATTATTTTAAACTCTTGGAATATTTATGGTGTGGAAATAGACGTTTACCTTTTTTACCTGGCCTAGAAATCCAACTTAAAAACTATTTTTATTTTTTTTTATTGTTTTGTAACCTCCCTACTTCGGAGTTGTTCTGGGCCAAACTTTTACTAAAACTCGTCTTTGGGCTGCTTCATTCGTCCTCTAATAGTAAATACATCCATTTCATTCCCAGCAGTCACCCATCCAAGCACTGACCATGCTCGATGGTGCTTAAATTTTATTATCAACATAACAAAACAATGTACTTATTTATTACATAAAGAAATTCACTTACACTGACTTTTAAATCATTGGATTTTTTTATTAATTTAAAAAAAAATATACAAGTCATTTGATAAAAATTAAACTAATGCTGATAATGAGATGAAACTTGGCACATATGTTAGCTTGTCTTATACATGGCTAAGCGTGCCCAATCTCAAATTGATTGCAACATTTATCCTCACTTTATGACTTCTTGACATTTTAGCTGTCATTATTGCAGGTTAATGACCTCATAAATGACTTATTTTACGGATAGCACCATTACACCTAAAGACTAACTTTTGATTTTTTGTACAAAGTTTCAACTCTCTAGTATAAATAAACTGGGAGATGTGATGATAACAAACACTCACACACACACACATATAGATCATATTAGTTTGTAATCACACATATTAATATGTAATTACTCAAAGTCGTGTAAACTTTTGTTGTGATAATCGTAAAATTGTTATTGTCTGTTTTGAAATAAAGTATTCCCTTAAGGCCTGTAATCAATCCATGGGAATAGGCCGATAAAAAAAACAAAAAAAAACATAGACAAACAATTTTATGAAAACCACTCAGAAGGTCTTAAAAACACCTGAATCGGATAATTCAGGTGGCTCTAGGTTTTGGATTATTTTTCAACCGCAATTTTTTTCCTATATACCTACGGTATTAATGAGGAAATGTAAAATGTATTAAAATTTGATCAGAGGAACAAATGCTTCTTTGTAAAGTATAAAGTAAATAATTTTAGTTCATTTGAAATATTTTGCATGACAAAGACCCTGACATGACATTCTACTCATTGTTATAAAGTAAACATGTTAATAATTCAGTCGTCATATTTTCATCTTAATGTAATCTGTTAATAAAAAACTGAGCCAATCAAAAATTAAAAATAATAAAAATGATTTTTTTTAAATTGACTTTTTTAAAGCTTTTTACAAATACTACAAATTTCTAAACTAATTAAATTATTAACGTACTCATTCTCTAGTAATTCTCATAGTATTCTAGTATTTTATTATTAGTTTATATTATTATTATTATTATTATTATTATTATTATTTTTATTATTATATTATTATTATTAGTATTCATTCTCTAGTAAGATTCTTGCATACTTCTATTGAACTTTTATTAATCTCATTCTACTCTCTTACTTAATTTAGATTGGCATTATTTAAGGGAATATTATTGATTATTATAATTCTACTACTCATATTCATATAGATAGGAACACCCTATCTATGCTGATAGGGTTGATCTAATGCTTAAATTGCAAATTAAAAATGTATTCGTAAATAATCATAAAATAACAAACATATCTTTTGAAAAAAGTTTAGTTTGTTTAAACAATAAGAATCATAACAATAAAAATTTAATCAATTTGATGAAATTTACCTAGTTATATACTCTGCATGGGTACCTCTGCCCTTTTGGCTTTGTTAGATTTGTTTTCTTTTAAAAAAAGTAATTAGTATTTATATAAATTGTTCGTTTCTTTTTGATAACTTTGTTCAATTATTAGGAAGTTGTTTTTAGTTAATAGATTCTACGTTTTAATTAAAGGAAAACAAGCTGATTAAGGAAAAACAAACAAACTTGTCCTGCTATAATAGGAATATAGTTGAATAAAGTAACCTCCAAAATTTAAATTATATTAGGAGTTAATTATTATTTAATTATTGACATAATTATGATATAATTATTTATTTATCATAATTATGATATAATTATTTATTTATCATAATTATGATATAATTATTATTTAAACAATGATTAGGATATAATCGTTGTTGTTATTATAATACGACACACAGCTAAAATCAGTTGACAGCTTGGGATAATAAAGCGAGGGAGCCTATGTGGTTAGTTCTGGGAGTGAGTTCTGGATGTTAAACCACACCCTTAATTTCAAATCAGACAAACCTTAATGGTTCCTCAACAGTTTTTTCCTACACTGTCAACTAATTTTAGCCATGTGTCTTACTATTATCTTAATTGTAATGTATACTTAAATAAGTATGACTGAGAGTATGTGTTTGTGTTATTTTTGTAATAATAAGTGAAATATATTATGTGTCTTGATAACACATGTTGCTGTTAGATGCACTCAGTGGCATAGCAAGCTCACAAAGCATTCGCCTGCTATATACGAAATTCGCCCCTCCGTATATATACATACACACACATATACATACATATATATATATATATATAATATATATATATATATATATATATATATATATATATATATATATATATATATATATATATATATATATATATTATATATATATAATATATATATATATATATATATATAATATATATATATCAGTGTCCGTGAAATCGATATAGTAAGGAGAATTGGCAAAATGAAAGAACTGCTAGACCTGTACTAGTTTCCTTTGTTTCAAGCATTACTAAGAACTCTGTCATGCACAAAGCTAAGCTATTGAAGGGCACAGGAATATCAGTCTCTTATGAATACACGGATGAAATATGGAAGCGCAGGAAACTACTTGTTCCTTACTTGAAATCAGCAAGAGCTGCTAACTTAGCAGCTTCCATTAACTATGATAAACTTTACATAAACAATCAAGCATATGGCATTGAAGATTTAGAAAAATGAATATTTTGGTCAGCAACGATAAACCAGGTAGTTCTAATGAAATTCAACTTGATGGTTCAACACCAGGAACGGGCTCTAATAATATAACCACTAACATGGTCAATAATAATGATCAGCATTTGCCGGTTACTAGCTCTGCTATTGGTAATTCATCTAATTTAGTTAGTGAGGGTTTAGCAAAGAAAATACCACCAACAATAATGGTCAAAAGAATACCTCAGAAAATGGTTCTATTTTAAATTGGCTACAACTTAAATTACCCGATACTACACCCACAACTCAGGACTCAACTTGTGTTCAGCTTGATAAGAAAAGAAGAGTTGATTCACCATAGCAATCAGCTACCTTTGGCTTCTGGAATGTGGGAGGATTCTCTCATCTTTATGATGCAGACCTGCCTGATTGTGATGTTTATTTTTTTAGTGAAACTTGGCTAGTCAGTAATCCATCTAAGTCACCTAAATTTCTTCTAAATTATCAGAGTTTTTTTAGCCCAGCAACAAAGACAAAACCCGGGGAAGGGCAAGTGGAGGGATAGCTGTTTATGTAACAAAAAGGATAAGTAATGTCAATATTATTCATCAGTGCGACTGGTGGATATTTATTGCCTTATCTTATATGAATATTCATATCGTTGTGGGCTATATTTATTTTAAACCTTCTCTCAACTTAGACTGTATATATGATTACTTACAGATTATTATTAATGAAGTCATTGCAAGGTATAATGACTATGATTTTTTTATTTCTGGTGATTTTAACTTAAGAGTTGGTGAAGCCAACTCTTTTCCCAAAAATTTTATTGACTGTAGTAATCTATATTGTGATAGAAAATCTCTAGATACAACATGTAATAAAAAAGGTTCAGAGTTTGTAACTTTTATGGAGCAAAATGAATTTGTTTTGATTAATGGTAGAAGTAAGAGCGACTACCCGGCCCAGTTTACTTTTCTTAATAAAATTGGATCAAGTGTTATAGATTTGGTATGGAAAAAATCAGCTCTTTTTATTTAATAAATGATTTGTCTGTTTATAATGAATTTTCATTGTCAGATCACTTCCCTGTCATCTATCTCTTAACATACCATCATTATTGAGTTCTGAGACTAGCACTGTTAGCAATAGAGACAAGACTAAATATCTTAAATGGATTCCTGAACTCTCTGAGACCTATAGTCATGCTATAATATCTAATATACCCAATGATTTGGACTTCATAAACAGCGATACCACCTTAATTAATAATATGTTAATCTCTAAAATAAAAGAAACAGCATTTGACTTAGGAATGTTTAGAGTAATGTTTACTAAAAAGTCTAATTGGAAACCTTGGCACGATGTAGAATGCTATATTGCTAGAAAAATGTTTAAATACTACCTAAAGAAAGCAAAAGCTGCCAACTTTGCTGTTAATGAAAAAAATATGTATTTAATTGCCAAAAGAAATTACAAAAAGCTTATCAGAATAAAGAAGAAAATTTATAACAAAACTTATCATGAAAACTTGTAAAGGCCAAGGATTCTAAAACTTTTTGGAATCTATTAAACATTTATAAGAATAAAGTAGTTAATGCATCAGTTCTTTCATGCCAAGATTGGGAAACTTTCTATACTAGTATAGCTAAACCTAAAAGTATTGAGCCAATACCTGTCCCCTTAGTTTCTAATATTTTTTAGATTCCAGTATTACAATCACTGAAGTTATTCAAAGTATTAATAGACTTAAATGTTCTAAAGCTCCAGGTACTGACTCAACACCTAATGAATTTTTTAAATTTTTGCCACTTAATGGCCTTGTGTATCTGCAGAATCTTTATAACAAAGTATTTAACTCTCAAACAGTTCCTGATTCTTGGGGTGAAATTTCGATGTGTATGATTCCAAAAAAAGGAAGTCTAAGTGATCCAAATAACTACCGTGGCATAGCCCTACTGAACTGTATAGCCAAAATATTTACCAGCATTCTTTATGCTAGAATTTTTTCTTGGATTGATCTTAATAATATTTTACCTGAAAATCAAGCAGGGTTCAGGCCTGGTAGGGGTTGTTTGGATCACTTATTTACACTTAATGCTTTAATTAATATACACCTTCGACTTCCTAAAAGAAAGGTTTTTTGTGGATTTATCGATTTCAGAAGGGCCTTTGACTCCCTCTTCCACCCCTATATGTGGACAAAGTTAATTGAACTTGGGTGGAGTCCCAAGCTGCTTTACACAGTCAAAGATCTTTATGATAAAGCCCATATGAGGGTGAAGGTGGGGTCAAAATTTTCCAAAAAAATTGAAATTAATGAAGGGGTGTTACAGGGTGAAATTTTAAGCCCAATAATATTTGCCTTGTTCATCTCTGACTTTGAAGACTTTCTGAGGGCTAATGGGTGTGTGGGCCTTGATATTAACGGCTTGAAAGATATTATTGTTTTATTTTTTGCGGATGATCTTATCCTACTTGCACAGTCTCAAATAGATCTTAATAAGATCTTCAGACTCCTGTACGAATACTGCTCAAAATTCAAGCTCGTTGTCAATGAAGCAAAAACTAAAGTAGTTATTTTTCATAAAGGTCACATAAATTTAAAGAAATATAAATTTTATTATGATAATAAAAGCATAGAAGTGACTGATAGATACACCTACTTAGGCGTGCCTTTTTCGAGCTCCGGTTTATTTCATAAAGCTGTCCAGAGTGCTGTATGTAAAGGCAACATTGCCACTAGTAGAGTCTTAAGCTGGTCCTTGTCAGCTGGTATAAAAGACTGGGAGGCCAAGCAACGCCTTTATGACTCAATTGTTAAAACTACAGTTCTCTACGCTTGCCCAATTTGGGCCCTCCGGCATGGTGATGAAATTGAAACCGTGCAAGTTCGTTATTTTAAAAAATTACTTCATTTGCCTAAGTCAACTGCAGGGTACTTCGTAAGAAGTGAAGTAGGAGTTCTTCCTCTATCATATAACATTTTTAAACTTGCCCTCAATTGGTTGGCAAAGGTTCTTCAAATGCAAGATGATAGATTACCTAAAATTGCTTTTGTTAGATTGTACACCCTAAGTTTTGGTAATTCATTCAGTAAATACAACTGGGCTTCTCAAATCAAAAATTACTTCTGTCTAAGTGGTCATCTCGATGCCTGGTCTTCATTACTAACTAATCCTAATAATTTTCTAAATAACATTCATGAAATTTTATTTGATTACGAATGTTATTTGAAACAAAAAGACTACAGTAAGCTTTCAGCTTCATATTATCCTAACCTTTTTCAATACCCATTGCCATTAAAACAAGTTTCTAACTATTTATTGTTGTGTGCCCCAAAGGGGATAATTTACATTATAGCCCAACTTAGAGCTTCTAACAATTATGTTGCTCAAGTATATTATAATGGAGATGTTCATAAACTAAAGCCACTTGAACTATGCCAACTCTGCAACCGCAGTGAGCCTGAGAGCATGGCCCATTTCTTGTTAGAGTGTACAGCTTACCAAAGTTTAAGATTTAACCCAAACTCTAGATACTACTTTTCTATCAACAATTATGATCAAATGCTCAATCCCAGCACTCCTTTAGCTGCAAAAATATTATTTGAATTTGTTATTAATGCCTTGCGCTTAAGAGCTTTTCAGCTCGGTGAAAATTAACTCTACCTTACTTTTGTTTTGCTCAATTGTTTTTATATGTATATGCATTTTTTATTTCTTTGTTTTTCGCCTCTCATGTTGTTTACTCTTCTAATTTTTTTATTGTAATCTTTTCTATTCATCCAATATCAATACTACTTTATAATAAAGTTTACTAACTATCTTTTAATATTAATGCTATTAACTGGATTCTTTATTCAAGTGTATAAGCGCCAATCTTATGTAATGACAGAAGTTGTTGCAATCTAACTATCCTATCCTTTTCTAATATAAATATACTATACATGGTTATTATTTATCTTTTAATTTGAATTAAACAACTAAATGTATAGATTTGAATTATTTTAAAAAAAATATAAAACTATTTATAACAGTTATTTTATAATTAGAAAAACAAATATCTAGAAATTTAATAAAAGCTCTTATTTACAAAAAAAAAAAAAAAAATAAAAATAAATAAAAAAAAAAAAAGGTTTTTTCTCTCAATTTTTATTCTTTTTAACTTCATTTAGCTCATTTTATGTATGTGTTTCTGTTTATGTTTATATATGTATGTACGTACATATATAATGTATTATTATTTATCAATTGTTCTTTGTTTTATAGCTTAATGATATCTTCTCTATTAATTAATTTCTAAATACTCATTAGTCACTTTCTCTTGCAACAGCTTTTGCTCAAAAAGTATATAATTTCTATATATATATATATAATATATATATATATATATATATATATATATATATATATATATATATATATATATATATATATATTTATATAAATTGTATATATATTTATTTCTTTTCTTATTTATACGCTGTAAGCCAGAGCAGCTAGCTGATGCAGAATGGTACATTTTAAATACATTACCCTAACTAACTCTGCTTCTAATAGAGCTATCACCAAAAAATTACTTGGTGATAGCTAAGTAATTTAATAGCTCGTAAATCTATCTCTACTAAGTTGACTACCAGGAGCTTGAATAATTTTAATTATTTTTTGGTAATCGTCTTCCTATTATAGGAATTAGATTGCCAACGTGTGTTTTCCTTCCATTACTTTTGAATGTCAAATTGAAGTTTACATATGTCAGAAACTACAATATTTGCCTAACAATCCGATTTCAACATTACTTAATTCTGGATATTTCACAAAGAGCTATAGTTTGGCATACAAAACTACTTTTATCCAATATGAATACCCAAAATTTGGTCCACTAGAATACATCACCCCTACCAACTCTGCTTCTAATGGAGCTAACTCCAAAATATTAGTATCAAACCCCACTAAGTCGGCCCCCAGGATCTTAAATAACCAATGATATTTTTTTAGCATGTTGTAAAGATTAGCATTAATTAAGCGTTTTATTAGTTCCCAAAATGTTGTGCAAAATTGATTAAGCAAATCCAAGCATAGTTATGTACAAACTATTCTGGATAAATAGGCCATATCCTTTTGCTGAATATTCGACTATGCAGCTTAAAACAAAAACTTGATTAAAAACTAGACTGATAAGCAGGAAAGTAAACATTCCAAAGGTAATTTGCCTGTTTTTTAAACCAATGCGCCAGAGTTTTTTAACTGGTCTTCAGGTTCTAACTTGTCTAGTATTGTTAAATTTTAAAATAATATGATTCTTAAGAAAAAGTTTCTTTCCTTTTATTATTTAAATAGTGAAATTTTTCTTTTATTTCTTTTTTGCGGCCATTCTGCCAATTTATCTTGAATATCAATATATCTGATATATATCTAAATATCTGCGGCCTGAGTAAAGGCCCCTGGATGTACTATATAAAATATAAAAGATGCAGAGATGTACCATACCATATGTAGGTAGTATGCTAGGATCTTAAATGAAGATCTGTGGTAGTATCTAAGATCATGACTAAAGATCGTTTATTTATACTTACCTTATTAAAAGATCTTTATACTTATTTTTATCCTTGGGTTGTATTTATTAAGAGGATCTTAATATAGATTTTTCATTAACAATGTAAAAGCAAAACTGATTTTTTGGCGGGCTAGTTTGTTGTATGAAATGTCCGTAACTTTAATATGGAAACTTCAGGCAACTTTGTGTTACCGCAAAGATAATTTCACTTACTCTTTTAATAGGCTTTTAGAACGTTACTCTAGAAATATTAATGATTTTCTAGGAATTTTTTAAATCTATCAATTTTTATTATCTGTTTTATATTTATTTAATTAATTAAAATTCATAATATAACCTATGTATGTAACCTTCTGCCGGTTAACTTTTCCCGCAATTTGCGGGAGGATTGCGAAAAGAGGATTGGTTTTGTTTTACATTTTTAATGCTCTATCTCGTAAAATAAGTTTTTGAAATATTAATTAATTTTTTTAATTTTAAAATCGACACCTGTTCTTCGATTTGAAATTGAATGATTTGATAAGTGTACCCGTTTTTATCGTTTTAAAGTTAAGTTAGAGTTAAGTTTAGTCAATTATATTGTTTTATAACCAGTGCTTAAGCTTTTACAGTTTATTTATTTTAATATTTTTGATCGGAACGTTAAATTACAATGATAGACGAAGAGAATGAACGTCAAATTCAAGCATCACAACGCGAGTATCTGGAGTTCTTGGACGATGAAGAAGCCCAAGGTATTTATCATTCGAAAGTTAAAGAAATGATAGATGGTGGCGAGAAGCGTATTATTGTTAATATTAACGATCTAAGGAAATCTAAACCTGACAGAGCTGATGCCCTGTTGTCCAAGGCGGTGATAGAACAATCAGCCTTTCAGAAAGCTCTTAATCAGTATGCTAATAGTTTGAATCCGTCTATTAGTAATAATGACTACAAAGTTGGGTTTGAAGGAAGTTTTGGCTTTCGACACTTAACTCCTAGAAGTTTGAGAGCTGATTACATTAGTAATATGATATGTTTGGAAGGCATTGTAACTCAGTGCAGTTTAACTAAACCCAAGTTGGTGAAAAGTGTGCATTATTGCCCTGCAACTGGAAAAACTTTAGAACGTAAGTATGCTGACTTGACATCGTTAGAGCCAGTTATAACATCAAGTGTATACCCAACTACAGACGCTGAAGGTAATCTGTTAGAAACTGAATTTGGTTTATCAACTTATAAAGACCACCAGACGTTGGTTATTCAAGAAATGCCTGAAAGAGCCCCTGCAGGACAGTTACCTCGTGCTGTTGATGTTATCTGTGATGATGATCTGAGTGATAGGTGTAAGCCAGGCGACAGGGTTCAAATAGTTGGTATTTATTTATGTTTACCATCTAAGAAAAACAGTTTTACTAATGGAGTTTTCAGAACCTCTCTGGTAGCCAACCATATTACACATTTAAATAAAGAATTTAAATTAGCTATGTCCAGAACTGATATATCTAATTGTCGAAAAATGGGAAAGAAGAACAACATTTTTGAGTTATTAAGTAATTCTTTAGCTCCTAGTATTTGTGGCCATTCCTATGTTAAAAAAGCCATTTTATGTATGTTATTGGGTGGTGTTGAAAAGTATTTACCTAATGGAACAAGAATAAGAGGAGATATTAATATTCTGCTCATTGGTGATCCTAGTGTGGCTAAATCTCAGTTATTACGTTATGTTTTAAGCACAGCACCTAGAGCTATTGCTACTACTGGCAGAGGAAGCTCTGGAGTAGGTTTAACTGCAGCCATTACTCATGATAAGGAAACTGGTGAGAGGAAATTAGAAGCTGGAGCTATGGTTTTAGCTGATAGAGGTATTGTTTGTATTGATGAATTCGATAAAATGTCAGATATTGATAGAACAGCTATTCATGAGGTTATGGAACAAGGAAGAGTTACGATTACTAAAGCTGGTATTAATGCAAGATTGAATGCTAGATGCAGTGTTCTGGCCGCAGCAAATCCTATATATGGTAGATATGATCGCTACAGACCTCCAATGGAAAATATCGGCTTACAAGACTCTTTACTTTCTCGTTTTGATTTGATTTTTGTTATGTTAGATGAAATCGATCGTGAAATTGATGGTAAAATATCTGATCATGTCCTTAGGATGCATCAGTACAGAGATCCGTCTGAACCTGATGGTGCTGTACTACCCATGGGCTCTGGAGTTGAATTTTTAACTACTGGTAATTTAAAAGATTTACAAACTGAAGTCGGGCCCATATCTATGTATGAAAAATATGATCCTTTATTACACGGTAATTTGAGATCAAAGACTGATAAAATCTTTACTGTGAGATTTATGCAAATGTATCTACAATTTGCCAAATCATTGAAACCTGTTTTAAGTGATGAAGCTATCACAGCTATTACAGAAGAATTTGTAAGATTAAGATCTGAAGATTCTATTGAAACTGGGTTTGCTCGAACCCAACCAGTCACTGTAAGAACTTTAGAAACTTTAATTCGTTTGGCTACTGCTCATGCAAAAGCACGTCTGTCATGTGAGATAACTCTAGATGACGCTAAAGGAGCAATAGAGTTGGTCCAATTTGCTTACTTCAAAAAAGTTGTGGAAAAAGAAAAGAGAAGGAGACATGATTCCGATGAGGAGGAAGAAGTTGAAGAACCTGAGGTTGAAAATGGTGAAAACGGACATCAAGAACCTTCTGACGATCCTTATGAATTCCACTCGCAGGAAACTCAAAACAACTCTGCTAAGACAAATGGAACTCATGATGAACCTATGGAACTATCTGAAGTAGATTTGACAATCTCTGAACAAAGACTAAATATATTTAAACATAGACTATTTGAACTTTTCAATGAAGCTGGTAAATCTTTCTTGAACACAAGGGATGTAATAGTTAGTTTTGAAACTGATGGGTTTTCCAGGAATGAAATCACTGCCGCTTTATCCAATATGACTACTGAAAATCAAATAATGCAAACATCTGATCGAATTATTCTAATTTAAATTTATTATATTTGTTACATTGACCACCTGTACCTTGTACTACCGAGTTCTAAAACCTTACAGAGGTTTATTCTTTGGACAATGTGTAGTTGATAATTACTAATCGATACTTTCTATCCTGAGGTAGAAGTTGTTGAGAATTATACTCGTTCTATGTTCTTTTAAAAGTTCACTATGGAATTTTGACAATGATTTCACATCTGAATATGAACTTAGGAGGCCCTAAAACACCTGAAACAGATAATTCTGATGACATCCTGGTTTTTGCAAACAATACTTTTGCTGTATACCTATGGTATAAATGAGGAAAAGTAAAATGAATGAAACCATTATCATGTACAGCCTGGTTTTAATTATTAAAGGGCTCAGGGAATATAGATTGCTAGGTAGAGAAATATAGAGTACTCTACCTACATCCTTCCTACAGAATTCAGGACTAGGAGATAAATTTTATGGCAATTTTTCTATTTACTTCAAATTAAAGTTACATTTCCTTGATAAGTGCAAAAATTATTATTATCAAGTGCAGTACTTTTTTAACTATAGAGCTCAAAAAGGATCTTGTGTAAGACTAATTTTATAATATTATTATCTTTAACGAGTCTTTAATTATTTAGGTGTAAATGTATGTAACAACAAACATACTATGGACTTCATTACTTGGTACTCTGAGTGGCCAAATTGCTATGTATAACATTTATTTTTAATCAAAACTCTTATTGATCAAACAGGCCACCTTAAGTTTGGTGGGCCGTCTACTCATATAGGCTTATCTTTTATCTTAACACATTCAAATTTCAGCTATACTCATTATCGCCATATGAAATGCCACTAAAAGAATATCAAGAAATAGTGTCTAAGAAGTGTGTCAATAACATTTGGCTGCCTTTGCTGTCATATCTTAAATACCTGCCTTGGCTTTACTGCTCCATCTATTTTCCAGCCCTTACCTTGGTTGACAGCTATTACTATAAGTAAATAGCATTATCACATGTAACCTAACCTTTATTTTGTAACAAATTGTTATATAACTTTTAACTTAAGAAATAATGTTGAAAGAATTTATTTGTATATATATATTTTTTAATAAACTTTTTTAAATGTTATTGTTGGTGGTCGTTTTTTGATGTGGCATTTCTTAACGTCAGGAACAAAGAGACTTATACGACTATAGCTAGCTAATCATTACCTGGATATCTTGGTATCATAACTGTACATTAGTGATGTCATTTTTTCATATATTTATAATGATTTTACACAAATATTACATTAAAGTTTGACTATTTTGTCTTAAATTAAGTTAAAGGAATTTAAAATAAATTTTAATTATTATCAATTGCATATATTCTTTAATTATCTGTGTTGGATAAGGTGATTTAATGTGACATCACTGAAAATGCCTTCTGTTTGTAGGGTGCATTATGAATTTGTTTGTCGATTGGAGTTTTAGAAGGAAGGGGAGTGTCTAATCTCCGAAGAGTAGGAGTAAGTAAAGATATGGTACTCATATATACCTCTTATGACTGATTTATCCGACCTTAGTAGTATAAGTCTCTTTAGTCAGGAAGGACCGAGACGATTTCCTTGATTTTAAAGGAAAGAAATGTGGATATTTCACCCAACTCCCTAGGCTGGGATTATTGTCCTGACTAATTTGTCAAGATCCAAAGATTTTATGCAGGGAGCCAACCTAAAAAAAATATTTCCTCTACATCTGTTACAGGTCACAAAAATTTATTTAAACCAATAAATAGTATATTATGTTACAAGACTGTGAAGAAGTTCTTTTTTACTGTGGGGACTATATTTACTGTTGAGCAAAGGGAGACAGTAAAAGGAGCTGAGGTAAAAGCCATTCCCAGTCGTGTAGCATATGCTATTTTTTCCGGGCATAGTATTAATAAACAACTATTTAAAAGGAAAACAGTAAAAAGTATAACAAATTGCTGGCACACTTCTTCGATCGCCTCGTTGGCCAAAAGTTTCAATTCTGGTGGTGTATTTTTATTTTTTGAATCACTATCCATGATAATTATTAAACACTTAATAACTCACTTTCCAAAAATAACAAAAAAGAGAGTAGATAAATGGTATTTGGCAGACCCCTTGAAAAAGATAGTATTTTTTATTAGTCTGTTGGTTCGATTTAATCAACCTTAATCAGATTCAACAGTTTGCAATCAAATCGCTTTAATAAACTGGAATAATTGACAGGTAATTTTTATAGTTCTTTGATAAATTACTATCAGTTGGACAAGAACCAATTTATTTTATAACCTTAATTTTGTCTTATTCCACAAAGTATGTTGGGAAAACATCCTACATCGTACTTACAAAGTTTAGAATCTCTGTAATTAATAGTTAGACACCTATTTTCTGGCCATCATACTAACAGCAAGAAATAAATGTTTATGTTAGCCAATAAAATACTTGGTTAATAATTTCTTGATTCATATAATTATATGAATAATGCATTCATATATGTTATATATTCATATGTCATATGTATATGTTCATATATTATATGTCTACATTCTTAGACAAATAATTATAGCATTGAAGATAATTAATTAATGTTTACATATTTGCAATATATTTTGAATATTAGCACATAGACCCCTCTAAAATCTTTCCTCAGAACCCTAGTGGTCAACAGACTACATATGGGGTAACCCTGAAGTAGAGCTCCTTCCTTTACTGAATCGAAAGATGTAAAATCTTGACTAATATTCATAAAGACATTGAAGGGTTTTAATTATAAAGACATGAAATATTTGTTCAACAGAATTTTTATGCAACTTTAATTTATTATAAATAATATTTTTAAATTAAATAAATTAATACATTAAATTAAGATGCAATTTTCAAGTTGAGCTGGTTTTACTATAAGCAGGCACAGGGTATAAAAATCAATTTACATTACCAAAATATACAAGAAATTTAATTAAATAATTAATAAATAAGTTTTCTAGATTCTAAATGGGTTACGAAAACATAAAGAACAACATAGACTAAAAAATGAATTTTAGCACCATATAATTTGTATTTTTTGACTTTTAATGTGTTTTCAAGAGGTTCTGTCGTTTTCTCAATGCTTTTAGTCACTTGGTATAATGTTACTAGTGCCCATGTCTCAGGCCTGTAGCTAAAAAGGGACATGGGTGGACATCGCCCCCTAGAAAAAAAATTGCCCCCATTGATAAAGTAATTTATTGCAGAAGTCCCTTGAAGGTGTGAGAAACGTCGTCCCCTCTTGGATTGGTCCCCCCCCCCCCTCCCACAAGTTTTTAGCTGGCTACCGGCCTGCCATAACTTGCTCAGTAAAGTTATCAACATAGAATTTATTGTTAAACATATTAAAGACTAAAACATCAAACTAACATCCCATTTTTAAATTCAACTCAATTTGGGAAAATTAAAATAGTGGAAAATGGTAGTTAGATTTATTTTTTTAAAATTTAATTAAGAAAGGATATGGACACAAAAATATGTCGTACATAATATAATACCTATTTAAAATGTTGTGTCACTCATGGATTTAGACTGCATAGTTAACAGTAATAATTTTTTAAAAAATCCACCCACAATAGACTTACAATTTTAACCTTCCTGAAAGGTTAAACAAAATATTTTAAAGACGCATGTATAAGATCACTATGTTCATGTAAATTGATCATAATATTTACATTCTAGGGAGTACAGGTTATATTTGATGTCATAACAATAATAGAGATATTAATATTCTTTGACATGTATATTAACTATCTAGTTAGGTTAGAATCGGTAGTCGAATTGTAAGGCATTGAGGGAACACCTAATCAATAGCCTGCTTCGGCTGAAAGTTGCAGGGCACATTGGTTTGACCAGACTTAATTTATTAATGAAAACAATGACAGATATTGTAGCACTGACTTAATTACTGAGCATTATACATATGAATGCAATCTATAATAAATTTTGCGATAGTTAAAAGAACTTTTGAAAACACAAATGGTTTTCTAAGTCAAGAAGGGGGTTTCTCCCCTTTACTTGAAATTAATATTATTTAGGTGATTTAGGTATGTTTTGACTTAAAGCTTAAGTAATGATCACTTCGAAGTTGATGATCTATCACCATTAGTTACCTCTTGTAACCAATGTGATGACCATTGGTAACCCAAATGATCAACTACCAATTATAAATAATAACCACTATGAATTTGCAATAAACTAAAATTCTTTTACATGTTCATATAAGCTTGACCATGTAAACAGTACATAATAATATAACAAGTAACAGTACATCTGACTAAAAATGTAAGTGGGGGGGGGGGCATTAGAACCCCTCATATCTGATTTCTTGAAGTGGCAAATAATACTACTAGTAGTGAGGATGTGGTGTCTAATCTTTCCTCTTAAGCCACACAGCTTGAAAAGAATTGAAACGAATGATAATATGAATAATGCTCTAAAATAGCTACTTTAATAATGCCAATTTCCATTGATTTAACTATTAAATATAAAAAACTATTTAATGTTTAGTAAATTTAATTATTAGTTAATATTTTTTTAACTATGTACTCTACTATTTAAAGCTTATACAACTCTAATAAACTGCATAGTAAATCCTATTGATCCTAATAAATATAATTTTATAGAATGAGCTAAAACGCATTTTTAATACATACACGAGAGGGAAGCAATATGATAGTTCTATAACCAATTTGGATAATTTATAATGGTTAGAGCATGAAGAAATACAACACTACACATGGTTTGAGAATTCAAAACAGCATTAACTTGAAATCCAGGTAATCATTTTGTTATGTTAAACAAAAACATAAAAATAAAGGTATTCTCACCTAATAAGCATAAACTTGAAATCCAGTCAATTATTTAGTGTTAAATTAAAAAAAATATATTGAAACTTTCACATAAAAACTATTGATTCAGCTGATCACAAAAGTATAAAAATAGTATATTTTTTTATTTATATTGCTACTAGGCAGCAAAATGAAATTTTGGAGACAAGTTTTATAAATTAGCCCCAAGCTAAAGGTGAAGACAGGCTGATTTATATGGGTAGGCTATTTGACTGATTAGGTGAAGCCGAGTCAAGCAAATGGTGAATTGCTTGCAGAGGCAAAGCCCAATGCAGGAAATTGCTGGCACAAGGCAAAGGAATGTTTCCTTTATTGCATAGTAGCATATATTATTTTATCTATTTACAGCTGAAAAATAAACATGAGAAAATTATTCTTAAAATTTTATGTATCATTTAAATCGGTTACAGCAAAAAATTAAGATTACAATAAATTATTGAATTAATATAAGAAAGTATGACTTAAATAAATAAACAAGAAGAAAAAGGGGTTTAAATGCTTGCTACAAGATTTTGAAGACAGTAAATATTCAAGTCAAGTAGGGTTTGGTCTTGTAATTTGTCAATTCTAACTAGATTTCTATGTTACTTTTTTTAGCTTATTTTTTTAGATTCATTATATTTTAGCAAAATTAGTTTACCTTGTTTACAGTTTAAGTAATTGTTTCCAACGTTTTAGATTTCTAACTTTATTTGAAATAACAAAATATTGAAATAAGTGATGAAACAAGCAATAAAAATCTTATGATTCAAAAACAGCTGGTAAAAAATTAAAACAAGCAATAAATATCAGTGTAGCCAATATTTTATTTAACATTATATTTATTTTCTATTGAAAAAAAAAGTTTAATACTTAATATTATATCATATTTGTTGACAGTGTTGGTAAAATAATATTTTGCAGCTTGAAAACAGTTCAGTTATGACTAATTTTACAGCCGTAAGTAGAAAAATAAATTTTATACAATTCAAATTTAAAAAGATAAAGCAAAAGAAATTAATTTTCTTTTTTAATTTTGCTTTTTCTAGCATTTTTTATTTTTAATTGACTGGCATTAAAATATAGATAACCAGTTAGGGTTTAATTATTACATCCTAATAATTTTACTATTACCATTCAGGAGTGCTGGAACCAGAAAAAAAATTGTTTCAAAAATCTCTCTATCAAATAAGTTTTAACATCTTTGAATATATTGACTGCTTCTTTATAATTTAGGCGATTTTCAGAGGATGTTATTAAATAATTTCTTAAGTTCCATTAGTTTTGATTTCACCATACCAGAATATTGATCTATCCTTACACTGGTTATTAACAGAGCTAGTTCAATGAAAAAATAAGGTTATGTTTTATATTGTGGTTAATTTTAAATCACTAAAGTAACTGTACACAATGTACTGTTTAAAACTAATTAATCAGTTGCTACCCAAAAGAAACATTAATAATACAATAAGATTAATTATAAAATAAGTTTAATTTTTATCAGTCGGTTTAGGAATATTTAATTAAAAACGTCAGTAAGTCAGTTTTATTTCAACATGTCTATTTCATTAATATCCTTCTTTCATTAAGGATCAAACTATAAAAATTAATTTATGAAAAAATCCAAGAGTCAGAACTCCCTATAATAAGTATAAAATAATTTTTATTACTATGCTACAGCTAGCTTACTTTCCACACTACAACTAGCTTACCTTAACAGCCTCTTGAGGCCAAAATCATTCTGAAATTGAAGAATCAGCAACCATTAATACTCGCTGTTGGATATGCTGGCAGAGCAACACTCGAGCTCTCAACTAATAAAGTTATTCACAGATATATTATATTACAGATATATTGGATATATTATATCCAACAGCAGGTGATTCTTCAATTTGCGGTATATATAACCTCTTTAATTCCAAAACCATTCTGCTTAATTTTTAAGAAACAATAGCTAACAATGAAGAATTTGTTTATTCTTCCATTCAATAAATGTTATGTTAAATCTATGGTATGTTGATTAGTTTTTGACGCTCAAATTACAGGAGATTTTGGGGCTCTGATTAGTTCCCACAGATAATTTAGTGAGAACACACTGTGTACCAACTGAGTAAAAATTAATTCCCTAGTTCATAGAGATAGTTCTAGGTTTTAGAGATAAACATGTTACCTTTTATTGATAAAGTTAAGCATTACTAATGATTTAACACAGCAATTCTCAACCCTCAGGTACAAGAAAATTTTTGGTAAAAGCATGTTCTTTTAACAATTTTATTTATTCCTTTATTGTAGAGCTTAATTTGACATTATTAGCTCCACACAACAAATATGATTAACATTGGTAAAACAAGGAAAACAACATAGAGGTAAAGATATTTTGGTTTGAACTGTTTTTATATTAATTGGGACAGTTTTTAATAGGTAGTATAAGACAAATTATCAAGTTTGATTAGTTAATTAATTAATCAATTATGAATTAATTAAAAGGAGGGATCACATTGAAAATAAAACAAAGAATGGTTGTTTTAAAAATACAATAAACATTTTGTCTATGAAGAGAGTTGGGAATCCTACCATTCTTTTTATTCAAATATGGACCTGGGCGTCAAAAACTACTAGACAATTTTACCTTATATCGTAATGTTACTTGATAAAATTATCTAGCTTATGTATAACTTTGTTCTATGATCATTCTGTTCTCATAATATTTTTAAATACTATTTATAACTGATCATAACACATAATATGAATGTTTGCCTTGTTAAGTAGAGGATATGGTAAATATAAGAGAGTTCAATAATAATTTTCCGTATTCACAATAATGTAGGAGCCATCACTCAACCATCTCAGTGTTAAGTGCCTTTAACTACCCAGGAAGCTTATTAAGGATGACAACATAATTTTTATAATATTTTAGAGATTTAAACCACGCAAACTATTGCTTGTTTGGGAGGTTTGACTGTAGATTACATTTTGACTCTTAGTAACTAAATAAATTAGTAAATTAGTTAACTTTATATACTTTTTTATAGTCGTTATAAATTAGCTGTGTTTGTGATGATTTCATGTCAAGTAAGTTCATCTTCAGAGTCTTCGGATGCAGATTCATACCTAGGTGCTTTAGCTGGTGGTGGGGAGGATGTGGTGGGACTTCCGTCTCTCTGTGGACTACCGTCATGTCTTGGACTACCTGGGGGGCTCAGTGCTTGCATCAGTCGACCCTTACTCTCACTCCATATGTGAGATAGTCTACCTTCTCGTCCGAATAGAAGTAAAAAAGCGTCGATAAAATCTCTCGATTTTTCTTCCCATTTAGATATCATATCTATTCTTTTTTCTTCTATATTTTCAATAACTTTTTTACTTTTATCTTTGAGTTGCTCCATTTTATTTTGTAATTTGAATTTTTTCTCATTTAAGAAACTAACATTTAGTTCTTTAGCCGAATAGCCTCTAGCTAAATTTCTTCGCACGTAAATATCATAATCTTTAACGATCCTCGCTACCAAGTCAGAAGTCGAAACACCTTCTGTTCTTTGGGTAGCGACGAACATACCTCGTCTCTTCAACTCAGCATATAAATCATCTGTTCCATCACCTTCATACGGTATTTCATCGTGCGCAACAAAATCAATTTTGTGCTTGGTTAAGAATTCATCATCGAGTTGCCAAGGAGCTTCGCGTACAACTTCGTCCACATAGCGACAGTGTCTGACAGCTTCGTACCTCTCAGTATCAGTCATTACAGTTTTACCTTTCTTACTATGTGTTAATTCGTCACTACAAACTCCCACTATTAAATAAACATCTGGAAATAAACTCTTGGCTTGCATTAGCTGTCTGGCATGTCCAAGATGAAATAAATCATAAATACCGTCGGCGTAAACCCTAACTTTTCTAGGGCCTTTACCTAACTTAGCTGTTTTTATAGTGTATTTAAACGAATAATCACATTTCTGACGTTCTTGAATTGCTTCTATTTCGTCATCATAAGGAGCTTGTTTGAATGTACTAGTTAACATTTCCGTATCTCCTCTGTCTTTATTATTATTAGTAGTACTCACCTCGTTTTCTTTTGACTTGGGACGTTTTCTAGACATATTTCATTCAAATCTGTCAAAAACTAATTTCTCTTGATCAATCTAGCAAAGCACTGTTTTCCTTTAAAAACTATTTTTATTACTCGTTTCAAAATTTCTTAATTTGTGAAATTGTACTATAAATAAATATTGAAAGGAAAAGTTACTTCTGTGTTCGAAAAAAAAATTACACGTAAAATATAAATAAAAATAGAGATGATTACACGGCCGCTGTCAGAGCTGATAATAGACTGGCATTATCAGAACTTCCGAAGGATTAATAATTTCCCCGTTAATTTATTTATCAGGCTCTCATACCGTCATCGCACCATACATCTTGAACACCGTCATTTCATTGAATTAAATTTTTTTTAAATAAAAAAATCAAATATTTTTCACAGACGTGGAAGGTTTTAAAAACATATGATCTAGGTTGCATGTTCAGTATTTTGAATAAAGATTGTGGGTATTATCATAACGTTGTTATAGTAACGATTTTTTCGCGGTACGGATTTAACGTCACATAACGACGACCTACGTTTTGTCATACTAACCGCACTTCTTAGTTTAGGTGCAGACATACTAAAGAGTTAGTCATATGTGTTTTTACCTTGTATTTAATTGTGTCTGTTATGTTTTATATATAATATATATATATATATATATATATAATATATATATAAATATAATATATATATATATATATAATAATATATAATATATATATATATATAAATAATATATAAAATATATATATAATATAGTATATAATATATATTATATATATAATATATATATATATATATATATATATATATAATATAGATACCCCTTTGTTTTAATTTTTTAAATAACAATATAACAGACACTATAGCTTGCATGTGCTTGCAAGCTATAGTGCACATGCACCTGAGATATCTCTTAGACATACCTCTCTTGAAAACACATCTTATAGATCCAATCTTTTTTGTTTCAGTCATTATATTCATTTGAAAAAATAAAGAACGATATCATATCCTTGTTAGAACGTGGATAGGGGGTTTATGACAAGGAGGTCAATAGGTTTATTGTATGATCCGGCATCCGGGACATGTTAGATATAGGGTCCAGTCTATGATAAACTATACAGCTATTACATGTATCAATCATCATAGATACACCATCATCTCTTATAAACTCTTAAGACAAAACTAGCACAGTTGATGCTCTCATAATTCCTATCATAATGATCCTCTAAAACCTACTTAGTACAATACAAGAGACCTTTGGTCTATTGGCCACTACGCGAGGTCGCACGGGGCCTCCGCCCTTACTGTCACATATTGTTTATCATTTGATACTACCGATTTTGCAAAACATGAATAGTTACACAATATAATTGTGCGAGAGACACCTAGGAAATGTAACAAGCAAATGCAATGCTACATCTGGGAACTGTTCCATCATTCGACATTCGTCATCATTGATGGCTCGACATAAATGTCATGTCCCACTCTGTTCGTACGTCTAACTCATCATCACAATTATATTGCACAATTATATTGTGTCAACTATTCATTGCAAAACTCGGTAGTATCAAATGATATACTTTGCTGCCATGCATGATGGCGTAAGAGAGCACCGCTCGTCTCTGTAAGTACTTCACATTATATTCTTCGGAATTAATTGAAGGTCAAGTGAGTTCAGGCTCTGTCGCGCCCTGATGAGTTAGACTAACGAAACAGAGGACATGACATTATGTCGAGCCATCAATGATGACGAATGTCGAATGTGGAACAGTTCCCAGATGTAGCATTGCATTTGCTTGTTACATTTCCTAGTGTCTCTCGCATTATATATTGTGTCACATATTGTTGTCCTTATCAGTTCGTCATATTACTACTTGTTAATAAGTGGCATTCCGCCACGATATAAGTGAATTTTTAAATGTATATCAAAAACGTGATCCAAACAACAACACGTGCGTGTTTAAAAAGCTAAGTCAACTTAAAAGTTGTGTGATCATTGAATAATCCGTCTAGGTTCCCAATAATGCTTGCAAATAGATGAGTCTTGGAGTTATTCTTTAGTACTTGGCATTACAGCACACACAGAAATGTAAAGCTTATTAAATAGGCTGATATTTATTGTGTATGTCTACACTAAGTAATATATAAACCAAGTAGGGAAACTCCTATCCATGTACAAAAATTCCAACACTGTAAAAAATTCAGACCTGCCCGATCAGCTGATAGATAATATACTGACATACCTATATATTTTAGATATATACTACAGAGGAGGATAGCCTATCATAATACATTGAGAGCCCTGAAAACATTTTAGTGGGCTCCCAGGCTCTGTGTAACCACATTGAAACTTCCTCCGAGAGAGGGAGTTAAGGTTATAATTAATCAGGTTGGCACCCGGATGGGGAAAATTAAAAAACCCACCCGAGCAAAAATGGGCAAAACCCACCCTATTTTACCTGGTTTTTTACTGGATTTTTTTATATTTTTTTTCATTAAATTTAGTTTTATAATAAAGCTTGTTTTTCCCAGGAAATTAGCTAAAAATAAATAAAATAATTATAAAAAGTATAACTAGGTTATTCTTGCATCTAATCAAGGCATTGGTAACATATATGAATGCTCTTTATTTTTATTAACTTTTTTTTACATATTATGAGTATGTTAAATGTTTAAGAAAAAAATATTAATTTACAAAATTATTAACAAACACAACTAAAATTTTATATTTGGAGGAAAAACAAAAATGTCAAATTATTTTCAAAGTATTAAAAATATCTTATCATCAGACTACTGATCAAACTAAAAATAATAAAAAATAACTAAAAATTGAACTAGTAAATTATAATAAAAAATATAAAAACCCATTTTCCATTAACCCAAAAAAACCCGGGTTTAAAAAAAAAACCTGGTGGGCTGGTTTTTACAGTTAAACCCGGTTTTTGCCAACCCTGTAATTAATCAATTTTGGGCTTCCCGCAGATTGTTTTGTTGTGATTTGTATTTAAACATTCTACTATATAATTTACTGTTTTTGTTCTGTTATTTGATGAAAATGATAATCGAATGTGTCAGGTACTTATCGATGTTTCAAAATTCAACCAATAGGGCCCCTCTAGTAATATATCTCTAGGCCTGAAACATCTTCTTGGGGTTCTCAGGGGCTCTGTGTAACCTCATTGAAATCCCCTTCAAGAGTAAGTTAAAGGTTAAAGTTAAAATAAATTAATTGTTTTTGGCTCCGGAACATTATCTGTATTAGTATGTATTTAAAAACGTTCTTTAATATATGTTACTGTAATTTTGTTTTGGTTATTTAATTATATTAAAATTCGGAGGTAGTCAGGTTATTTTTTCGATGTTTAAGAATTCAACCAATAGGGCCCCTCTAGTAATAATACTTCTATGAATAGCTGGCTCAAAAATAAAAAAATTGCTAAAAATTAAATAACTGCGCATGCCTTTTCGGATTTAGGTTTTTTTATTTTATTTTATTGGCAACCCTGATAACATTAGGTGAGTTTACATTTTATCGTGCTTTCGTACTTTTAATATGTACGTGAAAATTTAATGGTTTTGTATAAATTTTGTTTAATAATTGTGATAATAATTAAGGTTTAAGAAAAAGAGAAACTATAGTAAAGGTAAACCACCACATGTTTCATTAAGATTTTGAAGAAAATACAGACAGTGTATTGCCTTAAAATTACGATTGCTTTTATTACATTCAAAAAAATTAGCTTAAATTACTAATTACTATTAATATTCGAAGGGGAAAAAACAAATATCATTTGCAAAATTACTAATAAATAGTGCACACGAAAAAAAGTTTAATTAGCCGCTCGTTTAAGTAATTTAAACAAACCTAGTATTTAATGATTCGGACTTAAACCACTAAATTATTAACATTTTAAACTAAACTGATCAAATAAATGCAATAAAAACCCTAATAGTTTGTTTACATTTACTAGGGTAAAACAAAATGTTTATTTACTACCAAACAGTTATTATCTTTAATTAAACTATAGCTAAATTGCAAAAATATTTTGTTATGTTCTGTCAAAATAAAACTATCGATATTCTATTTTATGACTATAGGTAGCGCTAGTGTCAAAAGTTTTCTTATTAAAATTGAGATTAGGATTACATTTCAACTTAAGTAGGACATATTAGGTAGAGGGAACGAGAATGTTAGATTTGACCATTTTTATTTGATTTCCTTTAGAGGATGGTACACCAGTGACCGCCAGACTTGGCAGGGGCACAGTCGAGCCCCCAGTTTTGTTTATAGTTTGTTATATATGTCAATCAATAACACCGGAACTGAAAAATGATAATAAAATGTAACTTAGAGTTTTTGTTAACCATACACAGTAATACATGTGTATAAATTATTTAGCCCGACTTAAACACTTTATGAAAAGTGGAAAAGTTGAAATGTTTGTGGGTCATTATTATGGTTAATGACGTTACACATAGTCATAATTAAGGGTTCAGGATGCTGAAACACACTTGGATAGCTGGTTAATGAACACCCTAATACTTAACTGGCATGCCTTTGCTGGTTGCAGACAAGCAAAAATGTTCATTACAGGGCCAATTGTAAAAAATAAAATTTTCTAATTAACCTCAGCAAGCCTTGCCTTAGAACCTAGTTAGTTTCTGACCGGTCTGTAGATTAAATAAACATCTTAATACTTTAGGCATAACTAGGCTAACTGCCCCCTGTTGGGCATTATGAGGAGACAGCCTTTCACCTGCTTGCAGAGTGGGAGGCTTATAACTAATCCTCGTACCCGCATATTTGGCGTCTTGTATGAAGAGGAGCTTTCTTCTCTTAGTTGGAGAGATGTCCTACAATATATCAACCTTTCCAAGAGATTCTTGGTAGAGGTGTGTAAGCTAAGGAATCGGGCTGGCAAGAAGGACCCAACAACGTGGCCTATATTTGCCTGGCTTTGCCACCCTACCCTATTACTGCTACTACTACATAGGGTTCAGGACGTTAACAAGGTTGATTTTTTACCAAGTTTCATTTCGATCCGAGAAGTTATCGTGTCCCATAGAAACGTCTAGGAACAAAAATCTCGTACATTCATACATACACACACACATGTACGGAGTACCTCGGTACTTTTCTCATCGGATTCGCTGTACGTTCATTCTCACTACTTTAGCCTCGTTTGGCTAGTATTTAGAATGTTAAAATCCCCAAATTCAAATTGCAACATGCCTTCGAAGTCGCTTCGTAAATACATTCGTTTTATTTCCAGCGATCACACTTCCAGGCAATGACCTCGCTCGATGCTGCTTAACATTTATGATCCTACAAAAACCGTAGATATACTTGCCGTATTTATTACGTTAAAGATTTATTTATAATTTAAGATTTGAAACATTGCTTTTTGTAATAAGTCTCACCTCTCTGGCATTAATACATAGGGAGCTGTTTTAGCTCCCTACACACATGTGTGTGTATATACTATCGTTTTGATAGTATACACACACATGCAGACCGACATCTTTGTAAAAATCACTTAAAACGGATAATTCAGGTTAAACCCCGGTTTGGGTTCTTTTAGCTAATACAATACTTTTTTTTATATACATACGGTATAAATGAGAAAAAGTAAAAGGCTAATAAAGATGTATTGTTACGGTATGCATGTTATTTAATTAGAGTCACAGGTAAAGTACAGTGCAGTGTTTCGAGAGGTATCGTACGATATAAAACAATTTCCACTAATAATCAATCAATGACGGTCTACAGTATCTTCAAAATCAATAATTTCTAATAACGTGTCCATTGAGGACTCTTGAAGCCCATTATTAATCATATTTTTGTGATATACATCTTTACTTCTCCACACTTACAGGGTGTACCAAGATAAACTAAAAGATATTTAATTTTAGAAATCAGTGTAAACCTGTGTTTTACTCCAATTTTACTGTCTTAATTAAAAATTTGTCCAAAGTGGTATCTGTATATCCCCAAAGGTTATTATTACTTTTCCTCATTTATACAGTAGGTTTATATAAGAAAAGTGTTGTGTTTGTTTTTCTGTTAATAATATTGCTTCCAGAATTACACATACGTACATACACAACACACACACACACACACACACACACACACACACACACACACACACACACACACATATATATATAATATATATATATATATTATCTCGAAGGCAATACTAGATACGACGAAACTTAGCATATGGCGACATGTTGTCAAGTTACAAGGCCTATCGTTGAAAAGCTAGATCGAATTATCCAAATGGCACAAATGTCATACATACCCACACAAGTATATAATAAATAATATAATATATAATATATATATATATAATATATATATAATATATATATATATAATATATATATATATAATATATATATAATATATATATATATATATATAATATATATATATACATATATAATATATATATATATATATAAATATATATATATATAATATATATAATAACAGGTGTACAAAATAAAACCCTTCCCGAAAGGAGGTGGTACTACAGCTAATTTCCAACAAAAAACTTCATATTAACTATAGTCGATTTTCAACCGTTCTCCCACAAGGTCAAATTTTATGATTTTAAAAAACGCGTTGACTTACTCATAAAATGACAATTGTGGCTAAACTATAACTGCTAACTTCAAAAATATTGGTTTCGTTTGAAAGCTGAGAAAATTTGCTATAAGACCACTCACTTGTAATTTTCAAAAACAATTTAACATAACAGCCAAAAATTGCATGAAATCAAAAATTAGTAAAATTTTAGATTTCCAAAATTTTGAAGTTACTTTGATGAGAAACTAGCAAACTTGAGAACCCTTGTTTCAGGAAAACACCTTGTTTACTCCCTCTTTAAGTCAATACCCATATCATTATACGTTGATACGGTGATTTTTTCAGAAAAAAGCAAAATAAGCTCAAAAACCACGCTGAAAATGCTTCATTTGAGACATTTTGTGAAAGTAATTAAATGGAAATTAACATAAAATTATAGTCAGAGCAGACGCAAAAAACGTGACCGTGTGATCAAGTGTTGAAAGATTACCGAAAAAACATCTAAAAAGCATACATTTTTGTCCAAAAACGCACAAAAATCTAAAATGTCAGTTTCCATATAACATTTTAAGAATTCAGCAGACTTAAAAATCATGCATATTCTGTTAAACTGCAGGTAATAGAGTGTTCTAGAGAAAGAAGTCAGCACAGCTCTAATATGATGACTTAATGACCGACATATAATGCTGAAAAAGTGTATTTTTCTAAAATTCAAGTTTAACCTATCTTTCAGCTTTTTACACGGTAACGTTTTGCGTCTGGCTCTGACTATAAATTTATGTTAATTTCATTTAATTACTTACTCAAAAATGTCTCAAAATAAGCATTTTCAGCGTGGTTTTTGACTTATTTTTCTTTTTCTGAAAAAAAATCACCGTATCAACGTATAATGAATGGGTTGACTTAAAGAGGAGTAAACAAGGTATTTTCCTGAAACAAGAGGTTCTCAAGTTTGCTAGTCTCTCAAAAGTAACTCAAAATTTTTGAAAATCATAAAATTTTACTAATTTTTGATTTCATGCAAATTTTTGGCTGTTATGTTAAATGTTTTTGAAAATACCAGTGAGTGTCTATAGCAAATTTTCTCAGCTTTCAACGAAACCAAATTTGAAGTAGCAGTTATAGTTTAGCCACAATGGTCATTTATGAAGTTAAGTCAACGCGTTTTTAAAATCATAAAAATTGACCTTGTGGGAGAACGGTTTGAAAATCGGACTATAGTTAAAATGAAGTTTTTTGTTGGAATTAGCTGTAGTACACCTCCTTTCGGAAGGGAGTTTTATTTGTACACCCTGTAATATATATTCCCTCTGTTATTCAAAAGCTATTTGAATCGATAAGAAACTCGGTATAACGTTAAAGATAATTTAGGGAAGTATTTTTACTTTATTTACTCAACATATTATCGATGACACACTTTTACACTCCAGACACATATATCACACAAGTGGGTCTGATTTTGAGAGTTCCTTAAGACACCGACAAACACGTGGATTACAGTTATTTGTTCAAAATACAAGTTTCGTAATTTTCACTGTTTACAAAACAAACATATACTATTGGAAAGCTAATTATTTATATATAGACAAAAACAAACTGCAAGAAAATCGTATGGTATTTTTCTCTGTTTTCTAATTTCATCTTCTATCTTGTACTGCTGTAAAGGCTGTAAAAGTATTTTACTGCCTTCACATAAATGTACCCTATATATAATATAAATATAATATAATATATATAATATATATATATATAATTATAATAATATATATAATATATATATATATATATATATATAATATATATATATAATAATATATATATAATGTGGGTGTGGTGTGTGTGGTATGTGAGGTTTTGCGCTCTAGAAGTTTCTATGGGACCCGATAACTTTCGCTTTATTGAATCGAAATGCGACTTGGTACAAAAATTCGCTTTTATCGTTGCAGTATCCCACTGATATAACGTGACATGACGAACTTTTAAATTACAATAATATGTTGCCGCGAAGCGGCCACAGGGAGGTGTGAGGCGGCCTCCAGCGTAGACACCGCAGAGCAGCTAAGAGGTCGAAGGCTTCTTGTTTTTAAGCAGCATCGAAGGGGGTCGGCTCGTGAATGATCTTTTTTATCAGAGGACGAACAAAGTGAAACTAAAGATATACTTGATTAATATTAGGCATTTGTATTCCCGTGGACGAGCGAAGCTCGTCCGAAGTATTAAGGATGAACCAAGCAAATCAGATAAGCTAAGGAAACGTTTTGAGGCACCCCGTACCTCATATTTACTAATAAAATAAATTGTAATTTAAATTTTCTTTGGCCAAACTAAAATCTGCAAATATGAACTTATTTATATTAAAGCAAATATGTCATTGACGCTTACATTGTTTTTTGTTCATTAACATTATAATAAAACACATTGACACATGGATTAAAAACCCAAAGAGCACATAAATTATATTGACTCATAGAAGTATTATATATTTTAATAGTTTAAAGCTACCTATACTCACGGAAGTGTGACGTCACAGAACAAATATTGGCTTATAACAAAACAAAAGCAACTAATCAGATTCTATTATTGGTTTGTTGTGGGCCAAAAATGACCTATGACAGTGCTTTATTATTACTTCGTTTACTCGCGGGGCTTGGCAGTGGGTTAAACTTCGTGTTTAACCCTCAGCTGTTGTCATGTGAACAGGGTTCACCCGTAAACTCATTTTTTATTGAGGTAAAACTGTTGGTTAAAATACGTTTTGAACTGTTGGGTTTGAACCCTTAAGGAGGTTGAACACTGTCTTGGACCCCTACCAAACCTCGCGTGTGAACGGAGTATATGTAAGCAAACAAATATATCAGGTTAACTTCCGTGACGTTTATACATTTATATAAACCCTCCTCTTAGAAGATCGACTGTTCACGGAATCAAAGTTACTTGCGTAGTGGATGTAAAATTTTACTTTAGTTACTCCATAGACGTAAAGTTATTTCACGTGTGGAGGATATAAAGTAATTACTTATTTTAAAATCAAAATGACTTGAGCGTAGCACTGTTTGTTGATAACATTAATAACAGGAGAGAGGGTGATGGTTCTTATTTAATTTTTATCGATTTAATGAGTTATAATTATAAATCAATTATTGATTCATTAATAAAACATTATTATTTGATGATAAATAATGTTAACACTCATGATTAAGAACACAAATAATGTGCGAAAAGCCGAAAAACAATTGATTTATTATAACCTTAACTCACTCTTGAAGGAGGTTTCAATAAGTTTATACAGAGCTCCTGAGAGCCCTAGAACGATGTTTCAGGCCTTTCAATGTATTGGGATAGACTATGCCCCCTCTAGTATAAATCTCTATGGTAGCAGCCATAGAGATATATACTAGAGGGGGCATAGCCTATCTCAATCCATTAGGAGGTCTGAAACATCGTTGGGGCTCCAGGAGCTCTGTGTAACCTCATTGAAACCTCCTAGAGTGGGTTAAGGTTATAATAAATCAATCTTTTTTTCCCGCATATTGTTTACGTTTTGATTTATATTTTAACGTTCTCCTATATAAGTTATAGTAATTTGTACTGATATTTTATTATTTTATAAGCACCGGGGTGGACAGGTTATTTTTTCATTGTGTCAAAACTTAACTCATATGCGGACTCTGTAGTAATAAAGTCTATGGAGCAGCGCCACTGTCGCTGATAAGAATTTATAACGAAATGGTAATCATTGTTAAAACTTTAGGTTTTTGGTTTTTCTTATTGTGACGATATTTTCTTTAATTTTTTCTCAAAAGTCTTTATTTTAAATTTAGGCGTATGAACTCAGTAGTACAATTTCATTGAAAATAGTTAATGGGTTGTAATAAGTATTTAAATTGAGTGATATGAAGGCGAAAATCTCAATATAGTCTCTTATTTTATTTATTAAATAATTTACTTTGAATACTTTTAGTCTGCAAAAACTCACAGAATTACATTTTTATTGCATTAAATTATTTACATTAGTTGTAACAGGTATTTAAATTAACTGATAACCAGCTGATTTTAATCATAATGGTGTAAATTTAGTAATTGTTAATCAATTTTATTTACTCACTAAAATAATTAATAACTAACTAAATTCACTCCTTTTTGTAAAATGTTAAAATTATTTGTTTAAATTATTTTTGGGTTAAAACGGACAAATCGTAGTCTGTAGTGATATGAGCCTGGATCTATATTAAATCCTGCAATAATCGAAGTATTTATCAATGAAATATTGGCAATTTTTTAGCATCGATGTACTTTCTATTAATTTTTAACTCATTTATTACAAATTAACAAACAATAAAGAAATAAAAGAAGGATTTTTATCGGCTCCAATGCTAATCCTATGATAAAAAATGTTTGATCACCCTTTGGTTTTTCCGCCATTGGTATTACCAACCTTACAACTATATCTTTGAATCGCATTAGGGTTAATTTCGTTGTTTTTCCTCTTGTAAACAATGAATTGTTCCGCTTGTTTGTAACAATATTTTAGATATATTATTACTTAAAATACGATATAGAAAGAAATATTAAACATTATTATAAAATACGTAATTAATATAATAAATGAAATATTGGCAACACTGATATTTTAGTTTTTTTAAATTTTTTTATCGGATGTTTATGAATCGTCATATTTTTATGGCTTGTTTCCTACGTTATTTTCTTTTATGTAGATTTAATTTGTTTAAATAATGTCTCAAATCTAAAGCGATGCAAACTATGACTAGCTGTAAACAAAGTAAGAAAATGCTTTGAAATATAATGAATCTGAAAAACAGTGATAATAAAATAAACATAGAAACATTCCTGGAATTGATGAATTACAAGACCGAACCACATGACATTATGCAGTCTAGTTTAAGCAGTCTTTACTAACTAAAAATCTCGTCGTAAGTATTTAAAACCCTTTATTCTCGTTTATTATATATTTATATTTATAATAATTGTTTACAATGGTCCATAAATTTGTAGCTATTATATAATTGCTAACAATTATATCATGTTTACTAAAATGTGCATTTATATGTTAATTGTTTAGTTGTCAACCTTAACTTACAGGATTATTTACATTGTATTAAAAGATAAATAATACAAGTAAATATGTAGTAGTAAAAATAATTACTGGGTCCTTAAAATATGTGAATAATTAGTTGTGATTAATAGTGTTATGTTATGCCTTTGTTAAATTGATTGTTAATAATACCTCAGGCTTGTAATTGCAGTATAATTAATATGATTTATGGATTACTGTATTCAATAGAAGAGCTGACATAATTGCAAAGATCGGTTACGGAATACTTCGGGACTTTTTCGTATTTAAATGTACATTTGTTTGGACTCCATTTAAATGGACTCCACAAATGTACATTTGTGGAGAGACTGTTGCTTTATTTATTTAATCACTACCTCCACGGTTCAGAATACATAAAATTTTTCGTATTTCTTTGGATTGGCTGCGCTCATCCTCCCTATTCCGGACTCACTTTGCTTCCTCAGAATGTACAAGTCGTTGAATTTGTACCGCAACACATCGGACTTGCTTCCCTTGTCCTCAGATAGTAAATACATCCCTTTCATTCCCAGCGGTTACCCACACTGACTACGACCAAGCTCAATGCTGCTAAACTTTTACGATCTACCAAAAATCATGCAAAATGATTTTTGCATGACTTGGCGGGACAGAGAAGTATATTTCACAACTGTTTTGGACCAAAGATTTGGGCAGGGAGTTTTTTTTGTAAGATTTATTTGTACAGAACATATTCTTATTTAGCTTAGCGTGAACAAATTCTAATATATGAATTATTATAGGATGACAATACGTGCCCTTTGAGGTTCGAAGTCCCAACAAGGTATGCGGGAACTATCGTAAGTGGAATTTAATTGTACTTAAAGAACATATCTTTATTAACCATTCCGCGAACAAATTTTAAGATTTGACCAATAGGTAGTCCTCATTAGGTATGCGGGAACCAATGGTTCCCATTACCACCTATGAGGTTATTCCTGTTGCATTTATCCTACCGAAGTGCATTATTATATAAGATAAATGAAAAATGAGTACGGGGTACCTCGTACTACTCGTTCTGGGTTTTCTCCTTTGTCGGATTCGCTACGCTCATCACATATTTAATCTCACTTTCCTCTTCCTCAGAATTTAAAAATCGCCTCATTTATAATCAGTTCATCATCTGTCTCGCTTTGCTTACCCTCGGATAAGAAATATCTCTTTTAATCCCAGCGGTCTACCATTCGCCTACTGACCACACTCAACGCCCCTTAACAGAAGTGATCCGTCTGACAAAAACCTTAGATATACTAAACGTTTTGAAATGATCTTATTAGTTATTATTAATTAAACTTATTAGGGTACAAGATAAGCTTAGTAATAATGTACTCAGAAAATACAAATAATTTAATACATATTTACATTACAATTAAATTATTACATATTCACTTCGGGCGGCCCCCGCATTTTAGGTTGATAGTGCGAACCTTAGTAGGCCTTTTATTGTCTCGATATTATTTAGTTCTAGTAATGCCCCACCTTAACTAATATTATGCATCCCTGTTAGGATTATTTTATGATGTGCGCCTTAAATGCATATTTTAGTTTTAAACCCGCGCTACCTTTAGGTATTGATTGTTTAGTATCTCGATGTACTACGCTTAACCTCCAGTCTTCGAATCGAATGCTGCATCTTTGAGAATACTCTTGAATAAAAGCTATGATGTCTTTAAGGACTTAATTTTTAAGCATCTAGCTAATTCATTAAGCATCTATAGTAATATTTACCTACCCCCCTCACATGGAACTCCTAGTAACTCTACCGTTAGGTTACCAAGGAAGTTGGTAACACTATCTGAAAGGCATTTAAGTCCCAAATCTGCAAAATTTGTGTTTGATAACCCAACAAGCTACCTTTCAACTTATATTATAAGCTCTTTATTTAAGTAATTAAGCATTTCATTAACCATAGTACTGGTTGTAAAGGCGTGAATAATTTTATGTATCCACTTTATTATTGTTAACATTTATTTAACCCCTATGCTAAGCTTTCTATCGATATATATCGCTAAGAAATACAGTCCTCATTCAGCAATCCATTTTATAAGTTTGGTGAGCCGGTGCACTTATTGCAAGTCACTCTCACGGCTTAACAACACTTGTACATATTTTAAACTCAATTGGATTATTTTTTGATTTTTATCAACTTTAAAAGGTTATTGAATGACGTATTTTGACAAACTAATTTGTATAATGATAGAGAAACTTGGTTTATTTTTGGTCCTATACATTGCCACATTTGTGCTAATGCTCAAATCAGTCGGTTAATGACGTCATAAAAATATTTTACGGATAGCACAACTAGACAATTCTCTTCCATAAATACACTGGAAGCTACGATGGTGACAAACTGACTGACACACATACACAGATAGACGACTTAGTAAATTCCACTCAAGGGGTCTTAAAACTACCTGAAATGTTTCTGATTATTAGAGCAAAGACAATACTTTTACTATATACCTACTGTATAAATGAAAAAAGTAAAAAAAGCTTCTTTTATTGGTCGTATTCTTCTCATATTCTCGTCGTAAGATACCCTTACTTTGAGGCAATTCATTTCATAACAAGGGCCTGTCAATTACCATTGACACTTGGCTCATTATAGTTCAGAAGTTATTTTCATAGCCCTAGTTATTACTTATTAGTTGTTTCTTCAATGTCATGTTCTTATTCTAAGTTCAGAAAAGAATGAGAATCAAGTTACGCCTCAAGTTTTCTTGTTTAAAACTTTTTGAAGTTAATAATAGTTAATACGTATATAGACTTTATTGTTTGTCTTAATCTTAAACTAATTTTTAACTGTTTTAAAATAATTATAAGTTAATTATAACTTAAAACTAATTAAATCGTGTTTATTTTCGTATGATTAGTTAATTTTATTGCTGTATTATAGGCATTATTTCAGGAATATTTAAGGATAAATTTTAATTTAGGGACACTACTTGGTCTAAGTATAGTGTCGATTACCCCAGAAAATGAGAGAAACAATCAATATGCTAACTAACTCAACTGATCTTACTGCGAGAATGTTGTAAACGTATTGATATTTTTAGTACATACATAAACTGCACTCCATGAATGTCCAATAAATATTTTATCTTGTTACACTTTCGTAATGTTAGAAGGATTATATTTATCTAGTAAAAATTGTTACCATTTATCCCAACTGTTCGCTTCTTACCCCCTTACATATTCAGCCGGAAATGGATTTACTAAAAGCAATGTAGGCTTGATTTATTGCTATATTTGTCTATTATTGTCCATTGCTCATTTACTTTTAACCCCATATTATCTCCATTCTGTTTCGGTCGACGGTAATTCCACGTCAGAGTCGTTTGACGATCTATCACCTTCGACCAAAACTAATTACGACCCTAAAAAAGTCGCCAGTGATCCAGATATTCAATCTACAGTCATAAGATATATTAATCCGATATTGATTCTATCTATGAGTATTACAGCTAAGTACGTTTCGATATATTTAGTACCTAAGTTAGTTCTTAATATGCAATTTACTCTTGACGGGATTGATCTTTTACTGTCGTTTTTAACGCGTAAAAATTTCAGATCCGTCGATCATTCCAAGTATCTAGTTTTTGTTTGGACCATCGCATCCGTCCCTGTAAACTTGCTCTATCTTTACTTTGGGTTTTTAGATCTGAAACTTTGGGATATAGTTTGGAGTTTTTTCATGGTGTTTAACAATCTATCGGCATTTGCTTCGGAAATTCAGTTCTCCAACTACTGTTGGATGATCAGATCCAGATATAAAATTATTAACGATTATTTCGGTTGCTACAAAAGGGATTGGCCTGATCCAGCGACTGTTGAGAGGCTTGTTAAACAATCGGTTAGTAACGGAAACTACTATAAACTATCAAGTGATTTGTTCAAAGTTGGATACCCTGTTAAAAGCAACCAAATTTCAGCTCTTTGGTATGTATAAAATATAATAAACATTTAAAAATATTTACAATAATTACATAGGGTGAGTCCTATATAATCAAACCCTTACTGTGATTATAAACAGACCTTAAAAATAGGTCTGTTATGGATAATTTGATAGCTATATTGGTCTATTATTGTCCATTGCTCGTTTATTAATCTCGATTTTGTTTCAAACGACTGTAATTCCACGCAAAAGTCGTTTGCCTGCATCCAGTTCTGGTCTATTAAAAACCTCTGTTGATCTTTTATCATACTGTTTGGTTCTCAATAATGGTAGAAACTGTTTTACTAATCTTTATTTAAAATATTTAAAACAGACACATTTATACTTAACTTTCAAGTTTAGTTATGAATTGAGACTAACGGATATTCTTACATCTTAAATCCGCTTTAAGTGTATATACGCTTGTAGGAAAAATAAATATAAGATGTAATAGAAAATATAAATACTTTTCAAGGGTTTTATAAATTTATTCCTATAATTATAGACACTTAATAATGTTATCCCATTTAATATTTAAATTTAAAAATGTAATGTTGACCTCAGATAGAACATCTCTGATTTATTTTATTTTTAATTTCCTAAGTAGTATAAAAAACCATATTCTATGTTTATAATATTAACAAATTTTTATTGTTTGTTAGGCAAAGAAATGACGAAAGGCTGAAATTGATATTATACTTAAGTCATTTAAGTGTTAAAAAGTTACCTGAACCTAGTGCTGATCTGACGGAAGTTGCTCTGAGTTGCCACGCAAGCCTTACCGATCTTGTTCAACAGATCAACAAGGCCTACCAACTGCAGATACTGTCGTCCCTGTTCTCGTGCTTCCTCAAACTTCTTTTCAACATTTATTTCTCAGTGTTCAGCAACAATGTCACCGAACTACAGAGCATAACCATGATATTAGGAACGACTGGTAAAACAGTTCTGTGGTCCTTGTTTTATCTGTTAAGATTTCTGTGTCTGGTTATCTCAGCCAGCTTAATGTCTAAAGAGGTGAAGCACTTATTTTGCTTATTATTATTTGTAATATACTTTTGCCTTTTTTAAAGTTAGAAAAGTTAAACCAAAGTATAACAAATGTATCTGATTCCTTTAAGGATTACTAAGTACACACAGCGTATTCAACAGGTGTTAAATAGGTTAAAGCATAGATTAAAGTAGGTCGTGTCATAACGGATCCTTCCAAATTTTGCGTCTTTCAAGGAAGTTACAGCGTATTTGACTGTATTTAACTATCCTACTTAATACGATACGCGGTTTTAGTATTCTGGATGTTCGTAGTAAATCATAACAAGTGCAATCAATCAAGGTTGTCGAAGTCAACATCTACCGTACAAACTTTTTTTTGTTATTTAATCACTACAATAACTTTTTTCGTACGTTTAGAAATTGTACATCTTAAACAGCGTCTTTATTAAATGCCAGGAAATGTTGGGTCAGGGTCTTAACTGTTGGCACAGCATTAAAATTTAAGGAGAAGTTAAGTCTAATTTTGCCTTGTACAACCGTACATTACATTTTTATAAATTTATCCTTAAGTTTTCTCGCAGGTTACGTTTTTAATCAAGTTCTTTAATAGCAAAAGTATACGTACATATATTTTTTATACAGGTTAGAAAAGAGACTTTCTTAGGAAAAATATCCTCGGTAAATAGACTAACTACAGTCTATCGTTTAGTTTAAAAATCCCCAAGGTCATAAGTATTTTGGTGATTGACCAATCAGAGAAGCCGCTGCCAACCTCTCTCTTAAAAAGAGAAAAAAAATCCCTACCACAATAACCGCTGTAGGGAAAAAACCTTCTTCCCAGCAATCGTTCAATTTGTTTGTGGTTCTTCTTCTGATTACATCGTTTTGAAAACTACTTTCAAATTAATCTTAAAAATGATATTTTATAATAAAACTACACAAAAGAAATGTAAAAAAACATCGCCAAGAAAATACGGCTAAAATAACCTGATTTGTTTACATAGTTTTTCCCGCTCTCTTCTTGCAGGGATTTTTTTCTTAAGAATTAGTGGTGTCTAAACTGACCTGTCAAGATTTTTAAACTAAACGATAGACTGTAGTATTAGTCAAATAGTATATTATTATTCTATTTTCATATAAAGGTACATATACCTCGGCCCAAATAACAGCTGCTGTGATCTTTTAGCCTCAAACAATGAAGAGCTTTGTAACATTTTCGCAGCAATAATGTTTATCTTAACTCCTTGCAGGATACAAAACCTCATAAGGGTTATTTTCAGATGAAAATTCGATAAGCCTGTTCTGTTTTTATTTAATTTTTTATTTGTTTTTAAGTTTTCGTCATCTACTATAATTGACGATGACAAAGTCTATAGAAAAGAATGTCTCATTTTAATTTTTGTTTTTCAGGCAAACCTTACAAAAACACAAGTTACTTTTATTAAACAAAGTCAGAAGCTCAGAGATATAAATAAGCAGGTTTGTAGTTTTATCTATAGCAATTGTGAAAAAGCATCAAAATTGATGAGCGCATTGTCCTTATCTTGCTTGATTTCATAACTTTTAAGTCAAATTTTTCTAGATTCAATTTTTCAAAGTGTATGCGCTTAAACATTTCAATGATCAGCGTACTAAACTAAGTTTTTTAAGAGTCTTTTTGCCTTTTTGAAGGCAAAAAGAGCTTGGTTTTATAAGGATGTGCATAGTTTTGTAGTGTACAGAATAAGCAAGCGCATTTCCTTTAAAAATCCAGAAAATTAAAATTTAAGGAATCAAGCTAGCTTAATGTTTTAGCAAGAAACAAAGAAGTTTAATTTTTAAGTTTTAATTAATCAGACACAATTTTTATTGTTTACTTCACCTAAACTGTTTTCTTTAAACATAATATTTACTTTTTAGATTTCAAGATTTATCAAAGCAGGGTCGTTTCAATGGGTTTACATCACAGCTTATGGGCTATTTGACTTGAGCCCAAGACTTATAACATCGGTATGTTTTTATGCTTTTTACTACATGTATTAGATTATTCACCAGTTTGTAAAAAACCTGGCTTACTTGGTCGTTAAATAAATAGCTAACCTATTGTCTAGAGTTCTTGAGTAAAAAATGCCTGGTTACTGAATTATTTAGTGGTGTGCTTCAGTAACATTGTGTTGATAACATTGCTTTCAATGATGAAAATAGTAACAAGTTCTTACTTGCAACCATTTTCACCATTTACCCTTTCACGATATAGAAATACTGTCGTGAAAGACTCACCAAAATCTAAATCAAATATACATATATTATTTGATTCTCAAGTGATTTAGGTCAATGGTTCAAATAATTTAGGTATATAACCTAAATTATTTGAGTTAGGTATAAATTATTGTAGTATAACCCACGGTAGGAAAATAATGCTAGGGATGCAACGAGGTTAGTCCTTTATGTTTAACCATGCCCACGATTTCATATCAGTCCAACCTTATTGGTTCCTTAACACTATTTTCCCAAGCACTCGATATCAACTAATTATAACCGTGTGATAAACTATAGATTCAACGAAGTTGGAACCAGGACCTACAACCCTCTGTTAAGGGTCTGATTTTAGGATCAGTTGCAATTTCGTAACTGATCGTAAAATCATACCCTGAATCCCTGGTTGGGGCCTGGTTCAAACTCAAAGCTATTAAGAATAGAGTTAAAGAAAATTTCACGGATATTTTCACTGTTGGCAGCCAATTACTGGTTTTTAACTATCCTCCGCCATTAGGGAGACGGACTACACAGAATTTTAGCGTACCCCGTGTTTTAATCTAAGAAGAAACGCCATGCTAATTAGATGTTAATGTTGTTCTAGGCAGTCGCAGCCGGAGCTACCTACATAGTAATTTTAGTACAATTCCATGCATCCGATTGCTCCAAAAAAAACTAAAGGCATCAAAAAATAATAATTTATTACAAAAGAACTATAAAAATGTTATTACAAAAATACTATAAAAATATTATGTACAAATAAATAGAGGGTTTCAAATTATCACGAGAAATAAACTACATTATTAAGCTTATTTTACACCAATAATTATTACTCTTTTCTCTTTCCTTTTAAATAATCCGAAATACGGAATTCACTAATGAATTTAATTAGGTGCTTGAGTTTATTGATTAATTTACTGATGGCAGTTCCACTACTATGAGATGATGGTTTGGGAGTGGTGGTTTTCTGGGGTCGAGGTGGAGATACTCTTTCTGCCCCATTTACCCAGTCTTCCGTATATTCCTCTGATTCTTCTTCAGTTTTGTCACCAGATTCATCGACTTCATTAATAATTTCATTCACTGTCTTAGGAATAAACACGTCTAGAGTTTTTATCATGTCATTTTGTTGTAGGGTTAAACTTTTGGTTTGAGAATCAGATTTGCTTAGCATATCATTGACAGCTAATGCCATTTCCTCATTTTTCTTTTCAGCCAGTTTTGTATATTCTTTAGCCAAATCGTGCAATGAAGGGTGTTCTTTTTTCAGTTTTTCATCAACTTGGGATTTTATATAATCTTTATTAAGGGTTTTGTCTGGTACCTTTTTGGATATTGTGTTTTCTTGTATTAACATATTTTGGATGTTGGATTCATCATTGTTTGTTGACCTCCTAAATCTAGAGTGTCCAATCAGCTCATCAGGATAAAAGATGGGATGATCGTCTTCATTTTGTTGGATACCAAGATTCTGCCAAATTCTTGATCTCAAAGAATTTCTATACGAGGGATATTCCCTAGATTTCCTCAAAGTACCATCATCGTGAGGTATATTGTACAAGTTTTCATCAAAATAGTTTTGTCTTCGTCTTAATTGTTCTAGATCGTTTAATCTTTGCCTTTGCATCAAATTTCTTAAAGCAAATCTCTCGTTAAGATCAAAACTCTGTTCTTCTTCACCGCTATCAGTAGAAGGGTGTCGACCCTTTACAAGATTAAATATATGAGCTGGATAAACTTGTCTGTTCATCACTAAATTACGAGGTCCATGTACAGCCGGTACGAGGTAATGATAATCAGGATTAGTTTCATCTTCATAATCTTCATCTAACAAATGAGAGAGCTGCTCGTGATAAAACTCATTAGCACTCCTTGTCAGTTCTTCTTCTAAATAAGAATCGATGTCTTCGTCAGAGAGAAGAGGTAGGTCTCTTCTATATCTATCCCTCGGTTTTATATTACTCATGTAATTGTAATTGAGTCTTTCTAGCATTCCAGCTAACTTGTCAGGAACTTCATAGATGTTCCTTTTTGTTGGTTGATCACTACTGCCATAGTCACCTCCTCCTATTCTAACTGATTCCATGTTTAAAGCCAATTTTTCTCGAGCCTTATTTAATTCTTCTTTGATTCTTTCTTTAATATCAGCAACTCTACTTTTTATCCCTTCTAATTTTTGAATCCTTTCTTCAAGATAACTAGCTTTGTAAGCGCTACCTTGTCTTGCGTTATTCTTTAATTGCTCAATTATTTCGCTAATCTTTTTAAGTCTTGGTGTCTCTCGTAACACAGCTCCGTCTTCAGAGTTATATTGACTGTAATCATTATTTTCTTGTCCATTATCTTCTTCAACATTTGGTGGATTTGTGGGATTAGTAATAGCATCGTCATCAGTATTAAGTTTGTCAACAAGATTAGGCTCTGTCAATCCATCAATTGAAGTTTCCTTCGCATCACGGGTGGATGCGTCTAGTTTAGCATTACTATCCACAGAAGTCGTAGAGTCTACTGATTGAGAATTTGTTGGCCCTTTCGACTGGCGTTCACTCTGCGCATCATCTTCATACACCCCACCACTGCCTGTATCAAATTCAGGCTCAGGAACCATCTCAAAAGCGGTACCTTTCTCTAAGTTTTCACTCAATATCCTTGTTAAATCATTTTTCTTAATGCCTGATAAAGAAGACATTTTCTTACTTTGCGAAATAAAAGTATTAATGTCAGGAGTGTCATTTTCGATTACTGGAAATTTATCGGTCAAGCTTTGTCGAGCTTGAGTATCTCTAGGTGACAGTTTTTGTCTACCAAAAGTAACTTTTGATCCTCCTACATCCTGAACATCAACCGCATCTACTGCTCTCTTCTTTCTAGACTCAGAGGAGCACATATGTTTACTATTTGTTTCATCATTACCGTTGTCGTCATTTCCATTACTTTTCGTTTCACTCGGAGTTACATCACCAACTTTTACATCAACATGCTTAAGTCCGTCTAGCATTGCGTCGAAGGAATGTCGACCATCTTCATCAACATCATGCCCCGATTTCTCCATATAATTAATCACACACTCATGTAATTTTTTACTGCCGTTTTTATTAATCTCAGTATCCTCAGTATTTGTATCTTGCTTATTCTTAAATTCATTATTACTCTCAGGTGTTGCCGTTTCGGATGATGATTTGTCAGTATTTGTTTTTTCTTCTATCGAAGGAACACTCCTAGCGTATCTATTGAAATTTATCTGTTGATCTCCTCCAGCCAGTTTGAGTAAATTAGTTGAGTTGTTGTCTTTTCCATATATAGCAGAGGTTAGTAATGCATATTTTTCCATCCTAGATAACTCATTTTCTTTATTTGGTTCAAAAGGATCCCTGTAGTTAGATCGAGACCAATCGTGATCATCTTTGTGTCCTTCAGCTAGCCGACTCAACCACGATTGATCATTGTAAAAGTTATATTTGGTGTTCTCGAGAAGTGGTTCTGGGTGATCTTTTTCGATGCCTAGTCTGCCAACAACTTTATGCAGGTCTTTCATAAGCTTGGACTTCAGATCTTCCTGATACGAGTGATGTTTGTGAGGCTGTGGGACACGCTTTGAAAAACTAACGTAAACACTTTCAGCATTATTATCTTCCCAAGAATCAATTGACTCTTCGTGCAAATGAGGATGAGGAGTTGTCAGTTTCTTGGAGAGATCTTGAAATTCATCTGGAGCAGCGAAAGGATTGGACATGCACATCCTCACTCGAACTTCGGGGAAAACTAAAAAGAATATAGAGTTGGGCGGAATAGCGATTCCCTGGCCTCTTCCTACTTTTCTGACTTTTGGTGACAGTACAGGTAACTCGCCTTTGGGGCTAAGTGTTAATTTTTGGCCATTGAAAAGAGTGCTCCTTAAACAAATATAATAAACATGTTAGATTTCTTATAAGAGAAAGTAGGATTTATAGAAGAACAACATTAGAAAAATAATAATTCTCTGTTCAAGAACAAATTTTTGCTACCTTTATCTTTACTTTAAGTTATTTTCATGAGAAACCAGCCTCATATTTGTCCAAGTGTATTTTAAAAAGCGTAGTAGGGAAAAACGCTATATAAAGTTAAATAAACAAATTTAATATGATAAAAGTTACATCAGGAGACATGCATTTCAGTCTTTAATGCTTCTTATATTTTTTTACTTCTAGTATTATTAATATAACCTATACTTACGGAGGTCGCTTATCAGTATGAAGTTTATCCTCAGTTAATAAATATATATGGACAGTTTCTTCTTTAACGCTAAGTCCTCTTGTCATAACTTTAGTTCCTTCAGACATTGAGTTGACTCCAAATATAGTAACACCTCCCTTTTCATAAGACCATTCTAAAACAAAATACAAGCGGTGTGAGAAAATGGTGAATAGAAAATATCAAGGCTCGTGTGTGATATGTGGCCCAAATTGGAGAATGGGTCATTTATCCAATGATCCACGCACAAATTGCTATGTTCATGAAATAGTTAATGAGCCAGACCTAAAAATATTACTTATTTCTGTGACTATCACACCATGTCAAGTTTAGCGAATTTCCTAAGATAAAATGAGCTAGTTTATTAGGTAGAGAGTTTATTCTTATGTTTGTATGACACATGATAACTTAACCAATTTAAATTTATTATTTAAGTAAGGTGAGTAAGACTAACGGGTATAGACCCGTTCTTCTTCCTTTTTAAAATCTCAGCAGTAATCACTTTCAATTTACACTATTTAGATTACTTATTTACTTTGCATCATATTTTATTTTTTCACATTATTTTATTTTGTTGTACTTGTTTGTAGGTTTTGCACTGATGATGGCCTCTTTGTAGGTTGAAAGCGCTTTGCCAATAAAGTTTTGTTTTTTTGGAGAAACTTCGTAGTTTTCATTATTTGTAATGGACTCCATTCAAGCTCATTCTGGACTTCACTCATTGTCATATTTTATTTTTGTTAACTAACAGGAGGACAAACAAAAAGAAAATAAATGTGAGTAATTTATCACATTTGAAAAAAGATGTTGAATAAACGTTAATTATAAATGTTCTCGAAAATGCGCCAATTCTAACCCTATGAATGAACATTTTTTAATTACTGACTACTTTGAGACTTTAGTTCGTCTTCGTTACAAAACGATATCACTATTACAATGGTTTGACGAATTACATCAAATCATCAATAATGACACTTGTTGAATGACAGAACCGATTCCAAATGTAGCATATTGCTTGTTACAAAATTATTGTATCAATCATGTATTTTTTGTAGTTACCAAATGGTTATAGTTCATCATCGATGTTATTATTATATAAAAATATATTTATCTTAGTTCTCAATTCAAATGATATAAAACTATGGATATATGATAGAGGCGTCTTACTTGAATCCAGAACTGTGTGCTCTTCGTCTGTGGGGCGAGTGCACTGAGAGAAGATAAACATGCTCGATCTATTTCCAGTCATGAATCGGGAGTCAAAGACAAACCTTCCCACTAGATTCTTGTACAATAAGGATGCCCAATAATCCTAAAAAAGATATTTATTAATTTTAATACCTGAATTAATTAGAAATAAAAAAATACATTTCAGTGAATTAATTGGTTTATATAATGGTTTCTCAGAAGCTCTAACAAGTCCGCTTTCGAAACTAATTTGGCTTTTGTTTGTATTAATAAAATTTATTTAAATTTAATTTGTAGTGGAACAAAAGAAAAAAATTGGTTCATGGTACTCGGAACTTTTCTTCGTTTCACTACGCTAATCCTCCCTACTTCAGACTCGCTTCGCTCGTCTTCAGATATTAGATATATCCGTTCCATTGCCAGAGGTCTCCCATCTAGTCACTGAACACGCTTGATGCTGCTTAACTTTGATGATCTAACAAAAATCATGGATGTACTTGTCGTATTGAAACAAAACTTAATGTACTTATTTATTCTATAAAGGTATTCTATTGTACCGAACTTACTTAGACTATTTTCCGATTTTTTACTAATTTTTAAACACGTATATAAGTCATTAATAAACAATTGAACTAATGCTGATAATGAGATAAAACTTGGCTCATATGATAGTCTCAAACATGGCTACATGCGTGCTAATCTCCACCCGATCGCTACATTTTTCCTTATTATTCATTATTTAGGGTTAATGACGTCATAAAAAATTATCGTCCGGATAGCGCTACACCTTTAGAATGATTTTTGTACAAAGTTTCAACTTTATAATATAAATACACTGGGAGCTACGGTGATAACAGACACTCACACATACAGACAGACAACTGTGTGAAAACCACTCTGGAAGTCTTTAAAACTGAAACTGATAATTCCGTTGACATTCCGGTTTCGAATTTTTTTACAAACACAATACTTTTTCTATATAAATTAAAAGTCTTTATTAATACTAAATAACAATAAAATATGTAAACAATGAAGATTATTATAAAGTTAGTATCTAAAGCAGGCTATCAAGTTATTTTTAAAGCTAGTAAGTACATCACCAAAATTTAAACAAAAAACCAAAAGTTAATTAATAAAATATCACCCACACAAATTAACGCATAAGAGGTGAGAATGGGCTTCGCGAAACCGATAGATTTAAGAATCGAGTCTTCTTCAAAAAGGAGAAGCAGGTCAAGAAAAATGCTAGGAAAAGCTACGATGTACCCCTTACCTGGTTTATTTTTTGGTTTTACTCAATACAATTCGTTGGACAAAACTATACAACTTTTTGAGATGTGAAAGAAAATATCTTACATGAGTTGGAGTATGGAAAGACAGCAAGTGTGGTTGTTTCATCATTACTTGAACTCCAAATTTGGCTGCACAACCTAGCTTCACGATCCAACTCATGGCTTCATCAAATCTGGTTGAACCTACTTCAGTTTCAGCTAAAAATAAAGACATATAATAACCTAACATAATTTTCTTCGTAATGTATAATTCTGCATGTATAAAAAATTTTGATGTGGAGGTCCGCAAGCCGGGCGAATTTTTATTTCAAATGCGATCAGAAAATTTTTGTCTGCGTATTTTTTATTAAATTCGTGCGAATTTTCTTTGATAAAATGAAATAACTAGTTGTGACCGCTACTGCTCAGATTATTTAATATATACCGAAAAAATTAAGCAAAAATTGGATTAATAAGCAAAAAATTGCTCATTCAGCAAGAAATTAATATTAAGAAACATGGCTCAGTCCCTTTTATACTTACAAATCCATATAGGCTTTCTAGGTATAGATGATCTAAGTAGCAGATCTTTACTCCATATTTGATCTTCCATTTGTATGATCGTAGAACCAATCGTGTCACAAATTTTGTCCAGTCCAACTCCACTCATATTTCTGCAAATGCACCCAGTAAACAATAAGATTATTACATTATGATCCTGTAGATGTGTCCAACGTGGTTCGAGAATAGGTTTAGTTGTGTTAAAGAAAAGGGGCCTTCAGCCCCACGATATTTGGCAGCCGTTTCGGTTCGGAATCAAGATGCCAACCGGAATCGATTACCCCTACTCTCCCCTCCACATCCGAACAACTCATATCCGTCATTTTCTAATGTCATTTCGCTAAAAAGGTTCCAAAGGATGGAATTACTAAAGATTAATTCTTATTATAGTTTGATTATAGTTCACATAGAGAATAGAAGTCATTCTAGGAAGAGGACAGGGACTAAAAGAAAATAAAACTCTTCTCTGTTTTACGGCTTTTGTACTAAAGCGCAAATATTTATGGAGTAGCCAAAACTGATAAAGAAGACCAGAAAGAGACCATGATCCACCATCCGATTTGTCATAGCTAACAAGTGGCTCCTTACTATCTTCATATATCGTTCCTTTATTTTCCGATTTTGGTAAGATTTATTTTTGCAATTCTACTTATTTTAGTTTTTGACATTCCTTATATGTTATATTTTTATTTTCCTCTGTTTCTCATTCTTATTATTTTTATTAGGTTTAGTATTATGATTTGTTCTGGGATTGATGATGAACAAAAGGGTCTCAAAATAAATATTTTTTGGGGAGGGACTTAGGGGTTCAAATAATATGATATAAAGTATGAAATGTACTTATTTCTTAGTCTTTAGCCGTAAGGGTCTTGAACTAAAGGGGGGGGGGTGTTTTGTAATTTGAATTATTACCTTCATATATATTTGACTTTTATACATATAAATAAACTTACAAATGAAGTGGTAAAGCTGAAACGGCTGAAGCTGATTCTTGTAGAAGATCTTTAATGAACTTAGTTTGGAAGTGATTTACACAGCAAGATAGACCTGGTGCTAAAATTGGAGCACTTTCATACCTAAGCAACAAACACAACAACAATATTTAATGTAAAAACAAATCCTTGCAGTCTCCTATACAATAAAGGCACCCGAAAATTATACACTCAAAAAGCTGATCAATAATATTTTAATGGCATAAAATATAATAGTTATTATGCACCAAGGGAGTAAAGAACGCTATTATTTCCCTGAGCACTTATTTGGTTCCTATGGCAAGAGCCGAGAGAACCAAAGCATTTAACTCGAGAGGCAAAGTCGAGGAGAAACAGCATTGTTACATTCTTATTTTTATACGTTTTGTTGTATTTCATTTTAAATTTTATGGGTCGTAACCTATTAACATTAAATTAGAAGGTGCCGCCCCCAAAATATAAAAAAAATGTATTGCTCCAAACAATACATTACTCTTTTGACTACTACGTTACTCTTTTGATATGAAAAGGATTTTGAGCCAAAAACAAAATTTTTTTGGTCGGGTCCCCCTCATAAATTTTCGGGGTGTGCCCCTGGGAAAGTGTTTACCTCTTTAAAAATCTAGAGTATACCACTCTAAAATGAATATTATTGGCTCTAACGTCAATAATAGAAAACTCTTTTTACTCCCAAGGGGAAAAAGTTACTTTTTACTCCCAAGAGAGTGTAAAGTGCTTCTTTACTCCCTAAAAACTAGTCAATAAACTTCACTGTATACATCGTCTCTGGAGATAAGAAATCTCATAATCCAAGATTTTCTGGATTATTGTGGTCTTATAACTTCAGTAGGATACTAATTGTTCACGTTGACTATATTGAAATTATAATCTCTAAATGAGTGTATTTCGCAAATATTTCTATTGTTCATTTAGCATTATTAAACTTTATAGGCAGTACCTAAGTATACCAAATAAAGGTTGTTTATATGTATAAGTAACCAGTAAAGTGAAACTATTAAATTCATACCCTGGAAATGCATCAAGGATTTTCTTAAGCCTAACGATATCTCTACCAAGCTCTGCTCCACTTATACCAGTCATTTCACTCATGTCCCAGCCCATTTGCCAGATATCTGTAAAACCTGTTCAAGCCAAATCAAACTGTTACTTTGCAATAAAACCTTAGCATATAAATATTAAATATATCATAAAACTTATAGCAGTAGTTTACGATATTTTTATTCAGAACTTTCAAGTACCTGATATTTATTTACATATAGCTTTAAATCAATATTTAAATTTTAGTAAAATTCCTTCGAATTTGGGTTTGTGTGTATTGCATCTAGTATATTTGTTGCAATATTGCAATATACTTGTATATTGATTGGTATCTCTTTATAAATTTATATTTCGTTATTTACTTGTTTATTTTATGTATTTATTTATTGTTTTTTTAATTTTATTTCTTTATACATTTTATTTTATTTATTAATTGCTTTGTGTAATAATATTTTGACTTTGATGTGTTTCCCTTTAGTTAGGTTGTTATTATTTCTTTTTAACTAAATCGTAAGTTTTAGTCTGCTTGACTTAGTAATTTAATTTTTATTGTACTTGTTTTCAGCCACTGAGGATGACCTCTTAAGGTTGAAAGCGGCTTCGTTATTTATAAATGTTATTGTGAAGAGACTGAGTTTTTTGACAATTTGCTGAAAGAAGAACTGAAGAAAATGAAAAAGAAAATAGACCATGTTTATGAGATGCTGATATGATTTCCAAGGCGTTGGCTGAGTCCCAGACTGCCTGAGTCCTTCTCATGGCCCTCAGACACAACACTATGTCCAGCTTGGCTTCCTGGGCAAACCGGTTTACTGCTATCCATTCCTCTTCTGTAAGTTAAGAATTTTTTGGTCAATTACACAATTTAATCATTACTATTTACTTGGACATTTTTATCTTATACCTAAGAGCAGAAGTTGGTTATCATTTAGATAAGTATTTCTTAGGCTTATGAAAATACTCGACCAGTGTGTGAGTGTTGTCCTAAGCCTTAAGACTGGTCAAATAGCGAGGCGATTTTTGTATTAGCTAATTAAAAAACAATAATGCAGATAATTGTTTTTTAAAAACTCGTTAAAAATCGAAATTTGATTAATCCATTGATTGACATCTATTGATAGTCAATCGATCCAAAAAAATTATATTGGTTGTACTTTTATAAATATTGACTTTTACTTTTAAACTTTTAACAAAAGTAAAAATAACAAAAAATTAAAAATTAATTATAACATAAAAATTTAGTTGATTGAAAATGGATATAGTGTTTATATAAACGGAGCATGCAGAGAACAGAAATTTCTTCAAGGAAGAAACATTTTTGATCAATAAGTAAATAAAAAAACTATATTAAGGTACGACATATCGTCGATTTCAACAAGTTTATCCGACTTGTTGAAAACTAGGAAAATGAAAGGAAGCATTTTCATTTTTCCTACGGACTGCTAATTCACATCTTTATCCTCATTATTTTCGTATCTCGTTGACCCTAATAATTGTGTGAATGCTTAGTCTGTTCCGTCAAAAAGGGAATGGAGGTGATTTATTCGTTTAATCAATCACCTCCATACCCCACCATCTTCTAGGAACTGATGACGTATGACGTTTTGTTGATACTAAAATTTACCTTGGTCAACGTCAATCGATAGATTTTTCATTGTCTCCCATAGCTCAATGTACTCATTCTAACTCAAACTGAGTTTAAATTTTATTAAGTAAATGTTATTCTGTTACCTGACACAGTAATATTGTTCATGGAAGATGGTGATGAACCAAATCGAACTTTCTCAGTGTTGGGTCCACCGATTCTCACAAATACAGGAGATAGACCTCGTGCCATATGAATAGCTTCTGGTCTGAAATAATCAAACAAAATTAAAAAGTTAATATATGATAAAATTAAACAATAAATGAATTAATATATAATAAAATAAAAGTATATAAGAGTGAATATATGATAAAAATCAAACTATTAAAGAGTTAATATATGATTAAATTACACTATAAATGAGTTAATATATAATAAAATAAAAGTATAAAAGAGTTCATATATGATAAAATCAAACTATTAAAGAGTTAATATATGATTAAATTACACGATAAATGAGTTAATATATGATTAAATTACACGATAAATGAGTTAATATATGATAAAATCAAACTATGAAAGCTCCATTTGATCTACTCGTTAGCGAAATCAGAAAATGCAGTAACGAAATCATCTCAAAAGTCTTCATATGGTGACTGTTTTAATATATACATTATTTCATCGAAATTTGTTTCATTTTTACTCTTCCTCACCTTCATACCGAAGGTATATAGAGGAAAAGTATTGGTTTCACCCAAAAAATTATAACCCGAGATTTCACTTGAATTATCCATTTTAGGTGTTTTTAGGACCATCTGAACCGATTTCAGCTTGATGTCTGTCTGTGTGTGTGTGTGTGTGTCACGCATAACTCCCACTGTGTTTATGCTAGATAGTTGAAACTTGGTACGAAAATCAGTCTTTGGGTCTAGTTGCGCTGCCCGGAATATCAAAATTTTATGTCACCATTAACCCTATTTGCTTAGTCAGCAAAAATTTAAAAAATCGTAAAAAATCGAAAAATTACCCGATGAACTTAAATTTTGGCAGGAATATACCCCTTAATATGACAAACAAATCTTCTGAATTTCGTTTTGATATTGGCCGCCATTTTGAAATTGTTTACTTTTGAAATTTAAAATTTTGACGCTTAATAATACCAAAAGTATACACGTGTTTTTGACATATAACACGTCGTTGGAACCGCAAAAAATAGAAAAATATAAAAAAACTCCGATCAAAATCTATTAATTAGTTAAAAAGTTATAAGCGAACTTAATGATTAATTAGTGCGACACTTTTGTTAAACGTAAAAGTTTGTTTACATTTGTCAAGATTACAAATTCCCGCCAAAAATTCAAATAATTTAAAAAAACCGAATAAATATAGGAACTTTTTCTCATTTAAGATTATGCGAAGTTTACCGTTCTTGTATGCTTTATTATTCGGGTATGGGGTACCTGTTTCCAAAAACCTCAGCTAAGGCTGATTTTGAACATTGTTTTTATTATAAGTATGTAAACAAAATTTGTAAATCTATAAATGTTTTAATGTTCAAATAAAAGGTTCATTCATTCATTTATTCATTCATTCATTCATGGGGTACCTATGAAGTTTAAAAACCCTAGGCCATTTGCTAACCATCCTATTCTGAGGACGAGCGAAGCGAGTCCGATGTACATAAACTCTAAGCCACTCGTAACCATCTTATTCTGAGGACGAGCGAAGCGAGTCCGAAGTGCGAGGAAAAGTTCCGAGGTACCCCGTACACGATTTTTTTAGTTTTTGTTTTGTGTTTTATCTATAATGTAAAGCATGCCATAGCGAAGATGCATCTCATGGTAAAAGTGAAAAGTCGGAATTAACATTAATTTTGTCTCGGTCATCACCAGAAGACTGTACAGCTTGTTGCTGTCACGCAAAGTTACTTAATTTTGGTGCTTTTATCAGTTTGTTATAATACTGGTCACGATATGATAAGTTTCAATCATATTGCCACAATATAAGTGAATTTTCATTAGATTATATTACATTACATCTTTACATATATATCTATCGATGAAACCGCAATGAATACTGACAATAACATTTATCTTCATGGCTGACTCATAATTGTGGGTTATTGACATCACACATACTTTAAAAAATAATGTTCGGTAGTCCCGAACACTAAATTTTAACAAGGTTGATTTTTGTACTAAGTTTAATTTCGACCTAAGATGATCTCGCGTTCACAAGAATCTCGTACACACACACACACACACACATATATATATATATATATATATATATATATATATATATATATATAAGCTCACATTAAAAGTTCGCTACATTAAAAGTTGAAAGCGAAGAGGTTAATGAAAGCATCATTGATGTGAGAGAAAGGGATGACTAACCCTAACTAACCTTTTTCAATTCTGGATTGAGCTTTTGATTCTTCTATACTTTACAACTATGGAGACCAATCATACAAATAATTTGAAATTATTTTATAATTTTGATAAATACAAACTCACAAGAGTTTATATAACATGAATAGAAATCATTTTGGAAAGTTTGGGAATATGTTGATTCAGAGCCCGATATTGAGCCAGAGCTTTCGATATCTTAGTTACCTATGATTACATCAATTCCCTTGCTTTTTGATTTGATAAAATGTGAATTATTGGATTGTAGTTACATACCCAAGTTTTCCAGCCAGTATAATAGCCAACGGATCAACAGAAATAGACAAAAATCTCTCAGACACCACCTGGCTCCATCTTACGGTGTTTACTTGAACTAAAACATCTTGAATACACAGGGAAGGTGCTAATAATATTGATAATACTACTGCTATCTTTATTATCCTATCCTCTTTGACCATATCTGAAAAATATTTGTTTTAATTAGAAACAAAATAAATTAAATAAAAAATACGTAGGATAATAAGATAATATCCGACCAATTAATTCATTAATTAATCAGTCAATATTAATTGATAATACCAATAAATTATGATAAAATCAATTAATTAGGTCCAATTTGATAAACCTTAGAAAGAAAGAAAAATGCTTTTCTTCTTATCCTCCCAATATTTAGATGGGCTAACTGATATAGATCAAGTTTGCCAAGGTTAAGTTAGTAGTTAAGTTAAGTTAAGTTTGCATAGGTTAAGTAAAGTTAGCCATAGAAAAAACGGGTACGGGGTACCTCGGAAATTTTCCTAATCACATCGGATTCGCTACGCTCATCCTCCCTACTTCGAACTCGCTTCACTCGTCCTCAGAATAAAAAAATTGCAAATTTATACTGTAACACGTTTATAAAGATAAAAATTGCCGAATTAATTAATTTCAGTAATGCTACTGCAAAGTAAAGCAAATAAAAATTACGAAGAATAATCATCGGGATGAGTTTAAGTAAGCAGAGAACACAAATCATTCATTACGTTTTAAATTTCAAACTAATTCAGGGTAACTATTTACCCTAAATATAGTAGCATTAGTCACTATGAATACCTTAAAATACTGTAAGTGTCTAAAGTAAGGTATTATTACTTGGAAAAATCTTCTAATGTCAATACTAAACTTTAATTAAAATAATAATAATAATAAAATTTATAATTTGCACTTCATGCGTTTTTTCCTTTTATTAATTTTAATTAATTTATTCTATCTATCAATTCATTCTTTATTGTTTTATATTCAAATTATATTTTTTTCTGAAGCGAGACGCCTCAAGATTCTAAAATCTGAGTGAGGCGTCCTCTGCCGGTCAATTATTTGTTTACTATTCGACAATTCTAAAGAAACCAATTTAAAATTTATTCATTCGTTCCCTTCTCCTTTAGACAACTCGAGATAATGATTGTAATAACAGAAATATCCCATTAGCGAATTTTGTACAAAGGAAATCGCTAAAGCTAACTACTACGTTTAAAACTTGTTCTTTCTATACAAAATATAATAAATACATACATACAATGGAATTGTTTGACTAAGAAAAATTGAGCTTTGTCCTTTGGACAAAAAATTAAACTTCCTTATTTACAAGATATATATATTATTAGCCAACTCAGTCCACGTTTGGCTGCGGCTAATGTTTTGTCTTGTGCGTTTGGTTAGTAAGATCTTATAATTTTAATATTTATGATATTTTTAAATCACTGGCAGTGTTTTTAAGTAAATTAACAGACGTGTAAGTGTGCGTGTGTGTTTGTGAAGTGTAGTGATTCTTATTTTCTTTTTTTCTTAATTTTGAGTTAAAAAGTTTAATTTTTACACTTTGAGCAATTATTCCTACTAAAATAGCAGTCTTGTATTCCTACCAAAATATGTATGGAGCATAATGTCTTGTATTCATTTCTAAATCCTAAAACCTCAATAAAACTATACCTTCAAATTAACTTTCTATTTTTTTTGCAAATTTGGAGTTAAATGCGACACCCGAAAGTTAACTAAACCACCAAAAAGAAGTACCCCGAGTTTCGTTACTTTGTGTCTAAAGGTTCAAAATTTAAGAAGAGGGTGAGACATTGGACTTTAAGTTTGTTATAAAAAGAATAACATGCAAAATTGAAGAAAAATAAATTATTAATACTAAAAGTTAAAGTTAATTTGGCATAACAGAACTCAGCTTATCAAATTGAACCTATAAAATTTATTTTAGGAGAGATAGGAAGGAATAAAGGATTGACACAATATAATTGTGCGAGAGACAACTATTCATGTTTTGCAAAACTCGGTAGTATCAAATGATATAGAATAAAGGATTCTTAAATAACCCAACCAAAAAAAGTATTTTTGTCAGATGCCTCATAAGCTTATTTTCTCTTGAAAATTCGCTAACGTGTTTCACGTGAACAAAGTGCGTTTTCTTAGTGAAACATATTGCATTAAAAAAAACTATCTTGTGGAACAAATTATGAGAGATTTTTATTAAAAAAATATTATAAGGCTAAACAATTAAATATTTGTAAAATATCCTTTAATCCTTTTAAATTATTCATGTATAATTTATGTATTCAAAGGATAATTAATCATCATCAGAGTTAAACAAGAAATAATGTCTATTTAAAAAAACATCCACAGACTTTTTGGTACAAAAGGGACTACTAATCTATGTTTGATACCTAATTTAATATGATAGTAATGTCCAGGCCAGGTTTACGTTAAAACCTATGTGTTAAAATAGTTTGCACGTAATTTATTTATCCTAAAGTTTGGCAATGAATAAACTAATCAAATTATATTATGAATTATAAAAGACTTCAGTGCTTTTAAATTGTTTTTATGTTACTTTAATATATTTTTTATATTTTGTACTGTTATTTTTATTTGTTGACTTTAGTTTTATTTATACTTAGTGCTTTGTTTATCTTATAATGTTTTTATATTATTAGTAGGCAATGATGATGGCTGTTAAAAATCTAAAGCCGGCTTTATAATTGTTCTAAGTTTTGTAGAGAGGTTGTCGTTTTTATTTATTTTATTATATTGGTTTTATATAATATTTTCGTTATTACCCAAAAAATTTAATCATATGCACACTTTTAAATTTATTATATTAAAATATAATATGAATATTACAAATATATTATAATTGAAATTTATTATATTATTTGAATTTCGACTTACTTGATAAATTAAATTTAGAGTTTTTCTGCCCAAATTCTTTAAATGATCTGTTCCGTTATTAAAATTTAACTGATTCTAAATTTCAGTTCTTTAAGAAGAGTTGCTAAAGGAAAACGCTGACTTCTGTTTATTTGTTTTACTTCCTACCCCATCCTTAACTAATATTATTGTAATTTCTATCTTATGTTTCATATGTTAGTTATGATTTTAAGTTTAGTATATATAACTCGATTCTTCATATTTATTTTAGATTTATATTTAAAGTATTAAATTATGATAAAATAATAGCTTATGATTCTAATTACACCAGGTAATTACAAATGCATCAATTAATGCTTACCATATATAACTCAATTTTAGTTATTCTAATCTAAAATAAGTTTTATTTTTTTTTTACTGTCGTTAATTATAATTACGTAATGTAAACAATTGAAAACAACAATCAAAAATAAAATTAGAAGTGACGACGAAGTGCTGATGACAGCAAATGTGTAGAGTGTTTGACCTCGACCTATCAGGGTCAATTTTTAACCCCTAGTTTGGTCGTTCTTGATCTTTTTCGTTGACAGATCCATATTTCCAATAGATTGTAAATTTGGGCCCCTGGAAAATTTCAAATAATATTGGTAGTAATGAAGTTCAATCTAAAAGTCAATTAATTATTAAACAAATTTGAATCAATAAAACAATTACGTATGAGAAATTGCGCACTTTTTTGTTCATTAGTGTAAATAATCAACACAATAATTGATTAATAAATTAATTAGTAAAAGTTGGCGTCCTCTTAAAAATCACATTGTAAAGAAAAATTTGTCTTAAATATTAGTGTTTGGTTAAAAACTTTTACTTGTCCCATAACATTTTTACAAAAGATCCCTAAAATTTTAAAACTTGTCCTTAAGTGTTTTATTAATTATAATTAATAAAACACTTTTTTTATAATTAGTGTTTTCTATATAATGTACTAGTAAAATGAGCGTGAATAGAGTCCATCATAAATGATAAAAGAAAAGAAGTCTGTCCACAAAACAAAACTTTATTGACAAAGCGCTTTCAACCTAACTAGAGGCCATCATCAGTGCAAAACCGTTGAGATGTTAAAGAAGTAGAGAAGTGAGTCTATGTTTTCTTACTAGGTATTAGAATCTGACTACTATGCACGCCATAGCATTATTTGAACGCATTTGAAGCTCAGTTTATGCTAATTTTTAGTGCATTTACTTTGGAAAATTTGAAATGATTAAAAATCAAGTTGTGATGGTACAGCTCAGATTATATGCACGTACCGGAAACTTAAGCAAGGAATAGATTAATGAGCATTTTAAAGTAAATTCGCCTAGCTTGCAGACTTCGGCGCCTGAATTATTTACTTATGTACTGTAAAAATGTCGATAAAAAATTATCGCCCGAAACTAGGTTTCCTGGCTTTGGCACCATTGTTTTTTCTAGTGAAAGCTATAGAAACACATAGAAAACCCTCGGCATTTCTGTGGATTAGATGTAAAATGCCTATATTAGGACTCATAAGGTAGAATTTTCTATCTAAGGAAGTTAGCAAAAAGGCTCAACAACGTGGCCTAATTACTAGGTGATCTCCTTTCCCTCATTATTACACACACACACACACACAACATATATATATAATACATATATATATTAAATATATTAA
>JACMZG010001913.1:23461284-23498784 GCA_018340805.1 Microvelia longipes
CCCGGTTCCAGATTTTTTGCAACCACAATACTTTTCCTATATACCTACGGTATAAATGAGGAAAAGTAAAAAGGAAAATAGAAAAAGTATATTTTAATTTATCAACAAACAATATATATCTAATAATGTGCGGACACCAACTGTTTTCGAAATTTAGGATGCAATCGTTCTGAAACGTAGACATTTAATGAATACTGTGTGTTGCAGTTACATGCTTCCCCGTCTATATAGGAGATAAGAATGTAAAATGTTGAGTGGTAAAATCAATATCGTTATTTTTGTAGCTTGGTATAGTGGGTATAGATTCGCGTTTGAATTCTATATGAATAGCCACCTGGAGCAAAAATTGATTCGTACGTGAAGACCTTTATCTTCACTTATAGTGAAGATAAAGGTGCTATTTGGCCTGACTTTTATATAACAGCTGGTAATATATGTGTACTAAGTAAACAAACAAAAAATAATCTACGTTTTTCTCTTTTGAGCAAATACAATGTATATCTACTTTTATGAAGGTTTTACAGTGATTTATAACCACGCCGCGCTGTCTCCTTGATTCAGTTTTGTTTCGTAATTGCACTTGATTGAATTAATAGTAGAATCACTTAAAATACTCTTTAAGAAATTTCGTGGGAAATTCGTAGTTTTTTTAATATTTAATTATTTATTTCAGAACTACTTTTGTCTAATAGTGATTCTTGAGGAAAAAATAGGCAGTAATAACAGGTAATGCAGTAATACAGGTAAATTCGAAAGTTTGCTAAAATAAAAATAAATAAAAATTTGTTTAACTGACAATTATATTATTTTGTTCTGTAAAAGCATATTATAAACAAGACTGAGTTACACTAAAGTTGTATGAATGGCAATTAAACTAAAAGGCATAGGATTCATTCGGTCATAGACGAGTAAAATCCTTGGATATTAATTAATAAAAAATCGGAACTTTTCTTCAACACATCGGATTCGCTACGCTTATGCGCAATGTTGGATAGTAAACTAATCAGATAGTTTATACCTCGCTTATAAATTGGAGGTATATTTGGTATAATTTAATACCAATAAGCATTCTGTTTTGTCCAGAATCTGCATATTAATATGAATATTTGCGGGTATAAGACGTATTAATGTTGAATACAGGGACCTTCCAAAAAGTGATTATTATCTATTTAAGTACAATTAACGGCTTTTAAGCCCTTAAAAAATAAAAGTATCGATATGTTACGCATGTTCGATTTAATTTTTTCAGAATGGATGGTAATGACAGTGGAGCCGATTGCAGGCTTTTACCTGATAAATCTGATAAGCAGTGTGACTTGAAACAATCAATTATCAGCGGTAGAGACACTAAAAAGTCAAAACACCATTTACTCCCTATTCTTACTGTAATTGGCGTCGCTGGAGGTGTTATTTTTGGATTGGGTCTAAGACTTGCTTCTTCAAACAGGTATTTATAGAAACAACCTGTTTCGCCATCATTGATATTGGACATAGTATATTTAAAAGAAGTAACTGCAATTTATTTATCTTCATTCTGTGATATTCATGATGATTGTATAGTATTAGCCGATTTTGTGTTGTGTATTTTAAAATAATACAGTGTGTGTGAGGATACTTTTTTTGTATATTATTTTATCCTATTACAAACAGAACAAAGTAATGTACAAGAAAAGTATAACCAAAAGCAATTCAAAACAACGGGGTGCAAGAGTCCTCAAATTTTTTTTCACAAACTAATTACTCGCTTTGCTTGTCCTTAGCTGCCAAGGAGACAGAAACCATAAGGTCGAATTAAATCGGTTTTGCCTAAAGAAAATAATCCTTTGGGATTTTTTATGTATGCTAAGTTTTATGTATTATTACTTTTAGATGGAGCCCCCGAGAGGTCATGTACGTGCAATTCCCTGGTGATTTATTCCTAAGAATGCTCAAAGCACTTATTCTTCCCCTACTTTTCTCCAGCATCACATCAGCTATAGGATCATTAGATCTCACATTATCCAAAAATATCGGAAGCCGAGCTATTCTTTATTATTTAATAACAACAGTTTTAGCCGTGTTAGAGGGCATACTTCTAGTTTTAGCTATAAACCCAGGAAGAGGCAATTTCATTGAAAACAAAACTGCAATACCTCAGACTAACATATCCACAGCTGACACACTTTTAGATTTGATCAGGTAAATTTATATTGCGCCTTGAACAAGAACAGAATACTTATGGTAGAACTTAAAACACTTTTTAAGTTTAAGTGTTATGAGTGGTTTAAGCTCTCAAACAATATTCAATCCAAAATGAATACGGTTCCAATCATTAAATCCACATAAGATCCATGATCTTTTATTCTTCCATGAATAAAATCCGAAGTTGGATTGGACTCAATCAATACAATTCGCAAATTTTCTCTGGATAAGTCTGAGCAACTTTTCCAATTTCATAACTACCTATCGCTTAAGGAGGTATTCCTTCTGTCTCACTACACCAAGGGCGGATTCCAGCTTTTACCTCTTGGGGACTGTTATGCCTGCATTAGGACTCATAAGATAGAATTTTCTATCTAAGGAAGTTAGCAAAAGCCAAACAACGTGGCCTACTTACCTACTTACTAGGTGATCTCACCTCTCCCTCATTATTACTACATATATGTATATATATAATATATATATAATATATATATATATATATATATATATATATATATATATATATATATATATATATATATATATATATATATATATATATTAAGAATTCTTCTACATTTTCCACCTTCTTCCCTTTTCTTCTTCTTTCTTTTCATTTTCCTGGGGGAGGACGTTCGCCTCCCCCACCCACTGGATTTGGGTCTTCACTACACTCGACCTCAGATTTATTAGGTAGTATTTATTAGGTTTATTTAAACAAACTAAGGTTTTGTTTACATTTTTAAATCTTGGTTAAAAAATTGGCTGCTTGGTTTAATTGTAATAAATCACTTTTATTTGCAGAAATATGTTTCCTCCTAATTTGGTGCAAAGCTGTGTGGCGCAGGTAAATAGTTATAAATACATTTATAAATGACACTAGGTTCATTATGCTTCTTCTTGTAGGCTAGCAGTTTCTCTTTGCTTATAAAAAAAAAACATCGTTCTCTCTGTTTTCTGATGGGTTCTGGATATCAGGCACAATGGACCCACATAAGAGGTCTAAGTGCCTTGGAGATAATCTCGACCGGATAAAAATATAGGTTCTAAGTAAATTTAAACTGAAGATTTTCCATCCTATTACTAGAAAATGCGAAAGGCATTGGGGAAGGTAGCATAAAAAATGTGGGAACTTTTTATTTTAAAATAAGGGAGTATTAAAAAAATAGAAGAGGAATGCACAACCAGTCTAAATTAGCTCCAAGAGTTTTTTGGGAGAGCAAGTCTGATCTGAGTGCATAATGAGCTAGTAGGGATTAACCTTAATCATATTTTATTATTCCGATTTCTACTTAATTCGTATGATCACTGATTGATATCACAGAATGATTTCTGGAATGACAATACGTGACTTTTATTCTCTGTTCTAGTACAAGACAGTTTTAACTCCTCCAGATGATACCAATGCAACGGTAGGTAAGGCCAAAGCTGCATTTGTCTATTAAAAACTAATATTAATTCTCTGGGATAGGTTATCTTGGGGTAGTGGATCTTGTAGTTTAAGAGCCGTACGCAAAAAAACGAAACCGTCAAGCTCCAAAGGTTAAACCATATAGATTGATTTATTTTAGCTTCCTGATGATAGATCAGCTGCGGGTCTGCTATTTTAGATCGTGGTGTTTTAACCTCTAGGACCCATAAAGTATGGAAAATGGTCTAAATTCAGTTTTTCCTTAATAACGTGATTGTTATTGTTTAAAATAAATTAAATTGTTGACAAAATGTTTTAATTACCGAAATTGGTTCAATAGAATCAGAGGTATAACTATTAATACTATCGATAATACAACAAAAATCTCTAATATACACCCTAAAACAAACAGTAGCTTAAAATTTTATATTTTTCCATACTGTTATTTTTAAGATGCAGGCTAACTAAGATACTGTCTATCCTACTGTCATCCTGAGATGCAGGAAAATCAACCATATTCCATAGAGATATATACTAGAGGGTGCATAGCCTATCTCAAATATATATATATATTATATATATATATATATATATATAATATATATATATAATATTTATAGCTTTTCTCAATATTAAGAGTCCTGAAACATCATTTTGGGGCTCTTCTCAGAGGCTTAGAGCTTTGTTGCGTTATGGTAGCGCAAGAGTGAGTTAAGGTTATTATGAATCGAATGTTTTCGGCTTCCTGTTCATTGTTTGTGTTTTAATTTATACTGTCAGTGTTCTACTGTACAATTCATGAATTTTGTTTCGTTTTATTTCAGTAGTTTCTCTTTTGTAGCACTATTTATTTTATAGTACTCCCACATCTTGATAGGAAATTTTAGGAAAAACACAACAGCTTAAAGTTTTTTAATAACAACAAAAACTAATTATTTAGCTATATATTTCACCTAACATGTTATGTGAAATATGTTAGGTGAAATATATTGTGTGAAATATATAGCTAAATAATTAGTTTTTTTTGTTATTTTAGAACTTTAAGCTGTTGTGTTTAAATTTCATATCAAGGTATGTTTATTTGATTATTGATACTTGAAAGTGGTCACGTGGTCAGGTTAATTTTTCGATGTTTCAAAATTCAAACTAATAGTATTTATAGTTGTTCTGGAGAAAGAGAGTATCACAGATCTTAATGATTTAATGTTTGACATATATGCTACAAATTTTACGAAATTTATATTTGTACCCACTTTTTAATTGACGGTCACTCTTTGCGCGTCTGGGTCTTGGACTTAAAAATCCAAGACCAAAAAACAGACATAACAAACTGTAAAAATTGTTAAAAAACTTTCCTCATACAAAAATCATGACCTTAAAAGGTCATGATTTTTGTATGAGGAAAGTTTTTTAACAATTTTTACAGTTTTTTATGGATCAAAATGAGATCGTTAGACGTCTTCGATGAAAAAGTTGAGATTATCGTGAAAACAAGTCAATTTTTTTGTGTGAGACGAAATATTCGTGTGTTGAATCGACGGATCGAAATGTATAAGTGTAAACAAGCCAGGGAGACGACGGGATTTTAGTTTATTCATTAAAGAATTAACTATTTATAACTAGAGGAACAAATTATAGTTAGAAGTCCGAACAGCATGATAGAAGCAAGTAATGAATAATTAAAACAAAATTCTGACTGAGGAACCGAGGGCTATGTCTTCATCAGGCCCGTGTAAACATCGAATCTTAAAATCCATAAAATCCAACCCCTGTGACGTCACGTTTAACTAGCACAAAGCTATTATCGTGTCACCAGCCATAGAGATATAGCACTAGAGTGGGCATAGCATATCTTAATACATTTAGAGGCCTGAAACATCTGTTTGGGACTCTCAGGGGCTCTGTGTAACCTCATTGAAACCTCCTTCTGGAGTGAGTTAAGGTTACAATAAATAATTTGTGTTTGGCTTCCCGGACATTATCTGTGTTAGGATATGTATTTTAAACGTTCTTTAATATAGGTTACTGTAATTTTGTTCTGTTTATATGATTATATTGAAAGTCGAAGGTAGTCAGGTTATTTTTTTCGATGTTTCAAAATTAAATCAATATAGTAATAATATTTCTATGTCACCAGCGGTTTATAAAGGAATAGTGGGACTTGGCGAACATTGCAGTTATGTAGTATTACCTATAAAGCTTTTGTTTTCATTCTTAATGTGTAACACGCTAAATGCCAACATACTTTAACCTTAGTATTTTTTTTATTTTATAAGATTTATAACTTAATTCTTTGAAACAAGGGAAGAATAACGGTAAATACAACAATTAACCTCTAAACAACAAAAAAGAAGTAAAATCTGGATTGAATAAGTTTCGCTATCTGACGATATGTCGAACTTCGAAAAGCCGTCGGATGATACAAATTTATTGGCCGTTAAAATTTTAAAATGTAAAAGTCAATATTTTCAAAATGGATACTGATTTTAAAATGAAGTTTTGTGGATAGACTGACCACCTATAATGTTGATATGTGTCAAATGTCAACTCGATCGATCAAATTTTCGATGACTATATCATCTTCAAATAACGATATATCATCTTCAAATTTTCGATAGCGAATAATATCATCTTCCGGGCACCGGAATTAGACCTAAAGTCTGATTTTTGTAACACGTTTCAACCTTCTAGCATAGACACATTTACACTGACAGCATGATGAAAACAACTCAGAATGTCATGAACTTAGAATAATACTATATATAGAAGGAGCACAGGACCGTAAACACAATGTAATTTCACTGATAACACGAAAGCCAGTGACTAGTGCACCTAAGTAATGCTGCTAACCTGACAACAAAACATTATTTTAAATATGTGTCATAAATATCTATTAATGAGGAAAGATCGTAAAGAACAAATATAATAACTTAAAACACCTGCTGAGTATTTAATAAAACTGGTCTTAGATGGCAAAAGGGTGGCGGAATATAAGAATCTACATTTAGTTGACGAAGACTATTTTTTATATATAATTTTAATAAATACGTTAAACTACAATTTAAAATGCTAAAAATATTGTAATGCACCGATATTTATATTAGTATTTTATGAATAATCAATCATTAATTAATAATAGAACATAATAATTCAGCAACCGGAAGTATTGCCAACTTTTTTTTTAGAAAATTGTATATTGTTAGGGTGGCAGCATTACTTAGATGCACCAGTGAACCGCCTTTCGTGTTATCAGTAGTGCTCCTTCTATATTTAGTATTATTCTTAGGTCATGAAAATGCCTGAAACGATAACAATGATGAAACCTGGGTTTTTGATTTTTAGGGTGAATACAATACTTTTCTCTATACCTACATTAGTAGGAGAGGAAAAATAAAAAAAGTTTGATAAAAATTGTTTCAAATGATGTATTAATGCAATCTGAGTACAATTTGAGTACAATCTGAGTGCAATGGAGGTCCATTTCGCTAGCTTCCCCGTCACAAAATTGTCGAGGTCTCAACGACATCTTATTTTTATACTTATTTCATGATTGACAGCTTGTTCCATAACGTATTCAATCATTTTATGAGCAAAAAAATGTAAATATTCTACTGGGTTGGGTCTGACTCGAATTGATCACATTTCTGTCAACCGATGCACATTTTTACAAAGCAAGACCAAGCGTCAGACATTTCCCGAGAGTACAGGAAACATATTCATGTGTATACTTTAAGTTCCACATTTTATTTTAATTATTGAATAATATATTGTTACCACTTATATGAAATTAAGATAAAATTAAGTAAAATAAAATATGATAATATAATCTTAAAACAGAAATTTACATAATTAAAAAATAAATCTTTGGAATGCACTGCCACTAATGTAAAAAACAATTCGAAAACAAGTGCAATTGTTTTTCATTATAATGGATTTTTGTTTTTTATTTTGACCTTGGGTCTTCCTGTTCATTAAACTGCTTACTAATATCACGCAAAAGTTCAATTTGACTCCCCAAACTAAATCACAAATTTTAACCGAATCGCACCAAATTTAGTATACGTAATATTTGAACCCATAAAATGAATTTCCTAGGAACATTTTTTTAAAGAAGAACCAAAATGGGTTTCTTATCATATTATCGAAAAGTTAATACAGAGCGATGTATCCTAATAATGGTTGATAATCTAAATCTAATTTAGATTCATCTAAATCTTACATTTGTAGAAAATTTTAAATTTATAATTCAAAGAGGGACAGAGCAATTTAGCAAAAAAGAAAAATATAGCCTCAACACGCACTAAAAGAATATTATTTACTTTTATTTTATATTGCAGATATTAAATCATGGAAAATCCACGGTGGTTATACGAATAACGCCAATGTTCTTGGGCTTGTTGTGTTTGCGGTAACCATGGGAATAACAATTGGTCAGATGGGGAAAGCTGGAAAACCTTTGCTCGCTTTATTTTCAGCTCTTGGTGAATCCATGATGCTCATCACTAGTTGGATTTTGTGGTAAAGTAGAAATTAATGTTTATATTAATTGTAAAACAACTGGCTCTTCTGTTGTTAGAACCATTTGTAATGGTTCTAAAATAGCAGATTTTAGGGTCATTGTTTTAAATTTTTAGCAAATTTTCAAAAACAAAATTAGCGTATATGAGGTTAGGGTCATGTAGATGGGGAGAGAGTGGGGATGTAACATTTTTGGGGAGGGTATAAATAAATAAATAAGTAAATATATATATATATATATATATATATATTATATATATATATATATATATATATATTATATATATATATAAATTTGTGTGTGTGGGTATGTATGTATGTAAGATATTTTGTAATTTTGTTTCTAGTTGCTTCTATGGGACACGAACTGTCGAACGCATTTTCGAATAAAACTTGGAACAAAATTGACCCAAACCCAATTTTTTATAGCGTCATTAACCCACAATAATGACAGCAACAATTTTAAAAGATCAAAAAACTTGAAAAAAATGTCTGATTAGGCTGAAATTCTTTCCACAAGTATCACTATATATAGTTCTTAGATTACTATCTTTGGTGGTACATGAATAGAGAAACTAAGTTTTAAATAATACCATGGCAGTATCCCACATATATAAAGTAGTAATATGTCAAACTGATATAGGACACCATCCATGTAGTGTCCCCTAGTGCCGATGCCAAGTAGTGGCTAAAAGGCCGAAAGTCGCATTTTTAGTTAATAAATGTTAATAATTTAATTTACAATCATGTATTTGGCAAAAACGCTCTTAAGTAAACTTTTTGTTTTGTTTAAAACGAACATGAATTTTGAAAACTTTAATTTTCAAAGGATTTTTTTATATAGCAACTGTGCATTTTATTTTCTCCTGCTAAAATTGTAGATATACTTGCTGTATTAAGACAAAATATAGTATACTTATTTATTTATACAAAGGGGTACTAAATTTCAACTCAATTGGATTATATACAGATATTTTACAATTTTTAAAAAAATCCTATACAAGAAGATAAAAATTGAACTAATGCTGATAATGAGATGAAACTTGGCACATATGTTGTTCTTATATACGACTGCATGCGTGTCAAATTTTAAACCTATACCGACAAATGTTTCCGCATTTTGTGAAATTTCTAATTTTGTGCTCAGTCATTATTGGAGGTTAATAACGTCATAAAAAAATAATTTCCGGATAGAAACCTATAGATTATTTTTATACTAAGTTTCGACTCTATAGCATAAATGTTCTGGGAGTTAGATGATAACAGGCATAAACACATACGTGTAGACAGACATTTTTGTAAAAACCACCTAGGAGGTTTTAAAAACACCTGAAACAGATAATTCAGGTGGCATCGCGGTTTCGGAATTTTCGCAAACACAATACTTTTTCTATATACTTACGGTATAAATGAAGAAGTAAAAATGATCTCTTCGTTTAAGTGAGCAGCATTTGTTTTTTGCACTAGCATACAAATAATAAAACATAGCCAGGTTTCGACAGAACGAACTGATGTTCGTTCTGTCGAAACCTGGCTCACCTGAACTGATGTTCCGGTGAGATGGGTCCAATTCTTTTGTCCAGTTTCTCAGGTCACGGATATTACCTGACTCAACTCAACAGCACCCATGAATATCGTTAAGGTCGAGAGCTGACCACATATTGAAAGACCAATGCTATTTACTTTAATTAGAATATTCCTTGTCCTTATAATCCTTGCATTATCTCTAGGTTATCCCCAGTTGGCGTATTCTTCCTCATTGCAGCCAAGATGATTGAAGTAGATAGTTTTTCAGAACTAGTTGGTCAACTTGGTCTCTACTTTCTGACAGTTCTTGGTGGCTTATTGATCCATGGGTTTCTTGTTCTGCCTCTTATTTTCTTCATCACAACCAGATCAATTCCGATTAAGTTTCTAGCAAACATGAGTCAGGCTGTGTTAACTGCTTTTGCCACTTCTTCAAGGTAAGATTGTAATTTATTGGTAGCAATTCATTTATACGGGCCTTCAATCTGTAGCCGCTTCGCGGCCACAATGTTGTTTTGTAATATTTGATGTTTTGTTCCGAAATCCGGAAATATCTTGCGAGGATCCCCAAAGCTGTAGCTACGCCTCTGTATGGTTGGTCGTTTTAGAATATTATATTCTAAAACGACCACTCATATGAAAATGACTTATTTTGTTTACTTTATTTTAAATACTCTACTTTAAGATACTTTTTTTCTTGCTAGTTCAGCAACACTGTCAGTTTCTATGTCATGTCTGGAAGAGAAGAATAACATTGACGCTAGAGTAACGAGGTTTATTATGCCTATTGGTGCAACTGTAAATATGGATGGAGCGGCTCTCTATGAAGCCGTCGCTGTTATCTTTATATCTCAAGTTAGAAAGATGTCGCTTTCTATTGGACAAATATTTGCCATAGGGTGAGAACTATAGAAATAGTATTACTAAAATTGTTATTTTACATAAAAAATCGGGTAATTTACAGCTTGGTGGGCCTCCGGCCTGTTTGGTTATCTAAAGGTTATCTACTGATGGGCCAAGAAGTAAGCCTTTGTTAAAGGGAAACTGAAGTACTCCAAAAAGAATTAGTGCCAAATCTCGTTCAAGGAATTTTTAAAAAAGAAGATGACGCAATAAAGGAACTTAACTAACCCCATAAACGTATTATGAAAAAGACAAATAAAGGCAAACTTAACCTCTCTATCAAGGATATTGTAAAAGGCATAGAGAAATATTACTAGAGGGGGCATATCTCAATACATTGAGAGACCTGAAACATCATTTTGGGGCTTTCAGGGGCTCTGTGTAACCTCATTGAAACCTTCTCCTAAAGTGTTAAGGTTATGATACATAAATTCTTTTCGGGTTATCGCACATTTATTGTGTTAGTTTTTGCTAACTAAAAATATTCAAAAGTAAAATTAATTAACAATAAATAAAATAAAACATTATATTGAGATTTTCACCTTCATATCACTCAATTTAAATACTTATTACAACCCATTAAAACCCTAATTTCCAATGAAATAGTTATTCTACTATGAACTCAGTAGAATTGCCCTAAAATTTAAAAATAAAGCACTTTGAGAAAGAATTTAAAGAAATAATCGTCACAAATAAGAAAAACCAAAAAACCCATAAAGACTTTAACAATGATTACCCTTTCGTTATAAATTTCTTATCAGCGACAGTGGCGCTGCTACTATAGACATATTATTACTAGAGAGTCTATATAGGTTAAGTTTTGAAGCAATGAAAAAATAACCTTACTACCGGCGCTTATAAATATAATCAAAATATCAGTACGAAATTGCAATAACTTATATAGGAGAACGTAAAAATACAAATCAAAACGTAAACAATATGCAGGAAGAAAAAATATTTATTATAACCTTAACCCACTCTAGAAGGAGTTTCTATGAGGTTACACAGAGCTCCTGAGAGCCCTAAAAGATGTTTTAGACCTCCTAATGGATTGAGATAGGCTATGCCCCCTCTAGTATATATCTCTATAGAGACATATACTGCTACCATAGAGATTTATACTAGAGGGGACATAGCCTATCCCAATACATTGAAAGGCCTGAAACATCGTTCTAGGGCTCTTAGGGGGTCTGTGTAACCTTATTGAAACCTCCTTCAAGAGTGAGTTAAGGTTATAATAATTCAATTGTTATCGGCTTTTCGCACATTATTTGTGTTTATATACTTTACTGTTTTTGTTCTGTTTATTTAATCATACTGATAGTCAAAGGTGGTCAGGTTACTTTTTCGTTGTTTCAAAATTCACCCTATTAAGTTAAACTAACAAAAAATATTTGAAAAGTTATTTGACAAAAACAGTATTATTTAAGTTAAATAATAATTATTCGTCGTACAGGTTATACGTTAAAGACGACCGACTCTTAAGGAACACACAGTGTATCGGGGAATTGGACGGGATCGGGATTCCATTTCCTTAATTCTAGCTTATCCGATTAGGTTCCCTCCGTATGGTTATTACTGCGTATTTAACCCTATTTAATTAAAAAAAAAATACCAAATACGATCCGCGGATTTATTATGATGTGTGTACGCAGTAATTACCTGTTTATAACCTTCCATAGGAAACCGTCGAAAGGTAAGTTCGCCTTTAATTCTAAGATCTGCACTGTTTATATAATGATTGCCAGCATGCGCAGTTTGTACTATGCATGTGCAGTTTATTTTTCACATGTACTTTTATATCCTCAGTGGGGTCACTGTGTATATAACAGTCGATTGATATAGGTTAATCGACTTACCTCATCATCCTCTCTATTATAGATCCCTTGGTCTCGTTATAGTTCTAACTTTCCAAAACTTTGAAGCATTTTATCATTACTGTTATAAATTCAATTTATTTTTACGCTTAACTAAAATTTGAAATATTTCGCAGGGTAAGTGCCACAATGGCGTCAATAGGAACGGCCAGCATACCACAAGCTGGTCTCGTTACTATGGTGATGGTGCTGGATACAGTTGGTTTACCAGCAGACGACGTTTCACTCATTCTAGCAGTTGATTGGCTCCTGTAAGTTTTTCCAGCGATGTTATGGATATTTGATGTCATAAATTGCCACCCATTAGTGGAACGCAGTTTTACGTACATGTAGCAAAAATGATGATCTCAATAACAAATGGCGCATTCGTTATTGAGATTGTCATTTTTGCTGGATTGTATTAGATTTGGACGCGGTTGGGCGCCAACCCCGTCCAAATCATGGACAGGAGGATTTGAAGAAAGTAATTAACAATTAAAACAGATAGAAAAAAAATTTTTGCGTGGAGGTCCCCATGCCGGGCAAATTTCCTGTGAAATGTGTGCTAACGTTATGCGAGCCTACTTAATTTGTCTGGATTTTTCAAAGGAAATTCCTGGCCATGTCACCTGTTATACAAAAACTATGCTTATTCTTTAAAAAAGTATTTGTGCACACTATAATTTGCATTAATTAAAAGATACCTAATGCTATCATTTTAAAGTTTTTACCGCTTTTCCGATGAAATCCAGACAAATTGAGTAACGAGTCGGATAACGGAAGCACGCATAAAGGACATTCGCCTGTCATGACTTTTGCCGCCAGAACTATTTTGTAGTTATTAACTTTCATGTTTCAAACCTGGCTGAAAGTATGCATAGAATTTTGTAACACTAGAGTACTGTGAGTGCTCAAGTCTCGATTGACCTCAAAGTGCTCGACTCCAGACCGTTTTCATTCAACTCAGAGCACCAACAAAACATTGAAAACGACACTCTACTCAACATTTTTTGTTTAACTACCATATTTTATATTTTCCTGCTATTTACTACCGTTTCTTTGACTTTTTTGGTGACTTGAATTGGTTCTATCGACTTTGGACCGATTTCCTTCTTGGATCTTTCCTACTTGTACCTTATCGAAAAGGATACTATACTTAACATTCATGATTAACGAGCCTATTTTATGTTTCCGGATTTGTACCAGGATTGTGCCTACATTGTACATTGTTCAGTGGCGTAGCGAGCTCTAAAACCACCCGCCTGTGAATTACAAATTGCGTATCTTTTGTTTATTTATATGCTATGGTTCAAAGCGGCAAGCTTACGCGCTTAAAATAATACTATACATAGAAGGAGCACCACTGATAACACGAAAGGTGGTTCACTGGTGGTCTTAAGTAATGCTGCCACCCTAATAATATACAATTTTCTTATAAAAAAGTTGGCAATACTTCCGGTTGCTGAATTATTATGTTCTATTATTAATTAATGATTGATTATTCATAAAATACTAATATAAATATCGGAGCATTACAATATTTTACGCATTTTAAATGGTAATTTAACGTTTTTAATTAAAATTATATTAAAAGTTGTCCTCGTCCTCGAATATGTAGATTCTTGTATTCCGCTACCCTTTTTTTTTTATCTAAGACAGATTTTATTAGGTGTTTTAAGTTATTATATTTGTTCTTTACGATCTTTCTTCATTAATGGATATTTATGACACATATTTAAAATAATTTGTTGTTGTTAGGGTGGTGCCCCTACTTAAAACCACCTGTCAACTGGCTTTCATGTTATCAGAAGAATTACATTGTGTATACGGTCATATGCTCCTTCTACACTAGTATTATTCTAAGCTTACACGTCTTGAAAAGGCCTTGGAAATATTAATGTTTATTAATAACAATAATTTTTTATTGCAATTAAACTGCCACTTTTTTCGAATTTTACATGGAAAGAGAAGTTTAAAAAGAAAACAATTTTATGTTTATGATAATTATTTTAATAATATATTTAAAAAAATGAATAATAATGCAGTTTTTGACGTGAATTGAATATTTAAATTGATATTTCATTGAATATTTATAAAATAAACTTAATTTAACAATAAAAAAATAATTGTACAAGTTAATTTGCAAGAAAAAAAATAAAATAAATGCTAGACACACTTTAATAAATATACAGAACAAAGTAGAATTATTACATACTAGTCCAAGAGCCAGACCTGAAAAAATATAACTCATTTTGTACTACTTCAAACCAAATTTTTCTGAAAATATCCTTAAATTATGAAGAAAAAAACATAGTCTGCCTATCCAGAGTGGAGCCCTTCATAATTGCGCATGCTCAAAATTTAGAAAATCGCACAAAATTTCAGTTTTTTAAGTAAGTGGTTCCCTGTGGGTCGGGTGCATAACATGAAGAGATTCTTTTTTAAAGACGATAAAATGTTCTAGAGTGTTTAATCAACGAGTGTTTAATAATCAAAATCGGATAACTGCAACCAAAGTTATAGCTCTTTTAAAAAGACTAAAAAATGGTTAATTTGTTTGTAAAAATATTGGCTTTCTGTGCATTTTTTGGTCATTTGTATTTATCCTATTTTGACGAAAAACACTCGTTTTATAGGAAATTTTATCAGCTTTAAAAAAAGGTCTCTTCGTGTTTTGCACAAGATCTACAGGGAACCACTGATTACAAGAAAACTGAAACTTGTGCGATTTTCTAATATTTTGAGCGTGCGCATTCATATGAAGGGCTCCATTTTGGATAGGCAGACTATGCTTTTCCTTCATTAATGGTGTATTTAAGAAAAATTTGGTTTGAAGTTGTACAAAATGAGTCACATTTTTTAGGCCTGGCTCTTGGACTTTACAGGGTGGTGCATTTCAAATGTATCACCTGATTTCTCAGCTCCTGAAAGAATTAGTACCTACCCCCACCAAGTTGACCCTCTAGGAGTTTAAATACCTAAATTTGTTTTGGTAATTGTCTGGCATGTATGGTAGGTAATATGATTTCCCAAATTTGCTTTTCTCTGGTAACTTTAAATTAGAACTTACCATATGGACCTTTTCTGAAAATGTGTCATCCTGGACAATTTGATACCAATATCGCTAAATTCCGGTAATTTTTCCATACCTTTATTTTTCTTATACAATGTATTAGATGTGAAGAATTGTAGTGTACTATTAAGCTTAATATTAACTATAATTGTAATTACGTTACTGTAATTTATATATAAAAATTACATGTACATACAAAACCATGAAGCGTGTCCATTAATTATCTAATTGATTGTGAATTAGTCTATTTTAAATATTTATAAATATATAATTAAATCAAAGTCGTCATAGCTTGCTTACGCGTTAGACATTCCCAATCACATTACTTAGATTTTTAAAGTGAATTACGCTTATGATGTCAACGGCATAAAAGTGAGGGGATCGATTTTTTAATACATAGGGCCAAAGGTCCTATGAGAACGAATAGTAGAAAACAACAACAATGTGGCGATAAGCGGCCACAGGGAGGTTGCGCGATGAGTAAGTGGCCACAGGGAGTTGCGTGATGAGATAAGTGGCCACAGGGAGGTTGCGTGATGAGATAAGTGGCCACAGGGAGGTTGCGTGATGAGATAAGTGGCCACAAGGAGGTTGCACGATGAGATAAGTGGCCACAGGGAGGTTGCGTGATGAGATAAGTGGCCAGGTTGCGTGATGAGATAAGTGGCCCTGTCGACCTGACATGGCCACTTATGGTGGTAACATAATAAGTAAGTAAAATAATCATAATCGTATAATTTTCTAGGGATAGGTTCAGGACATCCATTAATGTGATAGGAGATTCTCTTGGAGCTGGTATTGTGTATCATCTCAGTAAGAAAGAGCTTAAAATCAAGTAAGACCTCAACAGCAATGTCTCATACTTCCTCAAAAGCTGTTTCATGTATATTTTTTCTCTATTAATTTATTAAAATTTAGTTATTAGTGTTTTATTGAGGGACCTTGTTTTATTTGCATCTATAATATCGAATGTTTATCAGATCAACATCTCCCTCCTTATCATTACATATTATACTTATTATAACGTCAAGTATAAACTATATTTTTAAGAATATAAAAATTAGGTTAAATTTAATGTATATCTTTTCAAGGAGATTAAAATCGTAAGCTCACTGTGACCGACGCCTAAGCAAATGTACTTAACCTTGAAACAATGTAATAAAATAGAATGATTAGTATATTTGCATTCATACAACAAATTAATTAGTGTAAACAAATATAGCTTAGCATGTGCGTGTTTGGTCATAGTTTTGTCTCACGCCTGTCTTCCTACATCTTAAACCAGCACTGCCGAGCCGCTGTTTTACTTTGCTTCCTCGTCTTATATGAAAGGAGGGAGATCGCATCGAAATGAACGTGACACTCACATTATATTTGTGACGCACAATGATTATATTTCGGAACCTACAGATCCCAAATATCTATGGTGTGTCCGGATGCGTGGATGTATGTCCACGCAAGAACAGTCCAAGCGACTGTACCGAATAAGATGAAACTTAGTAAACAAATAAAGTTTACTAAGTTAAAGTTCTTTCTCTAATAAGTCCTATTAGAAAAGAACTGTTTAGTGTTACATTTTTTGCCTATGGAATACTTTTCCTTCCTTTTAGAAGGTAGGAAGGCAAACATATAAATTAGGATCATATAAAATAAAAAAAACATGATATTTAATAATTAAAAATCAGGTACGGGGTACCTCAGAAATTTTCCTCATTACATCGGATTCGCTACGCTCATCCTCCCTTCTCGCTTCACTCGTGCTCAGAAATAAAGTTCGTCAAATTTATACTGCAACTTGCCTTCACACTGGCTTTGCTCGTCATCAGATTTTAAATGCATCCGTATCATTATCAGCGGTCACCCATACAGCACTGACCACGCTCAATGCTCCTTAATTTTTATGATCCAAAATAAAATTAGATACATGTCGAATTGAAACAAAACTTAGTGCACTTATTTATTAGGTAGTAATATACACTTTTACCAAAGTTCAACTCAATTGGACCATTTCCCATTTTTTGACTATCTTTAAAAAACGTAGACAAGTCGTTTAATAAAAATTGAACTAATGCTGATGATAATATGACACTTGACACATATGTTAGTCTTATACATAGTCACATGCGTACCAATCTCTATTCGATCCCATTATTTTTCCGTGTTTTATGATTTTTCAAAGATTTTGCTGAGTCATTATTGCGGATTAATAACTTCATACAAAGATTATTATCGAATAGCACAACTAAAGCGGTAGACTGATTTTTGAACAATATTTAAACTTTCTAGCATAAATACACTGGGCGCTACGATGATAACAGACACACACACACACACACACATACAGACAGACAACTTTGCGAAAACCACTCAGGAGGCCTTAAAAACGCCTAAACGGATAACCGGTTTCATCACGGTTTCGGATTTTTTTGCAAACACAATACTTTTCCTATATACCTACGGTATAGATGAGGAAATTAAAAAAGTAATAAATAAATAATTGATCAATTATTATTCAATTTTCATTGAATTAAAAGGAAGAATATGAAATCAACAACTTTAGGAGTTATTTTTTTTATAGCTTGTTTCCTCTAAGTAAAATATTAAAATATTTTTATTAATATATTATTACAGAGTATTTTAATATTTATGTAATTCAAGTTTCGTAAAGCACGAGTTGATAATTTCCGCTTAGTTATATTGCGCAAATTAAAATATTTGTGTGAACATTTCTTAAAATAAATTCTAGCGCGGAGGTCCTCAAGCTGGGTGAATTTTCTTTAAAATTCTTGCCTTCTTGTTTGTCAATCCAATTTATGCTGTAGTTTTCAATGTGCATTTAATAACCTGAACAGTAGCGTCATGATTTGTTTATTTTTCAAATGTTTCAAAGAAAATGTACGTGTTTATCTCTTATAGACCAAGAGCCCAGGGGTGTTTTGTTAATAAAAAGTGTAATGGCTGGAACCGGTCTCAATTTTTCGTAAATTCCTTCCTGAACAAGGATCTGCAATTCTGCCGACTCGTGTCGGATGGGCGTCCCAGGCAGAACGCACTTTATAGACCAAGAGCCTAGGGGTGTTTTTGTGTAATGGCTGGAACCGGTCTCAATTTTTCGTAAATATCTTCCTGAACAAGGATCTGCAATTCTGCAGACTCGTATTAAACACAACACAGACAGATATTAAACACAACACGGCATATCGTTTACACGATATGCATGGAAATAAAATGGGTTATTTCCATGATTTTTTGAAGGTTTCATTTGATTCAGTGTACCAAAAATATAACTAGACTTTACTGCGGTTAGAAATTTTAACTTTGAATTTGCTAACTTAGCAACCCGTGTTAATGACGTCATAAAGTCTGGTTTTCAATAGAGTTCGTGTCCTCCCAAGGTTGGTTATTAAACTAAGTTTGATTTAAAAATGTTTATCCGTTCATAAGATTAACAAGTTAACATCAACAAGCGAGTTAAAAAGAAAATTTCACCACACGCACTCTGTTCCAAGAAACCTATTTTTCCGTGATCAGGGACCTATCATGGATTTTGGCCAAACCCGCATGTCCGACTCTCGCCATGACGCCTACCCCATTAGCAAATTTTTCCCAAAGGAAATTCGCTAAAAGAATACGTGACGAGCTCGTCTGTGGTCGCTTTCTGAATTCTTCTTAAGAGGTTTTAAAAACGCATAAAACCAGTAATTAAGATATAATCTCGGGTTAAGAGTTTAAGTAAAGCATGATACATACATTCCTTTTATGCATCAGAACGTGGGGAAATTTAAGAGTAATTAAAAAAGATCGGGTTTGAGGTACCTCGAAACTTTTCCTCATCACATCGGATTCGTTATGCTCATCATTCCTATTTCGGACTCGCTTCGCTCGCCTTCAGATAGTAAATGCATTTGTTTCATACCCAGTGGGCACCCATCTAGGCACTGACTACGCTCGATGCTGCATAACTTTTATGATTAAAAACTACAGTGTATCGTTAAGTTTAAAAATCCCCAAGGTCATAAGCATTTTGGGGATCGACCAATCAGAGAAGCCGCTGCCCAACCCCTCACATTAAAAGAGAAAAAAAATCCCTACCTCAGTAACCGCTGTAGGGAAATAACCTTCTTCCCGGCAATCGTTCACTTTGTTTTTGGTTCTTCTTTTGATTAAATCGTTTTGAAAACTACTTTCAAATTAATCTTAAAAATTTATATTTTAAAATAAAACTACACAAAAGAAATGTAAAAATAACATTGCCAACAAAATACGGGTAAAATAACCTGATTTGTTTACATAGTTTTTTCCCGCTCCCTTCTTGCAGGGATTTTTTTTTCTTAAGAATTAGTGGTGTCTAAACTGACCTGTCAAGATTTTTAAACTAAACAATAGACTGTAGTGCATGTACTTATTTATAACGTAATGATATACACTTGTACCAAATTTCAACTCAATTGTATTATTTTTTCGTTCCTTTAATTTTTTTTAAAACACCGTACACTATTCATTTAATGGAAATTGAACTAATGCTGATAATTAGATGAAACTTAGCACATATGTTAGTCTTATACATGGCTACATGCCTGCAGAATCTGTCCGATCGCATCATTTTTCCGCATTTTATGATTTTTTTAGTCCATTATTGTGGGTTAATGACGTCATAAAAATATTTTCCGAATAGCCGTAGACTGTTTTAATAGAAGTTTTAATTCTCTAGCATAAGTACTCTGGGAGCTACGATTATAACAGACACACACAAACAGACAGACAGCTTTGTGAAAATCACTTATGAAGGCTTTAAAAACATCTTAAACGGATTATCCGGTGACATCCCGGTTTCAGATTTTTCCGCAAACACAATACTTTTCCTACAAACGTACGGTATAAATGAAGAAAAGTTAAAATATGGGGGAAAAGGCAAGTATTGAAAGAATTTCTTGTTTTGAAACCTATTTTGCAACCTCGTTGGCCAAACGAACACATTTTGTCTTCATCATGCAATAAACAATATAAATTAATTATTAGTATGACTAGTCATTAAGTTTTTTATAGCCTTAAATAAATCATAATTGTGAGATCCTAATAAATTTATTCAAAGTAATAATGCTTTATTTATTCATACGCCAGGCTTATAAGAGTTGTTTTTCTTTATCCTAATCCAGATTAAAAACCATTTGGGTGTCAAGAAGTATATAATTATCAGATAATTATATTTTCATAACCTCATTGGTAATTGTTTACAGAATTATATATTCTCACATGAAAATGATAGATTTAAAATTATACTAAATTAATGATAAAGAAAAATTGAAAAAATTAAAGACATTTTATATCTTTTCAAAATATAAACAAGAACCCTTCGGCCTCTTGCCCACTGGGGCCCGCCTTGCGGCTCCCGCGTCTTTGTGTGGATACCTCGCGGCCACATTGTTGTTGTCCCATATCAGTTTGTCAAATTACTAGTTTTTATAAATGGCAGACAGCCACGATATAAGCGAATTTTCAAATGCATTTATCAAAAAACTTTATTTGTTTGCATTTTGCTTTATATTACATATGTCAATCGGAACCATTGCCGCTCATTACTTTTTGTCTTCATACATAAGTTAACTAAACATATTAGAACATGTTTAACACGATTATACAATTTTTTTAAGTTTAATGATTTTATGAAGAATTATATATAGAATATACATATTATATATATGGAATATAATAGAATTATATGTATAAACTTAACAAATATTTATATATATTTTTGATTAGTACGTCCCCTCCCATGACTTACAATCTCATAAGAGATTGTAAGTGATAGTAGCGAGTCCTCTTTGCGTATATTTGCATTGCATACACAAACTTATAGCAATTTAACGAATGAAGCGAGCATCTGTACGTATATATATATATATATATATATATATATATATATATATATTATATATATTATATTATATATATATATATATATATATATATATAATATAGCCTTCTATTGAGAAAAGCGTGCTACTTTTTCCACATTCACGTATATAGTTATAGCATTGTGCAAGCGAAGTAAGCCCCTATGCATATTTTTGCATCAATGTATATATAGCAATCTAGCAAGCAAAGGGAGTCGTCTTAATGTACGTTTTTTTTAGGATTTACGTTCATATTTATTGCTATCTAGCTTGCAAAGCCAGACCTTTTTTTTATCTATTATTATAATTTAGCAATTTTGAAAGCGAAGTAAGCCTCGTTCCATATAAACTAGCGAGCGAAGCGACCCTTTTTTACTAAATTTATGCTTATATTTATAGCAAGCTTGCGGGCGAAGGGGAATAATGTAACTATCATTTTGTGTAAGGTTTTGCTACCGAAGCAGGCCTCTTTCCTACATTTTATATATATTTATATATATATATATATATATATATATATATATATATATATATATATATATATATATAGAGCAACCTAGTGAGCGATCTATTTATTTAATTAATAAATTATTTATTTATCGTCCATTCTATTTAGCAAGGGAACGCTTGTTATTTATTAAATTTATTTTATGTATTCTTCTAACGTGAGTTCCTGATGCAACTTAATCATTTTTTTTAAAGGCAAAGAAGTGAGGTCGGTGTGGGAAACCGAATTTAATTATAAAAATATATCGATACTAACATGCTTACCATTCGGTAATTTAACATACCTACTTTACGTAGAACTCGAGTGTGTTTAATTCGATTTTATGTATCGATTGCAACAAGGAAAAAATAAAAAGAATCTAAAAGTTCCATGCTTCAAAAACAGGTTCGTTCGATTCTTGTAAGATATTCCTGGCTCGTTTTACTCAGCCTATACTTTTACTTAGTTCGCAACGGATCTTAAGCTGGACTTAGCCTTTTTGTTTTTTCTACAATTATTAATTAATCATTTGAAGGCTATTAAGGTTTTATACTACCTATGTAAATATTACATTGTATTTATTATCGTTTCTAGTAATCTGTAAAAAACAATAAAACAGTGACTGATAATTTTAATTTTTTTTTATAATTTTACAGTGGTTTAGATTACTAGTTATATTTACAACAAGCTATTAAATGGCAGAAGAAAAAATACATAGGTTTTTACGTATTTATCGGTTCTTATAACTTCAGTCTTAATTTACTTAAATTTGTTAAACAGTTAATTAAAAAAATAATATATAAAAAATCAATAAAATTAACGTTTCATTTCAATTAATAATAAACTGTAAAATGATAAATGTGGAGGATGAGTTTGCAATATCTGTCAACAATGCCTACTCTGGGTATTCCAAAGATAAAGGAAATGTTCTTCAAGGCATTACTTTTCAAGTACATCCTGGAACAATGTAAGTGGCACATATTTATTTTTTTTCTCGCCTTACTATATATATATATATATATATATATATATATATATATATTATATATATATATATATATATATATATATATATATATATATATATATATATATATATATAATATATATATATATATATAATTATATTATATAATATATATGTATGTATGTAATAACATATATATTATTTACGTTGCGTATAATAGTCCAAGAGCCAGGCCTAAAAAATGTGACTCATTTTGTACTACTTCAAACCAAATTTTTCTAAAAATATACCTTTAATTATGAAGTAAAAGCGTAGTCTGCCTATCCCTTCATATGAATGCGCTCGCTCAAAATATTATAAAATCGTACAAATTCCAGTTTTCTTGTAATAAGTGGTTCCCTGTAGGCCATATGCAAAACATGAAGAGACCTTTTTTTAAAGCTGATAAAATTCCTTATAAAACGAGTGTTTTTCGTCAATTTGTTTTCGTACAATTTGTGTTTTTTTTTTCATTTGTTTTATGGCCAAAAAAATGTACAAAAAGTCAATATTTTTCCAAAGAAATTCCCTAACTTTGTATAAATTAACATTTTTTTCAATGTTTTTGAAAAAGCCATAACTTTGGCTGCAGTCATCCAATTGTGATGATTAAACTCTCGTTTTATAAAGCATTTTATCACCTTTAAAAAATGTTTTCTTCATGTTCTGCTAACGACCCACAGGGAACCACTTATTTCAAGAAAACTGAAATTTCTGCGATTTTATAAAATCGCGAGCATGCGCAATGATATGCAGGGCTCCACTCTGGATAGGCAGACTATGTTTTTTCTTTATAATATTAGGTTAAGTAGTACAAAATGAGTCACATTTTTTCAGCTCTTGGACTATAAGTTTTGGTATGGGACCTCTGCATCATATTTTGGCCGCAGTCCCTGGTCGGACTCTTTTTCTAAATGCAGGAATCCATTTATAGCAATTTGGTGAGTGAAGCGACCCCTTTAAATAGGATTTTTTTTAGGGGTCCTACTTGCATATATATTTATTGCAATGTAGCGACCGATTAAGATAAGGAGTGAACTTAATGTTAGATTTTAGCAGTTACGTATATTGCGAGCGCGAAGGTGCATGATATATTCATGCACTCTTTTATATATCCACACACACACACAAATATATATATATATATATATATATATATATATATATAATATTTATATATATATATATATATATATATATATATATATATATAGCACTATAGCGAGGGAAGCGAGTCCTCTTTGCGTATGTTTATTTACGTTTCTTGCGTATTAACATACTATTAAAAGATTAATATTAAATCATATAGCAACTTTGCAGTTATTCATATTTCTCAGAAAATGCATTTAAAATCACCCACTATATTATTCTCGTTTTTGTTTTGATTGCCCTGTATGTGTATGAGTATACATTTCCTTAAAGTTAGATTTTGATTGAAACTCTAGATTAAAAATAAACTAATTGGACGCAGTCGTAAGAGTAAGACTAATACAGAAACAGAAAAATAAAGAAGAAAAACGAAAAGATGAAACGTTAAAGGGAGGCAAACCAGATGAATAAAGAATATAAACACATATAACAACAGAAAGAATTCACGGAGTGTTTCACGATATATGATATTAAAATATAAGTCTCATGCTGTCGTATAACTCAATATAAAGATAAAATAAATAAATAAATAATTTAAGTTCAATACATCGTATATGTAATATGTAAATAAGTTTATTATCTCAAGTAAGATTCTGGATTCAGGTAAAAAAACTTAGTTTCGCCTGCTTTTTCCTTAATTATTTTCCTTATAAATTGATATTTTATCTTAAGGCTTGTTCTTGGACTTGTACAGTTTGGAACTGGTTCGTTGTCCTTCATTACCAGTATAGTCTACTGCAAATTGCATACATTAAACCTTACTTAATATAATGGGTATAATGTGATCATCGAATAGCATTAATTATTTATGAAAATTGATGCCAGGTTATAGATATATTCATGACGTTATGTTAACTTGGATTATTATATGGGACTTCTTAAAGGACCGTCACAAAGGTGACTCTTGGTTCTGGACAGTCATTCAATGACTGGTATTTTTACTGGTCATTGTCGGCTGAACCGCCATTTACACCTGATGAGGATGGCAGCTAGTCCTCTATGCAGGTTGTGTGAGGAAGAGGATGAAACCCATATTTATATCCTAGGTACTTACCTCAGATAGCAGACCTTTGGTCTAGCCAGTATTCCTTTAGGGGATCTCATAGAGCTTTCTTTGAACAACATAATAACTTTTTTGTGTCAGTAGATTTGTTCAGAGGGTAAAAGGTTAGTAGGGCTTCCTTTTACGTTTCCGGGTTGGCACTAAATTCAAATTCAAATATTTTTTTAAATACAAACACAATTATAAAAATATATATAAAACAATAAAACAAACAACAATAAAATAAAGCATAATTAATTAAAAAAATAAGGTCTCAACTCAACTATTTGTTGATCTTCCGTTGAGCCATAATTAATTATATTAAGTTAAGATTAAACTGGGAAGAAGACTAAGGACCCAACTAAGTGGTCTAATGCTCTGGTCTACTCCCTTGGTTAAAAAAAAGTAGCATTTCAAAATTTACACAATTTAAAGAAATTAGAAGGATCAAACCCCAAGGTTCGCTTTACTACTGCAATGGCTCATGTTTTGGTTTGCTATTTACCATGTTGTGATTCCAGATATGGGTTGGTCGGAGCAAGGAGATGCGGAAAAACAACACTTCTCAAATGCATTCTGGGAAAACTGAAAACAAGCAGTGGAAGCATACAACTAGGTGTTACAAAACATGAATCCATTGGCTTTATGCCCCAGGTACCTTACATTGTTTTATTTTAATATTTTTCTGATGAGAAGAATTGCCACTAAGTTTATTTTATTAACTTTAAATTGAAGAACAACAGGAGGATATTGATATGAAGAACCCGCACAATCCTTAAGAAAAATTACTCTTGATGTAATACTTTGAAACTGTATTAAAAACGTGTTTTAACATCTGTGAAAATTAGTACTTACTTTTCGTAAGCACTATCTACATGTGTGCGGGTTCTTCTTATCAATTCCCTCCTGTTTTTTATCAATGTAAAGTTCACGCGCTATTTTCTGTGAATTCTCAAATCAAAAAAATTATTAAAAGCAAACCATAACGAAAATAGAATACTGTTTAAACATTCTAATTGGATAAACCTCTTTTCTACAAATTTAGACTTCAGCAGCCTCTCTTTCATCGAGAAATCTCCAATTACATATCCTTATGTCATAAAATCACCTCCGTATGGAAGAAAAATAGTGTCGAGTATGCCGTTTAAACCACATTACATCTCTGCCTTGAAGCTTAGGCACTTAACATTTATCAAATACTTTTGGCACATCTTCCAAACATTTCAAATAGTACTTAAAAAGCTCAAACGATGTGTGGAGGAAATGCCTATTATGACTAAATTTATAAAAGGCATTTCCTCCAGATTATGTGATCTAAAGATCACATAATCTAAGGATATCATAATAGTATCACATAATCTATATTTTCTTAATGTTATTATTTTGTACTTTTGTAGGTTTTACGTAAATTTTTGTACTTTTGTGTTTAATATTCCTGAAGATGTAATGGATTGGAATATATAGTTCCTGACAGAATTTTTATTTAAAATATCAATTAATATTGTTTATTATATTACATTAATGCATCTTTAATGTTAGAATTGCTAGTGATACTGCAATTAATTTCAAGTCAATGAAACGTATTTAATAATGCTTGTTTTAATTTTCTACTTTTAGAGTATATGCCTTCACAAAGAACTGAATATAAAGGAACTATTTATTTTTTATTCTATCATTTATGATGTAAAAGGATTTAGATTAAAGACTAGAATTAAACGACTCTGCGAAGTTCTAAATCTACCACCATTGGACAAAAGTATTGCATTATGCAGGTGAGATAAATCAAAGTTAAATTTAAACTTGTGGCATAGTAACCACACCAACTTTGCCTTTCCACATATGAGCTATAATTTACTACTCTAAGCAAAGCCGGCTTTCGGCAATAATGCCATCTACAGTGCCGGTGAGTTTTGAAGTCTTTTAATGTTTGAAATCTGACAACAGCTCACCAGCACCGTAAATGGCTTTATTGTCGAAAGCCGGCTCTGCTTAAAGTTGGTTTTGTTACTATTATATTTAAATGTTTTAGATTAGTTTTAAATTTTAATGTTCGAAAATTTAAGTTTCAACCCAAAGACTTTTAACATCTGCAAAATGAATGTCCAATCAGTAGGAAGTGCACTACTTTGTCAATTCATGTTTGATAATCCTGGTCACAATGAAGCTACTTTCTTTGAGTTGCTTGTCTCGTTTTCTTACCAATTTAAAAATGACTCGATTGTCAATCATTGTCATACTATCAACCGAGCTGCTATATTTAAACAATCATTAAAAATACCTGAGATAATAAAACCCAAAAGAATATCCAGTTTCATTGAAAAAGGTTATATTAGAATGGTATATGAGGTCCAGAGACCCGTGTGGTGTGTTCTCCTAAAACCATGGTGAAATAATTAATTCTAAGTATGTATATTAAGTAAGTCTGTATATTCAATGGCATATACATATACAATATACAATGTCTATATAGGCTATGGCACCTCTAGTCAATATTGCGTCCATGTTGTTAACCCAAACATATTTCCTGACGATACATCATCTTAAAGAAACTGGCCCATCATAGAACCAAATTATATTAAATTCTTACCACAAATTTGAGGTTGACTAAAACATCCAGCCCCTAGTTAAAACAAAATTTGAATATTACAGGATTGATGATCAGAGAAAGATATCATTAGCAGTGACTCTTCTTCATGATCCACAGATTATTCTTCTAGATCAACCAATTTCTGGGCTTAGATCTGATCAATCAGACATGTAAGTTTATAGAAATTCTTATGTAATGATCGCTTGATTTATATTTATAGGTCAGTTATTAAATAGTTTATTTGTATTAATATTAACTGCTACTTCAATAGTCCCCAAGAAAGGGGCTCAGTGAGGTTTTAAAAAAACAACGTAACCCACAATGAAGATGCTTCTCTTACTTTCGCTGCAAGAGTCTCGATTGCCTCTATTGGAACGGAGGTTCTTGTTATTTCAGTTGATTAACTCATTTATGTATCAAATAAAATCACGGTGTTCACCCTGCGGGGACAAACTTAGGTAGGTTGATTATATGTTGATTCTCTAAGTATTCATTAAAGTTAGCGAAATTCTTTTCATATAATCTTAGAACATAGCCCGGACTGCGAACTTCGGACCTCTGGAGCCGAATCAAGTGCCTATACGATCACGCCACGGGCAGATATATATATATATATATATATATATATATATATATATATATATATATTATATATATAAAACCTAAAAATTCTTTCTCTGGCCTTCAACACGAAGCTGATACCACTGCTGAACAAGATACTAAGTAACTCAGTAGCTTCTGTAAGTACGATATCTTTCAGAAGCCATCAATTACCTTTGTATTCCAAACATGTAATATACACTGTATGACCATAATGATTCACTTCCGTTTTTTTCGTCAAATATTCTTATTATAAGTTAGTTATTTCGTTTTCTTTACAGAGTATGGAGTTATCTAGTCGACCTTGCAGTCAAACAGAAGAAAACAATTTTACTAACAGGTCATTATGTAGATCCTTTCGCTTTAGCTCATACGGTATGCTGTCTTTCTCTTTTTATACTTCTTAGAACCCTAGATTTAGAGGTGTTTTTAATCAGATTAAGTTTTACTTAACATTTAACAAGACATTTTGAAATGAATAAGGAATCATTTAAAAATTGATTTCTATTTTAAAAGATTTATACACTTTGAATTCATTTTTCACAAAATCTACTCTACTCTCGTTCTTAAGATACCCTATTCTTGTTGTCCATTTTTACCTAATTTTTTAAAACCTCTTTTGTGATATTATATTATTATTTTTTCCAACAGGTAGGGCTAATGAAAGACGGAGTAATTGTGTGCGAAGAATCGCCAGAAACCTACGTGAACCACTATCAGTGTGAATCTCTTTGTGATATATTTCACCACATTATTAACTCTTTTAATCAAAATCACTATGATATACAAGTAGGTCTTATATTTCGAACTTGCATGACCATATGTGAAGAGATGTTTAATGTTAAAAAGTACTGTTAGATTCATTTTAAATATTTTTTCTTAGGTAAAATACTTTATGTAAAAATGCAAAAATTACTTGCACAACCAAGATGTTATTACAGTTATTGAATCGGATTTACTTTTAGAGGGAGCGATAGGATGAAGGTATATATAATATATATATATATATAATATATATATATATATATATATATATATATATATATATATATATATATATAATGTATCTTTAGTACTATATTGTAACTATAAGTAACCTCTAGTATTTGACGCAGATGTAAAAATGTCAAAAACTCTCATGAACTAAATTAACATCTTTTAGAACACAAACATATATTAAAATTAATTTCTCGGTAAAAGATACTCAGGAACTATTCGTCACAGGTGTTTGATCCAGTTCACTAAGAATTTTGAAGAGATGTCCAATTCTTTGATAATTTAAGATTAGACTAGACACTCAGTGCTTTAAGTATAACAGTGATTCTATAAATGCCTACTGTGGTTATTATAGGCATTTATAGAATTCACAGTTATACCTAAAGCACTGATTGTCTTGTCTAATCTTATATTGTCTAAGAATTGGACATCTCTTGCCTTTAAAATTGACATTACTGAACCCTGTGCATCAGACATCATGAAAACTACTTTTGAAGATTCACCAACGCTTATTTACCAACAGATAATTTAACAGGTGAAATCAGAGTTTTAGATTTTTGGTATGAAACATTTAAAAATTAACGGAATTGGTGGGGGAGAAGAATGTATAAATATACCTACAATTAAAGGTGAGGACCAGTAAAACACACGACCAACTCTTATCTTTCGAGCTAATTGTGATCAGCTTAACTTATAAACTCAACTGAGTTTGGAAACAAGCCTCTAAAACAGGCCTGGGCAAACTACGGCCCGCGGCCCACATGCGGCCCGCGGAGTATTTTTATGTATTAGTATTTAAGTATTTGGAAAAAATATAAAATAAATTAAAAATAACAAAAATATTAGGTATATAAGCAAATAAATTACTTAATTCAAAATTATTATGAAAAGTTAGATATCAAGATAAGGAAATAATGGATTGTTACTTTAACTTTAAAGTTTGGATAAACATACGCTAGTAAGATAAGAAACAATCACATAAAGAGCGGCCGCCTTTCATATCAATTCTCATTGTCAGATTTGGGGAATTCTAATTATCTTAGCGAATCTTTATTTTCACAATAATAAGATAAAAAAAGCTATTTTGCCTTCTGTGAATTGCCGAAAAGGAGTTCATAAAATACATTCCCTTTGATCTTATATTTCATAGGAATACTTTTTAAAATTATTTTTACACCTTGTATTCTAGCAAAATTTGTCTTTAGTTATATTTCAAGATCTGACAAAGAAACTCCGTTTTGTGCTAAAGTTCCCCAATTCTTATTCTTTGAGAATAAATTTGACTTTAGTAAAACACCAGCGTAACTGCAATTTGTTGCGGGTGTAGCATACATTAAAATTTAAGGAATGCGGCCCGCGACTGGCTGTAAAAAAAATTAAGCGGCCCTTTGCTAGAAAAGTTTGCCCTGCTCTAAAACATACGACCCTTAAAAATACATTTTTACTCGTAGTATATTTCTATGTATAGATTTTCTGGGCCCAAACAACATTTTTTTTAATCATGATGAAGTAGTTAAAACTCTCGGATTCAGTAAATCTCAAAATAAGTTATTTTTCTTAGTCTAGGGGTTTAATGTTAAATTGTAAGTATAAAATTGATTTATTTATTTTTTACAGGAAAAAGAGTACTTTATAGAACAGTCTGAAAAATGTTTATTACCTGTAACAAGAAGTAAGATAAAGAGGAACCATGTAAAAGCACAATTGTATAAAAATTATAAATGGGCTTATAAAAATATAATGTTAGTATTAATATACTTATACAGCTTTATGTTTTGTTTAATAACAAAATCATTCTCAGCTACATGTATTTGTACATGTATAAGATCTGTACATGTATCAAGTACATGGATGTATCCTCAGATACTTAATCAGTATATGTAGTGAGGTTATCATTGTACAATGTGCTAAGGATACCAGCTCTTAAAACTGAATATAATAATCCTAGCGTATCTGTAAAAATTTCAAAGAGAAAATTGATCAATTAGATGTTTAAGTCAATCACACTCAATATCTCTTTAGAATCCTAGATCTGCGCACTCGAAAGATCTATGCTCAATCGTTCTGATCTGAACACTCTAAATTCAAATCGTATACCTCACACAGGCGTTTTGAAATATGGCTTTTACTTACTACTTAGAATAATACTAATATAGAAGGAGCATATGACCGTATACACAATGTCATTCTACTGATAACACGAAAGCCAGTGACTGGTGGTCTCAAGTAGGTACCACCCTAACAACAAAACATTATTTAAATATGTGTCATAAATATCCATTAATGAAGAAAGATGTAAAGAATAAATATAATTAACTAAACACCTGCTGAGTATTAATAAAACCGGTCTTATAGATGGCAAAAAGATAGCGGAATACAAGAATCTACATTTAGTTGACGAGGACTACTTTTAATATAATTTTAATTAAAAACGTTAAACTACAATTTAAAATGCTTAAAATATTGTAATGCACCGATATTAGTATTTTATGAATAATCAATCATTAGTTAATTATAGAACATAATAATTCAGCTACCGGCCTTTCGTGTTATCAGTTAGTAGTGCTCCTATATATAGTATAATATATATAGTAATATAAGACTTACTACTTACTGAACTAATATGATGGTGTAAACCTTCGTCTCAGGTTTCAATTCCGTCAATGATGTAAGATTCCACTCTGTGATGAAAGATGGTTTGGAATGCCTGGTGTAGACTGAGATTTACTCTTCCACTTGCAATTTAATATTCATAATGCCTTATAGCTATTATGAAATCTCCCGTACCGGATATGACTAGATTATTAACCTAGGCGTGGTCATCAATAAAAGATGGAAACCACCTATTACTGGTTCCCGACGAGTCTCTCTGTAATTGCATCAGTAAGACCACACATCGTAAATTCCATTTACTTAATTCTTAATCATTCCTATCTTTCCCTCTTAAGTATTGCTATATTTTTCTATCCGAATCCAATCGAAGATGTTAATTTAAAATAACTGGTGAATTGTTTTCAGAATTTTCCTATTTGTCCTACTCTGGCCATTTATGAGCTTAGTACCATTGTCACTATCACTAAGTTCTTTTAAAACTGATATTAAAGTAGGATATTACAACGAAGAAGTTTTATCTGTTGGAGGTAATTGTACAGACAGTCAAGTCATCTACGCTGAAGACTGCCCTTCGACTGGTTTCTACTCTTGTAATTTTATAGATAGTATGAAGAGTAAACAGTCTTTGGTAAGTACTAACATTACTTCCACAATTATATAAGAGTCACTTGTAAGTTACAAGTTTTAAGTTAACATAAAACATATTTTGCCCATTTACTAGAAGCGTATTTTACCAGTTCACCTTTTTATAGAAAATTCCTTCCTAACTTATATGGCAAGATTTCCTCTTCGAATTGAGTCTTGGAGATGCAGAGTGAATGACTCGTAAACTCGCGTTTCTATTCTTTATTGCCTGTTTCTTTTAAATGACTTGCTGATGCCGAAGGTTGTTGCTACGAGCCACATATCCTAAATATTCATTTCTGTTAGAATCGAATCCCACATAAATAAGACAAGACAAAACAAGCCTCTGTAATTAAAGTATAAGTATTGAATTAAATGAGAATTGACTAGGATACTTAAGAAATAAAATACCAGTTAAAAGATAACCTAACACTTGTTGAATTAGATCCATTTTGCAAAAATAACCAATTCATTCATTCACAAGTAATAACTTATTAACCAAGACCCAATACGTATTTATTGCACTTTACAGGTCGAATTCAAATCTTTAAACAAAGGGCTAGAATCAGTGCGGGAGGGAAGGACTCTAGGATTAATTTATATTCCTAACAACTTCAGCACGAGTTTAGCTCAAACACTTCATTTCATGATGATGCATATGGACGAAATTAAAGAGGAGAATCGACTCCAAGTTTGGTTAGACAGCACCTGTAAGTATTCCCTAAAACCTGAGATTCTGAGCATGAATTATCTTACTTATTAAGATAAAAATAAGACGAAATTGTTTACTTAGTTAATGGTAAAATTGACGCTTAATTAAAAAATGAGCTACATTATCTCAAACAGGTAAAAACCAGGTATTCATTACACAAAAACTTTTAATACGTTACTGAAGAAAAATATAACAGATTATTATTGTATTACACTCTACAGAAAACTCAACATACTCCTAATTCAACAAATATTTTAGTATACTTGCCAGAATTAAAACAAACACAAGTTACAGTGAATCACGGACGAACTACTAGGACAGAGATTCGAAGACTTTACGGACTTCGACATATAGGAAGAACACTACAGGACAAATGCACTAGATGCCCCAAGCTGCGCTACTTCACAACAAATACGCTACCGAACAAAATAGTAAAATAAACATTTTTAAACGGACAGTCACACAGCACTTAATAAACGACTTAGTCAAAAACTCATACAAATAAAAACCAAAAATTCTTCACAAAGAAATGAAAACACTAAAATAATAACTGCGACAAACAAAATTACTTATTTAACTAACCACATAAATGTAAATATAACTATCAACTAAACTTATCACCAACCTGTTTAAAATACTTAAAATTATTAAGATAAATTAGCCCATAAAAACATACTTATACTTATACTTATATTATACTTCATTAAATTTTAAATAAATATATCTAATTTAAGAATCAGCTACCGTTGATACTTGCTGTTGGAAACTCAAATTTTCACAAGATCTTCAGAGAGCTCTTCGTGCTCATTGAGACTAGAAGTTATTCACTGATATTAATTGAGACATTGAGTGGTGCCCCACCTGCTGATGATGGTTGCGTATGCTCAACATTTTATAAAAACGCTTCAATATTTGGTTTCTTGAAAAACAACTAAAGTTATGGCATTGGAAAAACGACAAAAAATTGTCATGTTGGTGTTGAATTTATTTCAAAAAATTGTCTAAGTTTTGTTAATTTATTTTGTTAGTCATTTTGTAAATAATATAACTTTGGTTGTAGTTACTCAATTTTAATGAGCTTTAATAATTATTCTCTTCAAATTTTGCACATGACCAAAAGGGAACTGCTTATTTCAAGAAACCATAAATTTTGGGTTTTTCAAAAAATTCACTTTGACTGAACTATGTTTTTTTCTTTATCATTTAAGGTGTTTTTTTTTTAAATTGGTTTGAAGCAATTATAAATGAGTCACTTTTTTCAGGTTTGGGCCCTAGACTAATAGTACTCACCCAATTAGTTCTTTAGGATACTTTATTACGGCTGTGAAATATTTAGCCACGTTAATTATTATTTTTAATATAGTTCAGAGCTTGAAATTAAGACTATTTATCAAGGATGTAAACATTAAACTTAAACCGGTGAAATAGGTTCTCAAGAAATCGATATCTTAAGTATACAACTTGTTTTAGAACTTACATTTTCGAAACAGATGAAAATTAATATTTTCTCTTTGTTTTAGGGAGCCAGATTTCATCACTAACTATCAAAGATATTTATGAGTCATTCTTGGACATGATGGTGGTTAAATGCAAGGAATGTGATATAAATCAGAAATTGGTTGAAACTTCTATTAGTGTAAGTTTTAATTCGTGGGTGTGTGGTTTTAATAAAATTTCTTTGATTAAAATTCAATTTATTTAAGCTTTTATCAGAGCTGTTAACCACGTTTTTTTCTTATTATATTCAACCAGCAACATCTAGCGTCATAAAATTACAAAAATACTACCATTTACACTTTTCCTCGCCTGCTACCGTATGCACGCTAATACCGAATCGATCACGAGCCGGACCTGAAAAATACGACTCCTGTACTGTTTTTAACAAACTTTCTTTGAAAATAGACCTTAAATGATGAAGGCACATAGATTGCCTATCCAGAGTAGAGCTTTTCATAAGGTAGCGCACGCTTAAAATTGTATAAATTCGCAGAAATGTTAGGTTTCTTAAAATAAGTAGTTCTCTGTTAGTCGTGTAAAACACCAGAAGAGACCATTTTTAAAGCTGATAATTTTTCCAATAAATTGAGCTTTCATTAATCAAATTAATCGGATGACTAAAAAACATTATAGCATTAGCGAAACCACCAAATAAATTAATATTTTAAAGTCAAGGAATTTTCTTAAAAAAATTTTACGTTTTGTGCATTGCAATGCGCATCAAAGCTCGATTTAATACAAATTTTATCTGTTTTAAAAAATGTTCTCTTCAATTTTTGTACATAGCTAACAGGGAACCACTTATTTCAAATAACCTAAAATGTTTATTATGATGCAGACTTTAAAACCTCTTGTTGTAAAAAATGTTGTTAAATTTAAAAACTTAAGATACAACAGACCAATTCATCTTTAAAGCCTAAAATTCATCAGGAGAGTTTGTATTTTTTTCACTCTTTCTGTTTTAGTTTAGAGAAGAAAGACCTATATATGGAGAAAATTCAACACTTTTGTCAGCTATTTACCCACCGTATGACATTAGGTATGATACCTTAGGGAAAAAACATTATTTGGTTTGCTTAATCTCGATATCAAAGTATTTTGAAGATACATCGAACAGTGAACATTTAAATATTTTGTTGAAGTTTACTTTAAAAAAAATTACTGCAAGCTTCCAATTAGCCAAAACTTATGTGGGGGGGGGGTGTTAAAACTAATCCTAGAGGAAGTAACGTTTTACAGACCTTTATGGGACTTCCTAACCAGTGATTCATTGGTAGAGTCAAACTTTGTTAGAGTGCTGCCTCCAAAGTTGGAGAAGCTTTGAAAGGCTAAAGCCTCACAGCTCAGAAGAGGTACCAATGTGTGTCTTAAAAAATGCCAACGGTATGAAGGTGTTTCCAAAGGTGACCAGTTAATAGTCCAGTTAATGTTCTGAGATGCATTCTGGTTAGACTAAGGAGATCTTCATTCAGCTCTAGAGAGGGTCCTAACAAGATTTTGCTGTCCCTCATACCAGAAGATTTGCTCCAATGGAGCAGGTAATAAGGGGTCTGAGACACCTTTTTTGCAATGATGTCTGGTTGGTCATTGCCTTCGATTCCCTTATGACCTATCTGATGGTAGATGAATATCACCATCAAACAGATGGTGATATCCATGTAATGTATATACAATACATTACAATAACTTAAAGATAAATTTTAAATTTTAGTCTAAAATTAAATAGCATGCAACTCTATAGATTTTTGAATAGAAAATAAAACACTCATGAGGTATATCGCATGGAAGGGGGGATGGACCTACTAGCAAAAGTTTCAACTTCTGTTCTGTCTAAAGTTCTACTTTTCTGCCTAGACCTAAACAGATAAACGCTTTTACAACAAATGCAATAAAATCATAATCTAAATGAAAATATACTACACCCTCATTCTCAAATAGAAGTCACTTTGACCATGACTAAATGAGGTATCCGTTGACTAATCCAGTCTACTCCATCTGTTTCAGCGTCATGTTCTATTCGTCTTATGTTTATACTATGGCATTACTAATGATGGAAAAATACTCAGGCATCACCGAAAGACTGCAAATGACAGGTAATACTCAAATTATCAGCTTTACAAGCTGGTAAGCTTTGATACCTGTATGTAAATAAATTATTCTACACAAATGGTGATTCAACAAACACCATGGATATACATGTCGTATTGAAACAAAACTTGGTGTACTTATTTATTACGTAAAGGTATACACTTGTACCGAATTTCAACTCTATTAGGTTATTTTCTGATTTTTAAGTTTCCTCATTACCATAGGTATATAGGAAAAGTAAAAATATTGAGAAACTCGAATGTTGTTTATATATCGTCGTATTATAATATCCCTCTTATATATCGGGATTGATTGTTTCATTCCCTCCCAATATATTTAGGAAACACTGATTTTCCTTCCTCCTTGAGGAAAACACTTGTGTTTATTTACTAATTTTACTGCAAATATGAAGACAAAATATTATTATTATCAAGCAAAAGTGTCTTTAAATATGCTCTCCCAATAAAAATCCTGATAAAGCAGAATAATAAATAAAATAAAAATAATAAATAAATTGTAAGGCACTGCGGCACTTCTATTGTAATTTTAATTCTACTTAATATCAATATTGTTACTATAAATTTAATTTCAAATTAAGTTTCCAACTTTGTCGCTGTTGAAATAAATGCGCAATTTTAAAAGCTCTATTTTAACCATACTTCTAAAACTAAGTGCCTTTTGAAAAAATCTATAGAAATGAAAACGTACTGTAAGTTAACAGAACAAAAAGGGCAGT
>JACMZG010001913.1:23503784-23546284 GCA_018340805.1 Microvelia longipes
ACAATCGGAAGCCTCAAAAATGGAATCAGTAAAAGAAAAAGAAGAAGCTATGACACCTGTTGCAAATGTTTATTTGGTGTTAAAAACAAACGATTATTATTATTTAATTTTGTAATTATAGGTGTTAATTATGTGTGTTATCAATCGTAATCTAGTTAAGTTATATCTGATGCTTTAAAAAATCAAGATGGTTGACATTTGTTTTGCTGAGACACCTCTCAAAGCCTTAGGATACAAGTCAAGAACTGTACTGTATGGTCAGTTGGATAGAACAAAAGTTATCCCTTCACCTCAGGGGTTCCCTAGGTTAGTTTATACTTTATTATTACCTATTATAATGTAGAAGAATCATGATAGATTTGCAATAGAATACCCATACTTTATTTAATGTAAGAAAAAAATTGAAACTATAGTGATGTAAAAATTAGTACGTTCACACAGTATTCTAAATCCGCGGATCGTATTAAGTACGATATCTAAATACGGTTACATATCCATACAGATTATCCAGAGATTACAGATCCAGTCTGATACGCTAGAACTAGGTAGATGGAATCTAGATCGATACGCTGAATGTATCTTCAGAGGTAATCGTATTTAACACAAAACCTTCTCTTCAAACTATTATTTCACTTAAATATTACCGTTTTTCATCAAATAACGTTTTTTAGTGTAACTTTATTATCATACAAAGTAATTACTATATAATTAAATATATGTTTTAAACTTTCTGAAGTGAACCTTCACTAAAAAAACGCAATGTATTGGTGGGATCAGTTATCATGTAATCTCATTTGTTCAACTAAACAAATAAGATGCAAGAACTGGATCGTTTTAAATGTGTATGGAATACGCTCACTTATTGAACACGCTGTCTGGTACATATATTATATATGTAATATATGTAAATATATGTAAATATAATATATGTAAATATATTACTGGTACACAGTAATATATTTTTTATCTAAGTATAGAATATAAAGGTTCTCTGATCTAAAGTAAAAGTTCGATCATGATCAGCAGACAGCCCACCAAAATTATTAGAGAGGAAAATTATTTTATTGGTACTTGCTAAATTAATAGATTGACAATGTTGGAAATGAATACTAAATAAATTAGGCAATTTTTTATGTCCACTTCTTGGACTATTTGATATATGGCGCTGTCGGTTTTTGTCACAATAAATGAACTATATCAGTGTTTCTTAACCTTTTACATGTGAATTTCTTTTTGTAGTACAAACTTTCCTCTTCACCATTCTAAAATACATGATCAAACAAAGCCTTAATTTGTTTTAGAGATTATCGTGGTTTAGCTGAAGTGGCTGATGTCAACTGCAATGATATAAGAAAACCAACTGAAGGAGTCATTGCAGAGTGGTGTCGTAAAGACCCTGTTCCGAGTTTTCAGGACTTAATCGACTCGCTGGGACAGATAGACAGATATGATGTTATTGATGATGTAACTCAGTACTTACAAGTAGACTCTGTTAACTATAGTTTAAAGCAAAGACAGATTGTGCCTGCCTCCTCTGCAGGAGTATCTCAGCAAACTATTCTTACTTATGGTTTGTTCTTGTAATAATTATTTCCACTAATAAGCCTACGGTTCATAAAATGAGTTAGATAAATATGAAAATTAACAAAAAAATTGTGTATGGGGTACCTCAAGACTTTTCATGGCCACAACAGATTTGCAACACTCATACTCTCTACTTCGGACTTGCTTTGCTTGTTCTCAGATCGTAAATGCATTCTATTTATTCCCAGCTTTCACCCACACAGGCCCACCTTGCTCAATGCTGCTTAACTTTTATGATCCAACAAAAATCATTGGTATACTTGTTGTATTAAAACAAAACTTAATATACTTATATATTACATAAAGAAATACACTTATGTCTAATTTCAAGTTAATTTGATTATTTTTTTAAGTTTTTAAAAAACTAATACAAGTCATTTGATTAAAGCTGATAATGAGATGAAACTTAGTATATATGTTGTTCTTATATATAACTACATGCATGCCAAGTCTCAAACCAATCGACAATTTTTTTCACGTTTTATGAATTTTGCTGTCATTATTGTGGGTTAATAATGTTATAAAAAAAATTTATATATTTTCCGCACAGTGCAACTAAGGCCTAAAGATCGATTGACCTAAAATTGATTTTTGTACCAAGTTTCAAATTTCTAGCATAAATACACTGGGAGATACATTGATAACAGACACATGCAGACAACTTTGTAAAAACCACTTTAGAGGACTTAAAAAGACCTGAAACGGATAATTCAGGTGACATCCCGGTTTTGAATGTTTTTTCCAAATACAATACTTTTCCAGCAACACTCTATTGTTTTTGAAATATTTATGACAATATTAACTCATTTAGAATTTAAATTTCTTGAAGACTACAGTCCTTTATAAATATTAATTTATTTAATAACCTTTACATAAATCTTCACAACGTTTCATTGAACGAAGCTCAACATCTTCAGGTGAAATCAAGCGAAACTAAATTTGTAATGTAAATTTTTTTTTTTATAAACGAAATATAAAATTTAAATTAATTTAGAAAATGACAGAAAATGTCAGTAAACCAAATTATTAAGGAGGCATAGACAGATTATTAAGATAACGGTGATTTGTAGACGGAGGCACTGTATTTTTAAGGGGTCTTTTTAAATTTAAAATATTTGAATAATGCTATTTATATTGTTAGTATCCTGTTTTTTATTCATGGTGTTGGGGTCAGTTTTGATGTAAAGACTTTCCAAAATGCGTCGTTTGTTCAAATGTTTTTCGGAATGTAATACTTTAACATTTTCGTTATCAATTTTATGTTTTTTCTTGGTCATATGTTCCGCTATAGCTGTATTTGTGTCTAAATTGTCTGCATTTTATTATGGACCCTAAGCCTGTTTAGAAATAACTGTGAGGTTTCACCGGTATATGTTTTATCACAATTTTTACAAGGAATTCGATAAACTATATTTGAACGGTCTAAAGTTGTAAATAGGATCCTTGATTTTTGAATAAAAAACGAGATTTTAGATTAGATGGATTTTTTGAGCAATTTTGATGTTGTATGGGTTGAATAGTTTTATAATCTGTTTAGTTGTCCATACCAGTCCAAAAAAATTTACTCTTTTATATTAACTCATTGTTAACTAAACATATCAGTTAAGCAAAAATGTACAATATTCAAAACTTAATGGATCAGGCTGAAACTTGATACAGATACACTATTGTATATGGAAAATAGAAAAAAGTATTAGCATTAGTAACAATTTTATTTTTGACTTGTATAATTTTATGAAATAAATCATGTTTCTATAAATTTGCTAATATCGTGTTAGTATGCCAGTTACAAAGACAAATAATATGACATCCTAATACAGGACCACAACAAAGTGGCATATGATTTTTGCCATTATTAATTGAAGTTTATTTTTATTAGATGATGCTGATCTAGTTCGAATAGGTCTTCCTCCAAATCAGAAATATGATGCTTATTTACTCTATGCTGAACAAGATGAAGAATTGGCTCTTGAAATTATAGATACTCTGGAAAATCAATATGGACTAAAAGTAATCAATCACTTTTTTTTAAAGTTTATTCTCAGTTTATGCCTTAATATTAGTAAGTGAGAAAAGTAAACCAAATAATCAAACCCTACTAAGTTTTCCACTTCTTAAGGGACCTATTAGAATAAGTTTTTTTGCTTTTTTTGAGAGAAAATGACCAATTTTTTTCTGATTTATGTTTATATGTATATTTAACATATTTTTATATTTAAATATATATAAATCAATCAAAATAAATATTTTGATTGATATATTGCTGGATTGATTCACTGCCAAAGATATTTAAAAATTACTTTTAATAAAATTTTCTAAGACACTGGATGGAACTGGAGTTACAACTTTTTACTTCTTTAAATGACTGTATTACACCTGACCCCAGACGTCAGGTGTATATTAAGAAATCAATTTAAAAAAACTAAATTATATATGCAATGGTGGTTAATACTAATTATATTAACATGCAACTTACAATAAATTTTGGAGACTACTTAAACAGTCTTAATTAATTGGTCTTCGTGTAAAACCGTTTAGAGAAAACAAAAGATATTAACTGTACCTGCCATATTAGATGATTTAAAATAGTGAAGAATAAATTAAATTTATACAAAAGACATTCCAACAATCATTCTTACAAAACTAGGGGTAGTAATCAATTTCCTTACAGCTAAACATAAAACTAAATTATTTGAGAACTCTCCCTATCGTAATAGTATAATATTCTATACTAAACTACCTAAAAGTGTTCAATATGAAGAGAGTTTTAAAATATTGATTAAGGAATATTACTAAAAACATTACTAATTAAGGAATGTTAAGAATGCATAAAAAGTAAAATTATTTACCAGATTATGTCTTTTTTATAAATAAAAATTATCCTCTTTTTATTTGTTGTTTGTTGATTCATAGTTTTTTAACTATTTATTTATTTAGTTTTTATATTGTAAATATCTCATTGTATTAAAATTTTTGTACCTATCAGAAAATAAATGGCATGAACATAGAGGAATATATACTATCAATGGAATATATATTATCAGTCCCTATCAGTGGGCATGATTATGAAAAAATGTTTTATTTGGTGAAAAAAATAAGTTGCTCATACGGTACCTGGCAAGGGGAGAAAATTAATAGAAATTAATTAATTTAGCATTAATTACTATTATGCTTTGTTATTAATTTATAATTTTTATTTAACAAATTGTTTATTTGATGTGTAGCTTTGTGTAAAAGATCGAGATATCATGCCTGGTGCAGAGTTTGAGCACGTAGCCATTATGAATCTCATTTCAGAGAGGTGTAGTAAACTCATAGCTGTCCTCACTCCAAACTTCCTCGGATGTTCTGCTCAAACATTTGTTTATTATTATACGGTTGCAGATTCTATAAGTAAGTTATAATTTGTCACTGTTACTTTTACCCATTAAATGATAAATGTAGACTACAGTCCATCGTTTAGTTTAAAAATCTTGACAGGTCAGTTTAGACACCACTAATTCTTAAGAAAAAAAAATCTGCAAGAAGGGAGTGGAAGACACTATGTAAACAAATCAGGTTATTTTATCCGTATTTTTTTAGCGATGTTTTTTTACATTTCTTTTGTCTAGTTTTATTTTAAAATATAATTTTTAAGATTAATTTGAAAGTAGTTTTCAAAACAATGTAATCAAAAGAAGAACTACAAAAAAGTGAACGATTGCCAGGAAGAAGGTTTTTTCCCTACAGCAGTTATTGTGGTAGGGATTTTTTTTTCTCTTTTTAAGTGAGAGCTTTGCAGCGGCTTCTCTAATTGGTCAATCTCTAAAATATTTATGACCTTGGAGATTTTTAAACTAAACGATAGACTGTAGTAAACATCACAAATAGAAAATTTGCAGATGCACAACTGCACCTAAAGATTGATTTTCAATGCTAAATCCTTAGCATACACTTACTGAAATCTATGACTACAATAGACAAACATACAGACATACAACATTGTAAAAAATCAGTCTAGAAGGTCCTAAAAACAGATAATTCCCGATTTAGGAGTTTTACTGCAAACTCAATACTTTTTCTTTATACCTATGGTAAAAATGAGGAAAAGTAAAAAACCGTTTCTATTAATTCTGTTTACAATTTACCTCACGTCATAATTATTTTAAATAAATATGTTTAAAAGTGGTGAAATAAATTCTGCCAGAAAAAGAAAATAATGTTTATCACCATCAAACCGCAATAAAATAGGTTTTATTGCTGTAGATATTTGTTTATTGATGAGCAAAGCGAGACAATAGTGTAATACAATAAAATTGTTTTACAGCAATGTTGAATTTACTATTTTTTGGGGACTGCAGACAGTAAAAAAAAGTATTCTACTTTATTTACTTTACTTACCAATTTGGGTAGCAGCTGCAAAGTAAAATTTTACAGCCGGCAGATGTATAATATATGTTTTATCACCTTAGCAATAAAATCTTTCTTTACTGAAATTTTGAGGCTGTAAAGTAGACAATTTACAACTGCCCTAAAAATCATTTTTAGCAACTCATTGCTTTACCAACCAATCCAATTGGTTATTCATTAAATAACAAGAATTTACTTGCTCCATATTTATTAATTAGGTTTTTTATCTTTCAATATAATATATTTTAATAAATGTAATTTTGCCTCTTTTTCAGGAGAGAGAGTGAATAAAATAATTCCTTGTGTGTTCCAAGTGAGTGACGATAAGGAAGTAACTAATAAAATTTTTAGATTAACTTTCTGTAAAGTTAATGTTAACTTTACTCAGATTAATCCCTGGAATAACTGGAATAAATTGTGCCGAGCCATAGCTCCACACTTATGGTAAATATGTTTATTTTTTATGATAATTATCATTACCATAATCACTTTTTGATGTTATTTAGGACACTTTTATGTCTTAGCTTTTATACAAGCATGAAATGACACTAAGACTCTAAACCCAATGTAATTCTAATTAACCTTATATTGTTTTAAAAATATCAAATGTCCTTGTATATTTTTGAAGAAAGTTCATAAAAACTAGTTAAATAAATAGAATTTTATTGGTGTTTGTGTCTCCTTCTAAGGAGTCAATAGAATTCAGTCCCTTACTGATTTTTTTTTATATAATTTATAAAGCACTATAATTTTAAAAACTTGTTTTAATTATACTTTGTCTAATAACACAATAAAATACGGAATATTTGATATATGGGATTTTAGAAAGTTATATACATCACTGAGTTTATACATCATCAGTGTATAAACTAAACTTATATATACACTGATTAATTGTATTTTATTGTGATATTAAAAAAAGTATAATTACATTTTTTTTTTTAAATTACAGTGTTTTATTCCTTATATAAAATGAATGAATATATTTACAATAAAAAAAGCTCAACAAAATAACATTGAGGCTAAGTACACAGGTACTTGTCTGCCACAATTATAACTTAAAAAGGACAATCTGTTATAATTAAATCTAAATAATTTTAAAGGTAAATACTATGTTAGTAAAAAGAAAAAATATAATCATAAACAGAATAGAAAGATATAAAATATATAATGAATAATTAATAAGTGGTTAGGTGATAAATAAATAAAAATAATAATAATTAAATAAATAATTCTAAATATGCAAAAAATAAATAAATAATAAAAGAAATATAAATATAAGTCCATGACAGCATAATTTAATAAAAAAATGGGTACAGGGTACCTCGGAACTTTTCCTCATCACATCGGATTCGCTACGCTCATCCTCTCTACTTCGGAAACGCTTCGCTCGTCCTCAGATAGTAAATACATCCGTTTCATTCCTAGCGGTCACCCATTCAGGCACTGACCCTGCTCGATGCTGCTTAACTTTTATGATTAACAAAATTCAAAGATATATTTTTTGTATTAAAATGGAACTTAGTGTACCTATTTACCACATGAAGGATTCCACTTGTACTGAATTTCAACTCAATTAGATTATTTTCTAATTTTTTACAAATTTTTAAAAACATACACTAGTCATTTGATAAAAATTGAACTAATGCTGATAATAAGATCAAACTATGCATGTATGTTACTCTTATACATAACTACATGCGTGCCTAATCTCAATCAAATCGCATAATTTTTTCTGCGTTTTAAAATTTTTTGAAGTTTTTGCTAAATAATTTTTGTGAGTTAATGACGTCATAAAATCATTACTTTACGAATAGCGCAGCTAAATGTGTTGATTGATTTTTGTACAAATTGTCAACTCTCTAGCATAAATACGATGATAACAGACACACACACATACAGACAAACTTTGTGAAAACTACTCAGGATGCCTTTCCAGTTTTGGATTTTTTAGCAAACAATACTTTACCCATATAATAATAATATAATTCCTCATATATTTTAAAACAATTATTATAATGTATACTGTTCTAATTTTAGGGATTCTACTACTAATTCATTTAAAACAAATATTAAAGCTATTGAGAATTCTGCAAGTACTAAAATTAATCTATCGAATAAAATAAGCATACAAGAACTTCCATCGTCGGATAAAGAAAATGAAAAATCTATCATTAATATGGACCCACCTTACAAGACAAAGGATTTTGATCAGATTTCTAGTTCTCAAGATATGCCGTCGTCTTCATCTACTGCATATTTACTACCCAAAAAAGGTAAAACAGAATCTGAGAACATGAAGCAAGAAAATGACTTGACATGTTTAGAGGAAAATTCACTCAGTCCTAGTAGTAGTAAAAATTTGTCTATAAATAAAATTAAGAAAAGTTGTAAAAATAGTTTTAAAAGTTTAAAGAAAAAATTTAAAAAGAAAGAAAAAGTTGCTTTACCTGCATCTTGATACGGTAAGACATATTTATTTATAAAAAAGTTGACATTGTCTTTTCACAAATTATTCCAAGAATACCTCTGACTAGAATACTGGTCAGAATTTGTAGAACGTTGTTGAGATTTGACCTTTGTTGATTATTTCCATTAGGTTTAATGCTGATGACTATTAAACTATTTTTCTACACCATAGAGTAATATAGTACAACTATAGACTAACTATAAAACTATGGTTATATTGTAACCTAATCAGTGTTCTACACCATTAAAAAATTAAAAAGTGCAATAATATTTCATGTCAAGCTTATTTATTCTCTGAACAGATATAGATAGATTTGTCTGAATAGATTGATTGTTTGTCGAAAGAACAAACTTTGTCATCTATTCTCCACAAATTTGTCGCATTTGATTGTAAATAGAGATACAAGTTGATAGTGATGGTAGTGACAAAAAGTCTCAAGTAATAAATTTTGTCTATATAGGAAATAATGTTAGTCAATAAGTATAAATTGTAACTAACGATGCCTTATATTGCGACAATCCTTTATTAATAAAAACATATTTAAACTTTTATAGATCACTTGCAATAAGAAAAAATGCCTCACTAAAGGACCAAATACGTCTTTATGAGTTGTGTGCATTTGAAATAATGTCATCTCTATGTACTTCCCTGATTATGTTAGTTTCCCTTGTTGAAAAAGAAGTCATATGTTCTGTGATAACTCAGTAAAAAGTGCAATTTAATATATTATGATTCTAAAATTATTCATTTACTGCCTTCCTCAATGAATTTTAATTATATTTTAGAAGTAAAAATGAGGTTATTTGAGAACAAAAATAATTATTACTATTTTTTTATTTCTCAAAAAAATATTTTTTATAGATCTAATTATTAATTGTGATATAAGGTTGAACAAAATAAAAAAATAGATTTCAGATTTCCCCACAACAATCTGATATTAATAACTAAGATCTGATTAATTAAAAAATATTTAGAATTGAGTAATTAGGTATATTTAGGAGAAACAGGTCCAGGAAATGAAAAAGAAACTAATTATGCTGAGCTTTTGGCATAATTTTATCTCTTTCAAGGCTTAAGAGCATAAAAATAATCCAACTACTAATTACACAGGTTTTTTAGAGAGAGAAGTTTAAAAATTGGGAACGAGATGTTTCGAAACTTTTCCTTGCCACTTCAGATTCGCTACGCTCATCCTCCCTACTTCAGACTCACTTTGCCTAGTGGACTCTATAGAGGACTCACTAGTCCTCAGACGGCGATAATACATTTGTTATATTTCCAGCAGTGACTCTGGCACTAATCTCATTCGATGCAGCTTGACTTAAATGACTTGACAAAAACCACAGATCCCACAGATATACTTGCAGTATTAAAACAAAACTTAGTATACTTATTTATTACGTAAAGGGATACACTTTTTCCAAATTTTAACTCAACTAAATAATTGTTTGATTTTTACAATTTTTTAAAAAATCTATACAAGTAATTTTATAAAAAAAAATGAACTAATGCTGACAATAAGATAAAACATAGCACTTATGTTGGTCTTATAACTACATGAGTGCAAAATCTCACACCTGTCTAAAAACATTTCCGTGATTTATGAATATTCAAAATTTTTGTTGAGTCATAATTGTGGTTTATATTTTCCATACTGCACAACTAGACCTATAAATTATTCTTGTACTCATTTTCAACTCTCCAGCATAAATACACTAGGATATATGATGGTAACAGACGTACATATAGACATACAAATTTGTGAGGTCTTAACTTAGGAGATCTTAAAAACACCTGAAATGGATTCTTCAGGTATATGCAAACACAACACTTTTCCTATATACCTACGGTATAAATGAGGAAAGTAAAAACATTAAAGTAACTAAAATGACAACTATGGACTAAAATGAACTAATTTTTAATTTGTTTATTTTTATTTTTAAGCATTAAAAAATAAAATAAAATTGTATAGAAAGCTCAGCAAAAAAAAATTTTTAATTATTACCTGGACCTTTCTCCTAAATATAATTAATAATTTAAAATTAGAAGTCCTGGTAGAGTTTTCCCATTATTTTAATTACATATTAAAACGAACTTTCTAAACTTAATGTTCTTTCATACATTATTCTATTTACCTAATTTATTTCATAAATTAAAAAAGTTAAACTGTATTTAAAAGAATGCCTTAACTGTGATGTTACCATTATATAAATAATAAGCATACACATTGATCATTTATCTATACTTTGTGTTCATACAGATTATGTAAGGTATTTTGAATCAATTAGTATTTCTGTTTGTTTTATATTTTCTTTTAATAAATTCAGTTTTGAATTCTAAACAATTCTAAACTTGCTATTTTATGTTATTATTAAAACTGTTTTTATTGTTGAATATTATGTTCTTATGTTCCTAGAATTGTGCGGGTTTTTCATTTTTAATTTTAATTTTGAATGAATTACATTGTTTCATGAGTAGATTATAGATTATATAAGGTTTTGTTGGGTTTATGGTAAAAATATAGAAATAAGAATAATAAGAAAAAAGAATAAATGAGAATATACTGTCACTTAATACTATACAAAAATTAACCTTGATACTAACCCTATTCAACTCCTAATCCTAACACTCGAGCAAAACTCTCTGTGAAATTAACTATATGTTCAATATGGTTCATCCATTCCGCTACTCAAGGCTTTGTTTATCGTGCTGTTTATTTTTTCCTTTTTTTTTGGATTAAAGTTCTTTGACATCTTCACAAGTATAGACAATACAACCTAATCCTCAAGGTTTGGATAAAACAATGTTTTTATAACCTAAAGTAACTATAACTTTTGTTCCAAAAGAGATACACAAGATTCTTGCCACAATAGCATGATGCAGCAGATGTAAAAGAAGCCGCCTCATTTTGAAAAGGATTGATTGAAAACTGAGGTGCTGTAATGTAATTAACCCTGTTGGACAATTTATCATAATTTTCAAAAAATCTGTAAAATGTTAAAAAGGTCTACTTTTTGTTATGCTGAATCAGATTAAACTGTTTAGAAGTTGATACTAGCACTTGAAGTAATTAAAACCAGGGCTCCCGAACCTTGGTACTGGTGATAACTTTTTATAATTTTATAACTTATATAGCACCACAAAAAACATCTTTATGTATAAAAACATTTTTTTTAATAACCAAGGAACCCTTTTATTTTTTATCGATTTTTTAAATTAAATCTGGCTCGGAGGTCCTCAAGCTGGGAAAATTCCTTTGTAATGCTTGTTTCTTTGCTCAACAATCTATTCAATTATGGGCCCGCATTGTGGGGGGGGGGAGCAGTAAGGGGTCCCAAGAAGTTAAGTTAAGAAAATAATATTATCCCAGTCAGAGTTGTGCTGTATCTTTTTTACCTACAGATGGGCCTCATTAGCGTTTTGTATGGCCTTTCTTTACATCATCAAGTCAGGGGGCCCCCAGTCAGAAATGGAGCTCCATTAAAGCGTGTTGTAGTCTTTTTTGACTTTATGAAGTTGCTGAGCCCCCAGTTGAAGTTGTTCTATATTTTTTACCTATAATTGGAGCATAGAATAGAGTATATTAACATCATTATTTAGGAGCCTCCAGTCGTGATATATATATTTTACTTACAAATGCCATATATTTTGTTATAATAAATTTACAAATGATTATAAATAAATCGTTTATTTATATATAAATACCTGTTTACAAAGGTAAACAGGATTATATTATAATCTATATTTTCCCTATAATTCGAGCATAGTGTAGTATACTCCTACTGCATAGTTAGACTAGACGTTGTAGCGAGCCATTTGGTTAACACATATTATATTAGTTGTTTCAGCTCGCAGTGAGATAGGGATATAGTTATAAGATTCCAGTCCCCCCACCTCGTCAACCACAAGCTCTTTCTATTCTACCCCTTCATATTTTACAGTTCTTCCCTTATTCTACCTCGCAAAGCGACTTGTCTTTTATTTATCATCTTAATTGATTAATATATTCATATCAATCAATTGATCATCGTGTTTGTCTAGTTCTCCGATTTTTGCGTCTTAATGTATTTTTTGTATCTTTATGTATATAGTTAATAAATTTAAAGTTATTTAATTGTATAGAACTGAAATCAATTGTTTTCTTTTCTCTGTATATGATTGTTTTTATTTTAAATTATACATTGCTTCATATTACATTATGGTTCGATTTCTAATGACTTCTATCTTCTGTGTCTATTTTACTTTGAATCAATGAATGAAGAGACAACTTGATGTCTGATGACTTCTATATTTTATTTTTTACTTTGATTCAGTAAAAGAAATGTCACGCTCACGTAGTTGTGTCTTCATTTTTGTTGTTGTATATGAGTTTCTCAGTTATTATCTGCATAAGAAAGTTTAAATGCAAATTTATTTTTCTCCTTGGTTAGGCTTTTGAATTGTGTTATTTCTTTTTTTAAATGTTTTAAACGAAAAAATCTTCTTTTTTGCGGCAATTATAAGACTACATAATTAATGAATAATAGCAAAATCAAAATACTTTGGGAAAAAGTAAGAGTAGGTTGTTAAGTATTTTCAAAACACAAATTTGATGTGACTGTGATATTGATATTATTATGATATGAAACATCGTATAGAGACGAGTCCCTCTAGATTATTGGTTGCTGGAGACTCGGGAATATTACTCCCCACCTCTCTCACTAGCTATACTCAAATACCTACCTATACAGTACACATACTAGAAGTGTTAACCAAATGGCTCGCTGTAACGTCTACTCATAGTCAGGGCACCCTACTCAGGGTGGTGTTATTTATTTTTATCAATTAATACGGTGGTCCTATCCTATGTTTTTGATGCTCTGAGTTGAAACTAATAACGAAGCTATAGGCATCATTTTAAAAAAACGGCGCTGCACTGTATTCACACTCATTTAAATTTTAATTTATGCTAATTTTTAAAAAATATTTCAGGATGAAAATCCTAAAATGTTGAATAACAATTAGTAATAGCACAAACTGAGCTTAGCGAATTTCCTTTGGGAATAAAATTCACTAATGGGATAGGCGTCATAGCGGAATTCAAACCTCGGGCCACAACACAAATCCGTTTCAGAGGTCCCTATTGACGAAATCATACGTTTCGCGAGACTTCATATATATATATTATATATATATATATATATATATAATATATATATTATAAATAATAATATATATATATATATATATAAAACAATTAAAAGTGGTTAAAAAATATAAGAAGGAAAGGATGAGTAGCTCGAGCTTTTGAGTAGTGCGCGGCTTTTGTCAGGAGTGTAGCACGTACGCGCTACACTCCTGACGAAGCCGCACGGCGAAAGCTCGCTACTCATCCTTTCCTTCTATATTTTTAACCACCTGTAAGTTATTTTAATTGTTGTTTCTAATCTTATGATTTTTTTTCTATTTTCTTATTGTTTGTTTTATATATATATATATATATATATATATATAATATATATATATATATATATATATATATATATATATATGTATATGTATGTATTTCTAGACAATTTCTTGTAAACACTCTATCTTTCGAACGGATTAATATTTTTTAACCAAACTTTGCAAAAAATCATACTTCGGGAGGACACGAACCCTATTGAAAACCAGGTTTTTCTGACTTCATTACCCCGGTTTGCTGAATCAACGAAATTTTCAAAAAATCAGCAATTCAAGGTTAATTTTTTGCCGGGTCAATATTTATGTTTTTTGAGACGCTAAAGCAAATGAAACCGGTCCGAAGTCGATACTACCACGCTAAGAGACCAAAAAGTTGAAAAAACATTGTAAATTACCGAAAACCAAAATTTAGGTCGATAAAAAATAAATTTCGAATAGGGCGTCGTTTTCTATGTATTTTTGGGCCCTGAATCGAATGAAACCGGTCCGAAGTCAATACGACCACTCTAAGTGACCAAAAACTCGAAAAACCACAAAAATTTATCGAAAGCCAAAATTACGGTCGAAAAAAATTAAATGTCGAGTAGGATGTCGTTTTCCATGTTTTTTTGGGCCTCTGAGTTGAATGGCAGTGTTCGGAGTCAATACGAGCACTGAAACTCAGGGTACCTGGGTTTAAATCCCGGCAGGAACGATAATTTTTTATTGTTTTTTTTTCTTAATATAAGTTTACAACTACTGCTTGTAACTCATTTTGTCTGTATTTTTCAAAGGAAATGCGCTAAAACCTTTAAAAATAACTGACTAAGCTTAAAGATAAGTAACTAAGCTTTAAACTAGTGCAAATAATAGTGCGTACTTCTAATTTTAGAAGCATAGCTTTGTATTACCAACTGGATAATTATGCGCATTTCCTTTGAAAAATAGAGACAAAATGAGTTACAAGCAGTGCTTGACAATTGAGTAACTGCTTAGGTTCTTAAACATGAACCGGAACCTTAAGCAAGAAATAAGTTGTTAAGCACGGAGACACGCATTCTAAATGAAATTCGGCCGTCAGCGGAACACCGCGTTGGAATTATTTAATTAGTTGTTGTAAACTTATATAATGTAAAAAAATATGATTCCAACCAGGATTGTTGTTAAGCACGGAAACACGCATCCAAAGGAAATTCGCGCTACATGCGGACCACCGCGCCAGAATTGTTTAGGCTGCATCTATTGCTTTGTTTTATCAATTATTTTAGTACGTCTATGAGTAAGGTTAGCTAGGGCTTGTGAAACCTACACGCGCACGCACTTGCCGCTTGTTGTTGTTCTGTTGAACATCACACGCTCCCGCAAATTTATTATTAGTTTCCTGAAGTAGATTTTAAGTTTCGCTTATATAAATGTGCCGTAAAAGTAAAATATCCGTTTGAATTCATCTTCATTGTATCCTCATCAAACTAGGTTTCTTTTTATAATAATTACACTAGCATAAAGTAATATTATAAAAAAAGCCTATCCTAAAGTATAGGAAACTCCTATACTAACCTGTGTAAAAAAATTAAACATGCGTGATCAGCTGATTGCTGGCAAAAAGAAAAAATAGCTTAAATTGGAATAACTGCGCATGCGCTTCTTAGGATTTACGTTTTTTTACTTAGTTTTGTTGGCAACCCCGATAACATTATGTGAGTTTTTCTTTTAATCGTGTTTTCTTATTTTAATATGTGCGTGATAGTTTAATGATTTTGTATTAAATTTTGTGACATTATTGTTACATTAAATTAGTTATAGAAAACGAGAACCTATAGTAAAGGTACACCACATATAAATAATTAGCCGCTCAGTTTAAGTTATTTAAACAAACCTAGTTTTTAAAGATTCGCACGTAAACCTCTATTGGATGTGACAAAACGTATTCTAACACAAATTATAAACATTTTATACTAAATTGTACAAATAAATGCAATAAAAACAAAAATTTTGAAACCCGTAAATAGTTGTTTACATGGTTCCCAACCTCAATTTATCTGACAAATATCTAGTGGATTTGGGTATAGGAACTAGGAGGTCTGTCTAAACTCGATTAAAATCCCTCCCTTTCGAGCACTTGTTTACTTGGGTCCCCATTTTATGTTGGGAACCAAGGGTACTTTCGCACTATATTATTTTATTTACTTGATTATCAATCTTTTCTCCTTCCCCCCTTCTCAACCCCATACAATAGACCCTTTGCTTTTCAACATCCCCAATTAAGATTGTTAAATAATTTCTTTTATATAATTTAGTAAATATATTGTCGGTACCCAAGTGAATAATTGCCCTATATCACTATATTTACTTGGGGTCCCAACTTAATGTTGGGAACCAAGTAAATAAGTACCGGAAAATTAATTATAACTTAAAATAAAATATAACTTAAAATTACGATTGCTTTTATTATATTCAAAAATTTTTGGTTACAGTTGTTAAATTACTAATTACAATTAATATTTTAAGGTTAAAAACAAATATGACTCGCAAAAATGTACTAAGTTAAATAGTGCACTCAAAAAAAAGTTTAATTAGCCGCTCGTTTTAAGTTATTTAAACAAACCTAGTGTTTAAAGATTCGCACTTAAACCTCTATTGGATGTGACAAGACGTATTTCTAACACAAATTATTAACATTTTATACTACATTGTACAAATAAATGCAATAAAAACAAAAATTTTGAAAACCGTTAATTTGTTTACATTTACGCTCATAGGAAAATTTGAACCGACTCCCTCGTGGACAAAATGTGAACTTACATGCCAGGTCTGACAGAAATCGTGTTTGTTTACCTACTTAGTGTATATATTACTTTACACAGGCCTAAAACATATAACATTGTATACATACTTATACACCCTACACTCTACACCCTTCACTTTGCTGCCTCACCTTCAATCTGGGATTAAATACTTCGGTAAGCTATACTTTTTATTCTCTTTATTATTATTTTCTTATTTTATATATGTATCATGTTTCCATGCTCAAAAAACGCCCACAGTGCTTGAGGGCAAGTAAAACGCTCACGCTGAATACAGTTCTCTACTCGCTAACACACCAAAATGAGTGCAAATAATGATATGCAGTAACCATTTTGGAACGATGTCCATGTCCATAATTTTGGTCAGCTTATGGGTAAAATAGGCTTTTTCTTTACGAATGAAACCATTAATAAACGTATAGTGGAATTATAATAAAAAAATCTCTCACACATTTTAATTATTTTTATTTTCTTTTACAATAAATTTGAGATTACAGCCAACATTTTTGTTTCATCACCATTTCACAAAATAGTAACAGATTAAAATTATACATTTAACAAACTAAATAATATGACAAATAAAGCTCTTTGAAAAAATATCAATAACTAAACAAAGGAAGCATTAAATTCAAATTAAATAACACCTGTATTCACCAAATTATAGTCCAACTCTATTTTTTTAACAAAATTTTAAGTTTAAGTGAAATAAAACATAAACTGCTGAAATCATTAGTTGTTTTGACGGAGATAGACTGACCATGATGTTTAAAAACATCATATGTAAAAATAATTAATATATTGTCAATCACAATAGGATAAAAAATTATAACTGACCGGTTTCGACTTTACATCATCATCAGAGCTGTTTACCGAGTTTGTAAACAGCTTTGATGATGATGTAAATTCAAAACCGGTCAGTTAACATTTTTTTCATACTATTGTGGTTGACAATATATTAATTGTTTTTAATTTTAGTGTGTTCTTTTATTTAACATCATGGTGATATAAACTGCTATATTAACAACTGGAGTTAAATATACTTTCATAAATAAGGCAAGAACAACACGAATAGTATAACTACGAAAAATATTATTTAGAATCAATGAGATAATAAAAATATTTTTAAAACTCATTAAACTTTAGTTAACAATTCAAATTTAAAATAATTTGTAGCAACAGCTCTTACTAAATCCTACAGCTTTCTTACATTACTTTATATACTTTAAAAGGTTTCTATACATCTATAAGATTTTTAATTTGTTGCATTACATTATTTACTAACTTACCTGTTAACTCCAATTTCTGTGATACTTATTCTTTTTAAATCGTTTGGTGATTACAGACGTTAAGATTCTTAAAAAATCTTTTTACTAACTTGGCAATATAATTGTACTATCGTTAAAATTTACTAGTTTTCTTGATAAAATGTTTTCCTTTACAACTGTCTTCTTAATTTAAATACACAAAAAAATACAAATTTAAATACATAAAATAATTGATAACCAATAATTTGATTTTTTGGAAAGTCCACAAACATATGAATTTGGTTTAATGGGATAAACTTAAAAACAATTGTACTTTAGGATTAAAATTATTTTCATGCAATTTAAACTTGCTTATAGGAAGTATTAGAAATTGCATACCCTAATGTTTTTTTACCTTTATGTTGTTTGGTAATGTAGTTATATAGTTGAATAATTACAACAATGGGTATATAAATCTATATATACATACGTGTGTGTGTAATGAAAACATCCTAGTCAGGTTATATTCTTTTGTCAAATAAATTTATTTACTAAGGAATACTAACTGAACAAAATATTTTTGTTAATTCACCATTTCTAAAATAACAAGTTAAAATTTACTTGAGTCTGTAACTAAACCATTAGTATTACCATATAAATATATTTATATAATTTTAGTACATAAAAATAATTATACAATTTTCGGTAATAAGGTTCATTATTTTCATAATTTTCTTAAAAGGCATTGTATAATTGCATTCTGTTTATATATTTTTCTTTAAACAAGATTAAACATAGAAATAATTAAAGATTATTTAAATACATAATAAAATGGATGGGATAAACCTCTGTAGTTTACAATTGTGTTCTATAGTGTTAATCTATCAGGGAGGAAAACACGAGAGGGAAACATTTTGATTGGTTTATAAATTATATCTAGGATTACCAATTACCTTGATTATGGGAATCAGACCAATGAAGATGTTCCTTCTAACTGTATTTTTGTAACTATTCATTTTGCATCTGCACACAATATTGTAGTAATGTTGCCCAAGAGGTGAAAAAGCTAATAGGGTCTTTTTTGTAAATATCAGCTTTAAAGAATTACTGTTCTAAAAAAAGCAAGAGTCTACATTTCCATGTTATTTTTCACTCCTAGGTTTGTCTCTATTTCTTTCTAATAATGGGATATTTAACACACAACAAATTAAATAACTTTTACTGAATAATACTTAAAAAATAGGTGCTAAGAAAATACCTCAGCCAATTCAGATTAAAATCTGGAAAAGTCTTTAATTTTAAAAGGCAACCAAGAGAACTTTTTAAATATTGCTATAAAACAGCTGAAATAATTCTGTGTGAGCTAAAAGATATCCTAAATTAAGCAAATTATAGCCACAATTAATTTTTAGAATTATTACAGTCTACTAAAGAAGCTGAGTCTCATCTAGTGAAAGCTTTTCAAATATATTCAATTAAAAAATGAATTTGATTATAGTATAACACATAGCTGAAATCATTGGACCCCTTGGAAAAATAATGTTGAGGTACCAATGAGGTTGGTTCAATATGAAATTGTGGGCGTGGTTTTACATCCAAGACTAACCTCTTTGGGTCCCCTGGCATTATTATCCCACGCTTTCAACTGATTTTAGCCATGTGTTACTCTATAACAACCTAATACAAATTATGTTTAGTTCTTAAATACTTGGGAACCTTGAATGGGACATTTAATTTTCTTTACTTCCAGAGGTGTATTGGGTAACTAATAACAACTAGCTGACATTAAAAAAAACTTCTTTTATTAATATCAGTATCTGTCTCCAATATTATTAGTGAGTTTTGATAAAGGCATTTGATGAGACATTAATCATTTAATTTTAATTATTAATGTAGCTAGTTGTTATTTCGAATTGAGTAAATACTATATTTCACTATTAAACACTTTTCTTTTAGTTATATTGTTGATTTCTTTTTTTATAATTTTTATTTCTTATAATAATGTAGTTAGTGCTTATTTTCGAATCCTCTCTCTTTTTCATTTTAGTTTTTATAGACATGAGTATGGTATGTGTTTAACAGCAAAATATAGTCTTCTACTCATTTTGAAATAGTAATTATTACGTCCCATCAAGTGTCTTTATCAAAATTAAACTTCTTTTAGACAAACTACATTTTCTGCAGCAAATAAATAACAGCTTTTGTAAATAGCTGCCCGAAGGAGTTTTTAAATAAACTTAACAATTTCGGATTTAGTTAACATTAGGTAAGTTAGTTATTAGTATTGGGGGAAAACCATTCAGAATAATAATAAAAAATTGGGTACGGGACCTCGAAAATTTTCACCATCACATTCGATTCTAAGCTCATCCTCAGAGTATAAAACACCCAATTTATTTTATAACATATCTTTGGACTTGCTTAGCTTGTCCTCCGTCAATTCATTTGTTTCATTCTCTGCAATGATGCTTTTTTAACATCAAATATTAGTGCTCTTCGAATAAAGCTAATCTCCTTAAACTTTAGCAATAAAAATAAAACCAATTTTTGAATTTTTAAACAAATTCTATATTGACATAAGTATACAAAACTATAACGTGAGCCATATTTTTTGGTTTTGGGCTATTTTTTTCCACTTAAGTTTTTTGGGATAAATTTATTTATTTTTGGTACAGGTGTTAGGAGAATTTTTAAATAAGGTTGGCAGTCTGTGGACAGACTTGAGATAAATCAACTTGACTTTTGTCTGAAAAATTAAAGAAAAACACAGAGATCAAAATGATCTCTCTAAATGATTTATTAAAAAAATATAATCTGTTAGTTCCTTAATTAGAATATGGCTTATTCAAATCCCTCCCTTCTCTTAAGACTAAGTCTAATTTAAGAATGAAAACAAAAAATAATAAAATAAACAATTAAAAATAATTTCAAAACAAAAGGAATTCACAATACTGGTTAAATAAGAAAAAATAACCTGAATACAGTTCATTTACAATTTTAAAATCACAATCTCTGCACAATCAGCTCAATGCAATGAAAAATAAAAGATCTACTGGAATATTAAAATGGTTACAATTTTCACAACATTCACTCATTTAAAAACATTCAAAACACTGTCATCTTGGAAACAACTGAATTTTTTGTAGCTTGGAAATGGTCATTTTAAAAGATGGAAAGAAAAAACTGGAAATAATTTTCCACATTTATACAAAACATTTATTTATATTGAGTGCATGCAAGCAATATTTAAAATTAAATTTATTAAATTGTATTACATTCATTACACAAAGCAATTGAAAGCTCTGATAATGATTTAGTTTAGTAATGTGTCATAGCACTGATGCATATGAACTCAGAAACTTTTACGACTTCAAGAGCTTTGCACATTAGTGGCTTCCATAATTCTTTTAGTATTTCATGAGCTTTGCATATTAGTGGCTTCCGTTATTCTTTTTAAGGACTTTATGAGCTTTGCGTATCTATTAGTATTTGTGACTTCCATTTTAGGACTTCATGAGTTTTGCACATTAGTGGCTTCCGTTATTCCATACGTTATTGATATAATCACTGAGTTGATAAAGTAAAAATTTAAACTTTTTATCTCAAAAAACTTCTTTAATTTCTTTTGTAAAGAATATAAAATGGCTTTATTGAAATGCATAAACTTTTAGGGTGTAATGGAATTTACTTAAGGGTGTACTGACTATGATTTTTTACTCCTCAAATTGTTCCATCCCTGTTTAACTTGGTGACTTGAAATTTTCTACAGGTACTAAAAAAGTTTTAAGACACATCATTTTTAATTTAATTTTCAATATGCTAAGAAACCCAATTATGTGCTTTTTTAAAAAAAATCTATTGTTACGGGATTCATTTGATGGGTTAAAATATTCCGTACACTAAATTTGGTGTGATTCTGATATAAATGGTGGCCCTAGTTGGGTGAATAAAGTTGAATATTGGTGTGATAAAAATAAGGCTTATTTAATTAAAATCATAATGAGATAACATACTTGATGATAAAAGGTCAATTTAAAGCATAAACACTCATTATAATTGAAAATAAAAATGTTGCTTTTATTCGATTATGTCGAGGTGTATTTCCTATATGGTCCAGTACACCTTTCATGGATTCATTCAATGGGTGTAAAAATTGTAGCCATAGTCTATTTGTAGTTTATTCTTTATCTGTGTCATAGTTTGGAAAATAAAATGGAATATTCACATGATAAAAATAAGTGTGCCAAATCTCAAATTAATTGGAACATTATTCTATGTTTTGTTGCGGGTTAATGACATAAAAAAATATTTTCCAAATAGCACAACTACACCTATTAATTGGTTTTTGTACAAAGTTTCAACTTTTTAACATAAATAAACTGGGAGCTACAATGATAACGGACAAACATACAGACAACTTTGTGAAAACCACTCAGGAGGCCTTAAAAACACCTGAAATGATAAATCAGGTGAAATAGCAATTTTGGAAGTATTACAAAAAATCAAATTTTTGCAAAACTTTTCTTATATACCAACGGTGTAAATGAGGAGAAGTAACACTCATTATAATAGAAAATAAGAATGTAGCACATATTGTCAAGGTGATTTTTTTTCATAGTGGTAGGACACTCTTAAGAGTAATTATTTTATATTATAGGTTAGGTTTATAAAACCACACATGGTTTCCAAGCACATAAAAATAAAAACCACAGCACTGATCAAACAAGAACAATAATCATTGAATTTTGAGCGTATGGACATTTAAGACATATTTATACAGGAAAACATATACTTAACATTATGGACAAAAAGCAGACTTTTAAAGACACATCATATTAAAAATCTCAAGCTCAGAATGTTTGTATAAAGCTTCCAGGAATTTGTAAGATGAAATAGAGCAGCCAATATAAAAGGGACTTCACCAAACTTCAAGTGCACATATAACCAATCGTGAAAATTAAGGGGGGTAGTTTTTTTCTTATTTACCAGTACGGAAAGTCAATGTGTGGCAAATCAAAGTGAGGAAACCACTTCATAAACCACTAAAACAAACAAATTATGATCAGTAATCATTTTATTAAGCTATTATTAAGCATAATAATGGAATAAAATACAATATTAAAAATACGTTGAGGGTTAATTTTTTGTATGATTTTCTGCCAACAGAAAAACTGCTATCAGTAGTAACTAATTTTTTACACTCTATTTGTTCTAAGCCAAAACTTTAATCTTCATTTGGCTAATCAGTACAATCTATTAACATAGGGAAATAGTATGATACACTGTTAAAATTAATTGACAGCATGGGAAAATAGTGTTGAGGAACCAATGAGGTTGGCTTGATATGAAATTATGGGCGTTACAGAACTAACCTCATTGGCTCCCTCGTGTTATTTTCTCACGCTGTCAACTAATCTTAACCATGTGTCATACTATATTAGCTATTATAACTGACAAATTATCACTAGGGCAATTGCGAAACAATACCAGCTGTTCTTCTTGAACAGCTGGTAAATAGTCCTTCATGAAAAACTTATGAAAAAAATAGTTCATGACTTTGGATCAAATATTAAATAAAATAAGAACCTGTTTTAGGGCCTTTCAACCCACCTCAGGGGGGCCAAATTTACTGTTCTCAATGTATTAATAAAGGGTGCGAAATCTTTTCCATAGAAACAGTATTTATACAAACTGAAGGGTAGACTGGTCTGCGTACCCTGGAATTGGGCTGATTCCAGTGCAGTAATCAGTTGCTTATTTAATCTCTTAGTCCACGAAGGCAAAGGTCAAATAATTATTTTTCCCCCTTGAAAAGACTAAACATTCTAGTAAAAATATAAAATATATTTAAGAATCACTTTCTTAATGAAATTATAAGACATCTAATTACATCATCATAAATTATATAGGATAATAAATTAGTTTCAGGTACCCAGTCATTTTTTACTATATATTGTGGAATGGGTGTATTGACAAAGGGAAATCTTGTAGTATTTATGGTTTTTTTTTAATATGCATTCTATATTAAAACATATGATGCACGTGGTTATAATAAGTTGATAGGAAGGGAAAATAGTGCAGAGGAACCAATAATGTTAATCCAATATGGCATTGTAGGTGTGGTTTGGCATTCAAAGCTAACCTCATTGGTTCCTCCACACAATTTTCCCATGGTGTCAACTGATCATAACTATGTGTATTACTATGAATAATACTCTTACTATACTCACCAAGAGTTCCTGAATAGAAGTAAGATAAAATAAACTAACATAGTTCATTTAATAAACTGCGTAGGCTTCTGCAGTTATAGATTTAAAAAAGAAATAAAAATACTGTTAAAAAATAAAGCATATTATTCCATTAATGAATTTTTAAATGAGACATAAATTTTATGTGATCTTTGTAGTATTATTGTTGTATTATTAACTTTTTTGTACTTTTTATATTTGTATATTTCATGTTATTTTTAATTTTTTTTGACTATAGTGAAGCATTATTTGTATGTAACCACTGTAAAATAAATAAATAAATAAATAAAATAAAAATCAATGCACTGGGTACCAGAAACTAAATTATTACACAGTAAAATAATTTTCTGAATTCTTCAATATAACATATTATACTAAGGCTACATTTGACAAATTTTCCTAATAATACAAAACAGATAAGAATAAATATAGTAACATGTATTTTAATTATTTATTTATAAACACAGTTAATGATTAAATCAAATAAAACCATTATTAGAAAATTATTATTTTTTTGTTTCTTAAATTTAATAGCTATAAATTATATTTCAGTATATTTTTTTAACAATTAATCAAGTGCAAAAATAGTCAATATTTTTTTGTTCCTAAACAATACAAATTAACTACCTCATTAGATAATTTTTGTTTAAAAATTCACTAAAAAGGCCCACAACTAACTAATCACTACTCAAATTAAATATAGATGCCTCTAACCTTGCGAACTTTGAATTATTAAATATCTAGTCATGATTTTTGTTCACAAAAAAGTATGGATACATTGTATTTTGTTGAAAAAATGTAAGCTTATTACAACTTTTCATTATATTTGTGGATTCCATGAATTAAAAAACAAACAAACGGATTAACTATGTTTTAAAAGTTTATTATATATTTTTTTCTATTTTTAGAAGAAGAGCAGTCTCAATAAGTATAACATTTATTATTGTTACATTTCATGGCTGGATTTGTAAGGAAACATGAAATTTAAATTGCAAATTAAATTTTAAGTAGATAAAATATTTATTTTTATTTATTTTAAATGTTATTAATAAAATAAAATTATTAAACCATAACAGTGGAGCTAAGGGTCTAAAAGATCAATCTAATGCAGGAAATAGGAGAAGGTAAAAAAATTTGGTACGGGGTATCTCAAAACTTTTTCTCACTGCTTTGGGACTTGCTTTGCTCGTCCTTAAATTATGGAAATTACTTTATTTTTACTGCAGCACATCCTCACAGACAGTGAAAAAAAACATCAGTATGTTCCAGTAGTCGGGTGATGCGAGGTACCTGAATGGGTACCTCGCACAATATGTTTAATAAAAAAACACACTAGAATTTAAAAAAAATAATATATTGTTAGCCACAATAGTATAAAAAATTATAACTGACCAGTTTTTGACTTTACTTCATCATCAAAGCTGTTTACAAACTGAGTATTTTGGGTAGCAAGTAGGAGGATGGAGCAGAGGAAGGAGTTGGTGTGGGAGGGACTAATATTAACAACTATTAGTTGTTTAAGTGCAATTTCCGTGCAAAGTAGTTATTTAAGTGCAATTTTTAGTAATAAGTAAATTTTATTTGTTAATTAGTTACTTAAGTTTGACTTCTATACCATATTATAATTAGATATGGAAGCATAATAACGTTTGAGTCACATTCTTTTTACATTTTATTGTACAGTTAGTTAGTTTATAAATAATTGTATGTTACTTTTTATTGTTATACCTGATTCCCTAGACTTCTTTAGACATAGCTAATCCTTCCCCACCAATACCCCTAACCACACCAACTCGCTCCTCCTACCTGCTACCCAAAATACTCAGTCTGTAAACAGCTTTGATGATGACGTAAAGTCAAAAACCGGTCAGTTATAATTTTTTGTAAACTCTTGTGGTCGACAATATATTAATTGTTTTTAATTCTGTTGTGTTTTTTTATTTAACATCATGGTGAGTCTATATCATAAACTCTCTGTCAAAACAACTAATGATGTAACCTCGCACATTGCTGCATAATATCAGTGACCCAACAAAAATGAAACTTGTTATTCTTATTTATCAGATAAAAGGGATTCACTTGAACCAAATTTAAAATCAATTCTCATTTGATAAAAATTAAATAAAATAAAACTGAGAACATTTTTAGAAGAATTTCAAAAAATTGCCAGTGTTTTATTAATTTTGCTTAGTCATTAATGATGTTTAATGACATAAAAAATTATATTTTATAGAGCCAAAGTAGTCCAAAAATTTAATTTTTGTAGTAAGTTATAACAGTCTAACATAAACACACTGGTAGCTACAATGATAACTTACACATACAGACAGACAACTTGGTAAAAACCACTCAGGAGGTCTTAAAAAATCTGAAACGGATGATTTAGTTAAAAAATCCAATTCACTAAAATATCATGTAAAATCACTAAAACCCTGTTTCAAGGTATAAATGAGGAAAAGTAAAAATATGACAAAAATAAATTTTTAAAAAGGTTAGAGCAGCAGTTATTTTTTTTACCACGGAGCCCTTATAAATTCACTTTTATTTGGCGGAGTCCTACTTAAACTGACATATTTTTATCCTAATGTATGTAAATTTAGTTATAGCCCATATTTCAATTAAAATTTACATCACCTAAAAGAAACCAACATGAAAATCCATGAACGAAAAAGTCCTTATAGCACATATTATAATAAAATTTAATTAAATATTTAATAATTTTTAACAACATTCATTCTAATTTTTTTTATATTTATTTTATCAGAATACTATAAGAAATTTACTCCATTTAATACACACATTTTAAAAAATAATGTAATTATAAAATCTTTACTTATGTGGATAAAAATTTTACCATCCAAATTTATTACTTATATATTTTATTTATTAATTTAACATATCCATTATTTTGGGTTCAATAATAAAAATTAATTAAGGCAAACAAACAAAATGTAAACCTTAGTTCAAATTATACTAAATAAAAAGACAACTTTTTCATATTATAATTTAAATGAAAATATAAAAAATATGTCAGTTCAATATTTAAAAAAAAATATCAACTACTAACGATAATATTAAAAAATAATGATAACAATACTAGATATATTAACACTTCATTAAAAGCCTCCCATAACTTTGTTTTGTAAGAGGAGTTTATAAAAATCAAAGAAATAAATAAAATAATTGAAATTAATAAAAAATAAAATATATTAATAAAACAGCTACTTAAAACAGTTACAAATAGAGTTTAACATTGCTGATAGGTCTAACTTCACAAAAATTTACTGGATACAAAATATATAGTACACAAAATATTAATACACAAATAAATAAAATATATTATACTACAAAATACTACTTCTTATTTACCTCTATCTTTTTAATTTTTTATTCCAACTTTATTTATTTATTTTTATATTTCCTTTTACTTCTTGTTACATAGAGTTCCATACTTTATTTTTAAAGTTTTAAGTATTTATTTATTTTTTCTAAAAATGTTTATTAAAAAATTGTCTTATGTTTATATTTCTATTTAATAACACACATAGTACTACTAAAACACATATTTACTTTTTGACAGTATAAAAGAAGAAAACACTTGAATTTTAAACAACTTCATGTTAAACTCTTTAAGTAACTCGTTTAATTTCAAATATAATGTATAAATAATTCTAACAATTAATTTCACTTATTTAAAATTGATTTAGTTTAATAAGATAAAAATATCTCACCGGTTCTAAACAGACGGAAGAAAGAACAAATATATTATTGTGCGTTTAGGAATTTGAGGAAATAGTTACGAAGAGTCGCAAGTAGGTGCGACTAGAAGGTTTCCGCAGATCCGCATCCAATATTAGTGCAGATCAATGTTCCAAATTTCAGATTCTGTCCCATCGTCCGTCTAAACAAAAAAAAATTGGATTCTTTTAAAAAGAAAAAAATAGTAACGAATTTGAGAGAAAAAGTATATTTTGAAATTATATGTTAGAATTTATACATTATATTATTAATTTTACAGTAAATGTTTTTCTTTTACTTTTTCTTTTGTTAGTTAAGAAAAATAATTTTTCCAATCTAAATAATAAATGAGTAAAAATTATAAGCTTTAAACTAAAAAATAAAATAAAAATGTATTAAAATATAAGTTATATGTTTTTATAAATAGTTATGATACTATTGTCATAATAAATATAATTTATTAATGATAATTAAAAATTAAAAAATATAATTAAATGTGAAAAAAATTGTATGTATAACACTGCAAGTATGTTGGTAAAATATGATAAAAGGTAAAAGAATGGTTGTATAAAATGAGTGAAGGATTATATTGTTTGTAAAAGGATTTATTCTTAAAAATACTTTGTGTTTATACAGGGATACAAAAAACTGTTTTTAGGGTTAAGGGTCAGCCAAGTTACTAAATATATTACTGTATATAAACTAGGTGAAGCACTTCTGATACGCTAACATTAAATTTATATATATATATATATATATATATATATATATATATATATATATATATATATAATTAGTCTCCTAGTAAATTAACTCCTTTGATTAAGTTACTAAGGTAGAGACCAAAATTAAATAACCAAAATTCATTAAAAAAATAAAATAAAAATAAAGAAGCACAAATTACCCCAAATCAATAAATAAAACATGGCTCCGGTTCATACAAAATAAATATTGTATACTTTGCCAATAAAGAATTTGTTTAAAAAAACTCTTTTGATCAAAAATTCACGAAAATTTTTTTTTTGGAAACTATTACCTAAATGTGATAACCTTGTTAGCACTTATGGTAACTTTGAAAAGTATAATTAGATTATATGTTAACATAGACTGTTCTGGTAACTAAATTAAATTTAAAGTATGTTGATACCAATACCACCAGATTGTAGTAATTTTTACTGAACTATTATTAAACATACATGATACATTTTTAATAATGATAAAAGTAACATTAAATTGATTGAGTTTATCTTAAATTTGGAACAATACCTGGTTATGTTTTTAAGAATTTACAGGCTATGTTATAGCTAATTTAAGTTGTCAAAGTTACTAAAGGAGCTAACAAAATTACTAAACTTGGGTAAGTTACCAAATAATATTGAAGAATTTGAACTGCCAGGGATCGGCAGTTACCTACTGGGGATAAAGACCATTTCCATGGACATTTTTAATCATATATTTAGAATTTAATATTTGTACATAGGTATTGTTTAATCTTGAATGTAAATATGTATTCTATGTATCAGAGTGTAAGCAACATGTACTAAGAACTGAACTTTGCATAAAAGCACATAACGTTGTACTGCATGCGTTTATTTATTTACTGTTTTTTTTAATAGAGGCAAGATAAATATTTGTCTTTAACAAATAAATCACGATAAAAATTCAAGTATTTAATACTAAACCCATTTATTTTTATTAAAGTGAATTTGAGTACTAAGTAAGTTAGAACATTTCAATGGTAGATTAATATTAAGCTCTGAAATTATGTTACTTTTTTAGTGAACTTTAAAAAAGACTATGGTAATGATTCATAATAAAACTAATAGCTATTGAGGTAGGACCTTACATTCTTTTGTAAAATGAAAAACTTATAAAATATAATTAAATAACTCCTAGTACGAATAATTTTTTTTCTATGTTTATTAAGAATAATTTTTTATAAAATTAATTAAAGATATAATAAAAAAGTGAAGTTATTTTATATTTTTTTTTTAAATTTAATAGACATCTTTTGTAAAAAATAAATTTATCCCATTAAACCACAGAAAATTTTTATATTAATAATTACACTTAAAATTATACTGAATATTAAATTATTTTAATTTAAATATTAAAAATTAAATAATTCCAAATTATTAAAAAAGAATTCTTAAATAACTAAAATACAAGCATAGCTTGTATCATCATAACTCAATTTCACAGAAAATATGAAGTGTGTTTAGTGAACCGTACAAGGTAAATAGACAGCTGGACAAAGGTAACCTGTGGACTACCTCATTGGGAGGTTTTAGAGTTCTCACTATAAATAATTTTCTAAACTATCCTATCCTTTACTAAGGATTTTTATATTTATCAATGGAAAGTGATGTTTAAGAGTTTATTTCTTTTGAAATGAATACAAGAACGTATAACTGTGAAGGCCTTATCATAGCCCTTATCACCAGTCAGTGTTGCCAAGTTTTAAAAATTTACCACAGTTGTCTTAATAGACAACAAATTTTTAAAATTTGTAAATCCATAGGAACCTTAATAGGTTTCTATGGATTCCTTTTAATGTAATAGCTCTAAAAGGACAGGCATAAATACCACATTTATGCCTTATTTTAAATACACCTTTAAAATAATACTAAGATAAAAAGTATCACTGATAACAGACAAGTTGGACAACAGACCAATTCAATACCAAACAAATTTATACCTGAAAAATCATTTTAAGCTATTTCATAAATAGGTTAAAAAGTTAAAATTATTTCTTTAATTTTATTTATCAAAACAATATGACTTAAAAATTAATGAGATACTTATCTCTTAAAAATTAATAAGATGCAATATCTCTTAAAGATGTTGTACTTCATTAATGCTGTACTTATCTGTGATGTAGTTTTTTAAGATGATTCTGACTTATTAATGTACTTTTTATGTTTTTAAGTAGTCTGTGATAGTTTTATGTGAACTTAGTTAAGGCTCTGAAGATGGCCACAACTTGGCTGAATAATAAAAACAAAATAAATGTATAATATAGAATTATATTTAAAAAAGTAAATATTTATAAATTCAAATATACATTTATTTCATAAAAATATAAAATTTAGACTTGTTTGGTTTAATACTAAATCTGTCATCAAACTTTCTTGTTATCACTGTAATACAAGAGGTATGAGAATAAAGTAAATAAGCAAATAATATGATAATAATGAAATCGTTGTTTACAGAAGGCTAAAAATGTTTAGATTATATCAAGCAAATATAGTAGCATATACTTATGTTTCATATTTAGAGAACTAAAACTAAAAAATCGTTTAAAAAACTAGTTAACAGAGTTGCATTTCATAAATTAATCTTATATTCTGAATAATACATAGATATCTTAATTTAAAACATAAAAAAATGTTTAATTACTTAAGAAACACATACCTAAAAGATTTAATTAAATTCTTTAACCATAGAATTCAATTTTTTAATTAAATATAACACGCAAACATTTTTAAATGTACACCAAAAATCGGTACAGTTTAGTACACACATAAATATTCATATAATTTTTTATTAATAATTATTTAAGTAAAAGGCTAATTGTTGCAGGTAACTTTTTAGTAATAATTTTTTTTTTTTTAAATTAAAAAGCTATGAAAATAATAAATAAAAAAATAAAATAAAATTATAACAAACAAAAAAATTGGGTATGGGGTACACCGGGAACTTTTCTTCATTACATCGGATTCGCTACGCTCATCCTCCTCCTTTATCTCGCTTCACTCATCCTCAGAATATACAATTTGCCAAATTTATACTGCAGCATGTCCTCAGCCTCGTTTCACTTGTCCTCAGATAGCAAATGCATCTGTTTCATTTATTCATGCGTGCTAAATCTCAATCCGATCACATTATTTTTCCACATTTTATGATTTTTTAAAATTTTCGCTAAATCATTATTGGAGGATTAATGGCGTCATAAAAAAATATTTTTCCAAATAGCACAACTACGGAGGTAGACTGATTTTAGTACGAAGTTTTAACTCTCATTATTGAGCATGAATACACTAGGAGCTACGATTATAACAGACACACACACATACAGACAGACAACTTGTAAAACCACTCAGGAGGCCTTAAAACACCTGAAACGTATAATTCCAGTTTTGGATTTTTTTCAAACACAATGCTTTTCCGTTATACCTACGGTATAAACGAGGAACAATACAAAATAACAGTAAATTTTAATATGTAATTAAATAAGTTAAGTATTATAAATCAACAAAATTAAATTAACATTTTAAAAACTGCAAGAAAGTAAATAAATTAAGAGAGGCTTATAAAATGTGATGCCTTTGTACTTATTTAGAAATTGATTGTTAATTAGCCTAAACAGCCCATACAGAAGAAAACCAATTATTAAAATTTAAAACATAAAAATAAATTAAGTAAAGTATTAAAATAATTTAAAATGGAAAAATAAAAAGCCTTTAATGCACTTGACAAAGTATAGAGAATATATATAATTATAATATATATATATATAAATATATATATATATATATATATATATAATAATATATATATAATATATATATATATATAATATATATATATATATAAACATCTATTTTTGAAAGCTAAAGATTGGTAGATTTTTAAAGTTAAATTTTGATAAAATTATTCAAGTTTTATTTGGTCAAGATATGTAACTTTCCTTGAGAGTTAAGAAGAAGTAAATAAGTTTGTTTTTTATAACTATTTTATAAGTATATTGAAGAAAAATTAACCAATTATACAATAGAATTTGCTTAAACTAGACGCAAAAAATTATTAGCTATAAATTACTTATTTAATAGCAGAAAAGCACCTCTTTTTTGGGTCCCAACCCCAAAAATTGATTTACTTACTTCGTAAAAATGTCTCTTGTAGTACATCCCTAAGAGAAAAAAAAACCCTGACACAAAATTCAATAATTTTATTTGAATGCAATTGGTGTTAATTTTTTAAATTGATCAATCAACTTCATTATTATCTTATTTTGTTTTTATTTCATGGTTTTTATTTTAGGTTCACTAATGAACCTAGCATAAATGCAAAACTCAACATATTTACTTCTAAAAGAAAAGTTAATATCCACTTAACATGTACATAATCTCCTACTTAATTATAAATTATGTATTTATTTTACATAAATATAGAAAAAAATATTTTGTAAACACTAAGGCATGAGAGTAATACAAGTATGTTTAATAAATTTTTGACAAAACTCAATGACTATTCTTACTTAATTTTGATTTAATTAATAATATTTTCTTTTATGCAGTCCAAATGATTATGAAGGGAAATATAACCTCATAACAGGTCAAGTCAAAAAATGTGAATGCTAATGAATGAAATAAACCATACTCAATACTTTTCTAAGCTAATAACAACTCTTCTAAGCCCTTAGGAGAGCAAGGAACGTAAACAATATAATAAATATTTTTAGTTTGATTATTTGATCAGCAGATTTATTCAAGACTATCAGATAAATGTTGACAGATTTTTATCTGTGATTATTTTTTCAGCTGATTAACTGAAAACTATTTTAATGGTAAAACGTGAACTACATTTAACCAGTACTATCATTATCAGTATATAAGCTGATAAAATAATCTCAGATAAATCAGTTGAAAACAGTACTAGTGCCTAGCAGTAACTAGGCACAAAAATGGAATTTTGTAGACGAGTTTTGTGAATTAGCCCCTAAGCCAAAGACTTAGGGGCATACTTTTGAGTAAAATTATATGTATGGAAAATATTACAAAAAAAATCATTGTGTAACAGACAAGAAACCCGTTAAATTCTCTCAATATCTATTAAAATTATAACCTCAACTTATTAATTGATTTTCCTTTGAGATTTTGACTTTTAACCATTATATTTAAAATGTACCCATAACTCCTTAGGGGGTAGAGTATTACTAAAAAAAAGCCCATACTGTTTTATAATTGCACCCCTCGACCTCAGAATGATAAAGAAATGAAAGTTTATAAGGGACCAATGTCTATGTCTCTGGTCCAAGAGGGTTATAACTGAAGGTTTTAGGGGACCAATGTCTATACCTATGGTCCTAGTGGGTTATAACTGAAGGTTTTAGGGGACCAGTCTATACCTATGGTCATAGTGGGCTATAACTGAAGGGTTTAGGGACTAATATCTATGCCTATGTTCCTAGTGGGCTATAACTGAAGGCTTTAGGGACCAATGTCTATACCTATGGTCCTAGTGGGCTATAACTGAAGGCTTTAGGGACCAATGTCTATGCCTATGTTCCTAGTGGGTTATAACTGAAGGTTATAGGAGACCATTATCTATACCTGTACTGGGTTATAACTGAGGTTACCAATGTATGCCTATGTCCTAGTGGGTATAACTGAAGGTTTAGGAGACCATTATCTATACCTGTACCTAGTGGGTTATAACTGAAGGTTTTAAGGGACCAATGTCTATACCTATGGTCCTAGCGGGTTATATTTGAAAGTTAATTAAAGCTTAGAAAAATGTTTAAGTAAATAGCTATTAAATCAAGCAAAGTTATATGTCGAGTAGCATTACGTCAGTGAGCCACATATAAAGACACAGATTCATCATAATGGTTTCCTCAGCACTATTCTAGTTTTGAGTGTTTTCATAAGGCTCTGAAGGTATAAGCCTAACTTTCCCTGCCGCACAGCAAGTTAAATTTAATCATGATTTGATTTTAGTTTGTTAATATACCTTAGTGATACAAACTATGACTAGAATATTTAACAGGTATGAAAGTGGTGTGTAACCAATCAACGTCCAGCGTTGTGGCGACAATGATTGTTCAGTGATATCTTATACTAATTTATTAAACATTACATTTAATATGATACCTATCTAATACTGAAATCCCAGATGCCAAGAACAAACGTCAATTCTTACATAATTTCAAGACGAAATGAGATTAAAGTCGGATAATTTACTGTGAAGGAAGGATTAATTTGACTGTTTTGCAAATGAGCATCTGGGCGATTTGAAGAGTACACAACAAAAACACTCATTTTCAATGTTTTGATTAAATTAGTTCTACATTAAAAAGTAATGTAAAATCTATTAAAATAAAAATACCTTCTCATGTGGCAAATTTGACAACATGTTCTAATTTTATAAGTGTCAAAAGAAAATTGCACCACAAAAGAACAATAATGGTTAATGTAATTATTTAATTAAACCCTATTCAGACAGCAAAAGATTTAAATAGGTCAAATATTTTTATTTTCTCACTTGAGGTATTGTGGCTTTGTTTAGCAGGTAGCCAGTAATCATAATATTTACTATAAGATAGTGAGGTGCTCTAAAAAATAAACAAAATTCATAGCTTTATAAAACTAAGACAATTTTTTTGAGGATATATCCTCAAAAAAGTAGGTGACATACGTTTTTTACCGTCTGCAGCAGTTTCGTAGTTTTTTACTGTCTGCAACAGTAAAAGAGTTTTTTACTGTCTCTGGTAAAGTTTTTCAAATGTCCACTAGGTGTGTGCTAGTAGTTTACTACAAGGTTATAATAAAACTTTCCTGGTTCTTTTTACTTTATTTGTTTATTAAATAAATAATCAAACATTTTTGTTAATGAAGTTTTGTTATTTTTGGGAAGTGGTTCAGACATTAAAAATATGCCCCAGGCATTGAAACTTTTGCCTAACGAGGCAGACAAATGAAATTATCAGCACATTTTTAAGCATTATACTGTTTTTCTTCTAAATAAGTGTTTACTATTACTGCCCCCTGAAAAAATTCCATATGCTAAACGACTGGGAATGACTTTTTTATATCTCGGCTTCATTTACTGTCTCACTTTGCTTAACAGTAAATATAGTCGACACAGTATAAAAATACCTTCTTCACAGTCTTATAGAATAATATACTGTTTCAAAAACAAATAATTTTTGTTATGAACTCTTTATTTATCTAGTTTCTATAACATATATAAACAAACAATTGATGTTATAACATATATTAATTTTTTAAGTCAAATACATCTATTATAAATATAATTTAATCATATGTATTTATAAATATATTATAAATATAAATAATTCTGATTATCTGGAGTCATGTTTCCAGTCTAAAATACAGATAAACTTTCAATTGAAAAACGAAAGTCATTTATTTTAGAGCTATTAGTGGCCAACAAATGTAACAGTAAACTACAAAAAAAATTAAAAAAAGTTTAGCAGATGAACAAAATCAGTATGAACTGTTAAAACTAAATATTAAAAAAAAAAGTATTTATTTTGATAAATTTTTCTGTCAATATGAAATTAATGAGTAAACTAAATAAAAATTACTTGATAATTACTTCATATAATTAATAAAAAGAAACAGACAAATTACCAAATAATATTTTCTTGGTCTAATCTTTTATCAGAATAAATGTCCCAAATTGGACCAAAACCAAACCGTATCTTCTTATTTTTTGAGATACATAGTCCCAAATAGGACCAATAATTTTTCACTACCTTGGTGAAACATTTATTCATATCATCTGATGAACTAATATACCTCTAATAATTTAAAAAAATACACATATATGGGTTCTTCCTTAAATATAAAATATCAACTGATATGATATTTTTTTTAAAAAATAAGCTATCTAACTTATAAGTGGTATTTTCTTTTAAAATAAAGAAACGTGTAAAAATTCACACCTATATCTTAAAAACTGGATGTACTAATTTCTAAAATGTGCTAATCTTTATTCCATTTAGATTATTAGATCAGGCCATTTAGAAAAATTGTTTAAGAATTTGTCACAAAATTAAAATTTGACTTTTGGCAGAATACAGTGTTCTGATCAATTAAAAGTCTATTAGTAACATACATTTTTTCAAAGTCATGTTATCAATGATGGACTCGAATTTAAAATAAGTAATATATAGAAATACCAATAAAGTTTATTTACTATATTAAAAAGCATGACAGTTATGGCAAAAGTAAAAATTATGCCTATTGAAAATGTCTAATTTCTATTTCTCACTTTTTTCTGTTGTAAAAATGTTCTTGTGAATTTGTTATTGTCTAATAGATTGATCAGTAAGCAGGTCATAAAGAAATTAATAGTAAATATATCCTCGTATGTATTTATATAAATATGTCTTAAAATTAAAGTAATGTAAAAATGAGGGGTTGGTGTAGAGACAGTGTTCTGACACCCACCTTTTTCCTTATGGGTGATGGGCCAGCTTTTAATCATGGAGAATCTACTTCAACTATTTTGCTGCAAGTCAGCGTCACTTGTTGATTTATATCCGTTGCTAAGCAACGGTCAACAAAGAATGCTATTTTAACATTTTATTTTATATAAATTTAATAAATAAAATATTTGGTTAAATATAAATAAGTAAATTTGGTTAATATGTTATAGTAAAACGAAATAAATGTTGTGTTGCATATTGTTAAGGTAAAAGACATAAATTAGGTGCAATGACACCAATATTGCACTTATATAAACCAATTTCAAAAAAGCTGCTTCAACAGGTTGTTATAGCTGTCAAAAATTGTAATGATGAAAGGATATGTGGCACTGCAATGCAAATATTCGGAGGAACTAAAAGTAACAGAATTTGCTCAGGGCCGTGTGAAGGGTGGGAGTCAGAACACTGTCTCTATGCTGACCCCTCATTTTTTCATCACTACTTAAAATATAGGATTTTGTCTTTAGATTTAAAAATCAGTTACTGATAAAATACTTAACAATGGAAAAACTAATGTATTTGTAATTTATATAACTTCATTCACATTTTTCAAAAAGTTTTCCTTACATTTTTGTCTGCTAAGCACTGTCAACATTTATAATATATTAAATAAACTTGAAAGTCAACAAAAAAATAATAGTGTAGACTTTAAGTCACTTAAAAAATAATTATAAAGATCTTAAAGTAGTTATGGAAGTTTTACAAGAATCCAATTTTTCTATATTTTTTATCATGGATTTCAAAGTTAAAAAATATTTGGGCAGGAAAATAGCAAAAGATAAGATTCTGATTTGTCTTTGACCAAAAGAAAAGGGTGATTGTTTTAGACCTATCAGGATGTTTTATGTATTACTATTTATCTTGCCTGCCCATTGAAGGGTTTAGAGAAATGTTGACCTTAAAAGGTGTAGTAGACAATTAAATGAGCTCTTTAAACTTGTAGAACATTTAACTTCGGTATTATAAATATGCAGCAATAGAGTCAATTAAATAGAGTGCGAAATTGCATTGTGTCACATTCAAATAGTTAATAGAATTTTACTTTAAAAGGAAAATTAGATATACTAAGTTAAAGCTGTTTTTTATTGATCAATATCAATATCGATGTTATCATTTCGATCCATGAAATTTTTGCTAAGTCCCTAAACTTTAATAACAATAAACCTGTATCAACCTTTTAACTTGACTTCTAGGAAGGTAAAAGTATTTCAAAAAGTACTTTGAGTGCTTTTAGCACTCCAATTTAGTGGCTGGAGACAGAAATTTTAATAGCTAAATAATAAAATCTTAAATCTGTTTAGTTAGTCTTTCGGGTTCATTTTTTTAAAGACTGTTAGTCAGAATAGTAAAACATTTCAAGCACATCGTACCACTAAAATAAACTGGTAAAATTAATTTATCTCAAATAATTTTAAAAAAATGAAATAAGAATAAAAATTATAATTCACCTCATGTATAAAACTACTTTGTGTTCATTTATACAGTGAAATCAAGTCAAAAAGAAGAAAAAGTTGAACAGATAATTTATTTAGGAAGTTATTTAGTGTACACAGTACACAATAATATCAATAATGCCCAAGCATGAAGATATGCTAAAGTTGCAACTTATTATACCATCTAACAAACATACATCAGTTGAGTATGTAAGGTTCATACATGCTGAATTGATTAAGTGTTTGATGTCAACTAAGGTCAAAAACCTTAATTTGAAGAATGTTTATCAGAAGAAATTGCATCACTACTTCCGCTAGAAGATAGAGTTGTGTTTGATCCACATGGATCAAGGGAACTTTGTACAGACATGGATCTTCCACCACTCCGTCTCCTTGCTCTAGATGGACTTAACTTGCCAGGATCAACACTGTTTGGATCCGCCTGGCAAATTTTGGGTTTACATATTTTAAAATAGATAGACATAAAAAAAATCAAGATGTATTTATATCAAATTTAACCCGATAAGTTGCCGCCACTTATACATTTACACAGGCATAATTAAATACTTCAACTCAAACTTAATCTGAAGTAGATTAATGGTTTTGTTATTATACACCATTATCATTTTAACCTTGATAATATACCATTTACTCCCTTCCCCTGTTTAAATTATGAACCCTTAGACATTAATTAATGATACCAGGGGTACATGGTACATTATTTCCATTTAGAGTAAATGGACTTTTGGCAGTGTAGTTACCTTTGGGTGTCCCACCAAACACTGAATTTTGAGAAAAAATTAGAAAAAGTGAATTGGAAGATTTACTTTTTTTAATGTATTTATAGACACTAATGCTGCTAGATTTTTTAAAATTGAAAATGTAGTAAATTATTAACGTTCTCCGGCCAAAAATAAGGCATTTTTACTCTCAGCAAATAATTTCTAATGTTAAGAAGTTACTTTACCATTAATTTTAATATAAATTGTCCAATTTTTACACTTTGAGCACTTATTCCTGCCAAAATAGCTGTCTCAGCTAGTCCTGGGCAAAATATTTTATATTCATATAAGTATACCTTCCAATTCACTTTTTTCTATTTTTCTATTTACTCCAGAGTAAACTCTTGAGTAAATTCATTTATTTATTAAAAAATTATAGTTTAATTTTTATTTGTCATTTTAAATTTTACTATTAATTAATAATTAATTTAATTATTAATAATTTTATTATTTATTATTATTACCAGACATTATTTACTAATTATGAAATAATTGTTTTAAATTTACATGAAAATAAATCAATTAAGACTTCCTTAAAAATTATCATTGTAACAAGTATTTCTGTAGTTCTAATAATTGTATAAGCAATATGAACCTTAAAATTATTAACAACTCATCTATGTATGAAACTAAAAGATAAATATTGCTATCTTAAATAAAACTGATATTAGAAATTAAAATATACTAACAAAATTGTTTAAATAAGTCAGGTAAATAAAGTGATATTATTGGTCCTTTAGAAATGCCTATAATTTGGGGACAACATGCATAAAGTATAAAAATTATGAGCAAGGTTTGAACTTTAAACCCATCTTACAATTTTAACTTTTTGTATAATATGTTTATAGATATTTATACAAATATATTGATGGCTTGATAGTGAAATCTTGTAAGTGACGTTCTTAGATGACTCCACTACTAATGCATTTGACTTAACACAATATAATTGTGGGAGAGACACATAGGAAATGTAACAAGCAAAATGCAATGCTACATCTGGGAACTGTTCCATCATTTGACATTCGTCATCATTTATGGCTCGACATAATGTCCCACTCTGTTTCGTTAAGTCTAACTCATCAGGGCGCCGACAGAGCATTTTGCTTGTTACATTTCCTAGGTGTCTCTCGCACAATTATATTGTGTCAACAATTCATGTTTTGCAAAACTCGTTAGTATCAATTGATATGTATTTGACTTAAGTAGAGGGGCATTATATAAATGGCAGAGATTTGAGGTTCACTATTAGGCCAAAGATATAAATTTATTGATAATTAAACTTTAGTTGATAATATTTAATTATAATATTTAGTTGTTATGAAAATTTTATAATTATAATATTTATAAAATTTTCAGTTACTTTAGAATTGTAAAATGTTTTGCAAACATAGTGTAAAAAGGTAATAAATATAAAAAATGGCTAACCTGGTAAGCAAGTGCGTTCATTATGATGTTGTAAGGTACGATGGCCAGTGGATGAATATCTCTCATTAGCACATTGGCAGGAATTTTATGGAAGTGAATGTACTCTAGGAAATTGAATATAACATCCTTTAATGTTATGTTCTGGTTACAGTCGCAGTACTTTTTACTCCACATTAATGCAGCCTGCAAGTTGTAAGGAAGCATTATTAAAACTATAAAGAAAGGGAGAAAAGGAGAAATAGTTCAAATAAGATTAGAAGTAAAAAGAAAATAATAGAGGTGACTGTAAATTTAATAAACACTAAAAATGTATTACTGTTATTTTTGCTGTGGTCATTATACACACAATGATATTACTAACATCTGCGATTGAACATTCAACTGGACAAGAGACCATAATCAGTACATACGAACAATTAAGATTGACTTGAGATTTTATTGTAAATAAAAAAAATTTGGTACGGAGTACCTGGATGAAATGAAAAAAACGCAACCACAGAAAAATATTGACATTCAATCAAAAATAAATAAAACTTCCTCATCACATCACATGCACACGCATACAGCCAGACAACTTTGCAAAAACCACTCAGGAGGCCTTAAATGTCTGAAACGGATAATTCGGGTTTCATCTTGCTAGCCGGTTTTTTTTGCAACACAATACTTTTCCTATATACACCTACGGTATATATGAGAAAAAGTAACAACTAACTGTGGAGAGTTCTTTTATTGTTTCATTCTATTAATATTGAATGCTCATTTAATAATATGATTTTTTTTAAAAACCTATTAGAATGCAGGAGAATTATAATAAAAACGAACACAATACTTTTCCTACATACCTACGTGTGTGTGTGTGTATATATGTATATAATTATATATATATATTTATATATATATATATATATATATATATATATAATAATAATATATATATATATATAATATAGTTTGAGTGGTATAGTATGAATGTAAGTATCTATGTATATACGTATATAGGTTTCATACCCCAGCATATAAGGGGAAAAATAATCTAGTAATATCTATTAATGATTAAAGTATACTACCGTCAAAAGCATAGGAATAACTCTTGCGGATTATATTTCATCTAAGAGTTCTTAGATGTAATATAAGTTCTTATAGTTTTTTCTCTTATTAAAAAGTTTGGGGGGGGATTAAATTCAAATATAAAAATAAACGGAAAGCTTCTGGTGAGAAATTATACTAATTATGCAAATACCTTGTAAAATAAGGGTTCTTTGCATGTAATGCTTAAAAGTGTGTGTAGTACTAAAGTGGAACACACACTTAAATAAAATAATAAAAATAAAAAAAAATACCTACAGTATAAATGAGAAAAAGTAAAAATTCAATGGTGGTCTCAGACAGTTCAAAATTTCCATAAAAGCAAGAATGATGGCACTTGTGCTATTCAGTAAGCATGCAGTATAAAATCTTTGCTAGATGAATACATTTTATTAAATTATCCATATTATATTTATATTATCTACAGATTAATTATAGAGCTAAAATTAATTATAATAATACAAATTAATAATAGATATTAACCTACTAAAGGAGAAAAGTAAATTTTTACTCCCTAGGCAGTCAAGTTGTTCCTGAGGCCAAAGCCGACCGAAGGAACCATATTATTTAAATCCCAAGGCTTGCCAAGGGATTTATTCAGTAGGTTCCATAATCTTATTGAAGTCACCATTAAG
>JACMZG010001913.1:23551284-23641284 GCA_018340805.1 Microvelia longipes
AAGTTTAGTGGAATACAAGAATCAAAGATTATGTAGTATACCTATAGATATGTAGTATATCAATATATAATCATAGATATGTAGTATATCTATATATAATCATAGACATGTAGTATATATACATAGATTATGGTATACTACATAATCTTTGACAAGAATCTACATTTAATTGACAAGGACTACTTCTTAAAAACTTTAAAATACATTAATTAATAATAATAATAAAAGCATTATTTAATAATAGAACGTAATAATCCAGTGATGGGAGTATTGCCAACTATGTTATAAGAAAATTATACATTGTTATGGTGGCAACATTAGTTAAGACCAACAGTGAACTGGCTTTGCTGTTATCAGTTATGCTCATTCTATATATAGTATTATTAAGCAGTACATCTGATAAATTAATTGAGCCTTCAGCCTGCTCAGAAGAAGTCCCTCGTGAACTGGTTGTTATTTTATATTTATGTTATTACACAGCAATTAACCATGTAATTTTCATCAAGTAATCCGCTTTGCAGCCGTTTTTAAGCTCCATTTCAAATCTCAATAGTTAAAACATTTAGATGATGCAAAATATGGGATTAATGAAGTTGTGAATATTCCACAAATAGGCTCATAACTTGCCCAACATTTCCACCAAGAAATACCTCAAGAGTTATCATGTGCCATATATATAAATACATACATACGCACACACACACACACACACACACACACACACACACACACACACACACACACACACACACACACACACACACACACACACACACACACACACACACACACATATATATATATATAATATATATTATATATATATATATATATACATATTTTTTTGGAATCAGGACGCAAAGAGGCAACAATCACCTCTTCCTTTCCTTCCCAATCATGAAACCTATTACTTCTTTACTTCTATCAACATCAAAGCCTTGTTTCTGAAATTTATAGTGCAATAAAATTCAATATAAATTAAATAAAGCAACTTAATTATGTTACATAAACATTGTCATTTAAATATTTTTTAGGACATCATTTTAGTGCTTCTGAAATATTCAACTATCTGTAAAGTAATAACAAACATTTATAACATTCATATTCCTATAAATTCTTCACACACTGAAGATGACGAGTGAGACAACAGTTAAATATTTAAATAAATAATATTATTAGTATTTATTAATAGATTATTCATTTAATTTACATTAAAAAAATCATTATAACTGAAATTCAATTTTAGTATTATAATTATATTATTAAAAATATTTTCTAAAAAAAACTAGTAGAAATGCATGCAAAAAAATTTAACTACAAATTAAAAATCAAATGTGAATGGAGTAGAAACTACTGAAATAGAAATAATTTATTAAGGTATAAAAATAAAAGGCTATCTACACACATAATTACAGAAAACTGCAAAGAAGGTTAAATTATTATTAGATTAAAGAAACTAGATTGGTTCAATTCCATAATATTCTTCTTGAAAATAAAGAAGATCGCTGTAAATTTTAAATTATTTATTTGGTTATATTAACAGTCAAAGAATAAAAAATATTTTTTTGATGTTTCAAAATTCAACCAATAAAGCTCCTCTAATAATAATATCACTATGGGTGCAATCTAATGATGAAATGATAACTAACCGTAATGATTAACTAAACACAAATAATCGTTAGGTAAATTAAACAGAAAAAGGGAAAACTTAAAACAAATTCAAACATCAAAATCTTCCAGTAACATAAGTACACAAATAAGTAGCTGTTTATTTTTATTGTATACATAAAAAATAAATAAATAGAATATACCGAGACTGGTGCAAACTGGGGCAGGTAAATAGGTAACACTTTCAGTCACTTCTAGGTTGAGTAGGTTTATTTAGCTGACAACTTACACTAGTTTCACCAAAAGTCACTTGAACAGGTTTATAAGAAGATGCATCTCCAAAAAAAGGGAGGAAAACTTTCAAATATCGTCATTTTAATCAAATTTATATAACATAATTAAAAGTGTATTTCAATATTTGTTCATTCAAAGCACCTAGGCCTTGTACGTACCAGTCATAGGATTTCAGCATAACTCATTTTAACATCCATCAATACCTAAGAGCTGAGCTGTTTTCTCCCCACTCTCTCACCTATTACCCCTTTTATATTTTAAAAATGGCCATTTCTTGACATATTTTATTATTAAGCAGAAAAATTAAAAAATACGTAGTGCTACTACTCAAGAAAAAAATCTTATTTAATTATGCAACATTTTTATTTTTAAATTATACTTGATCATTGCACCATCAAAAATTATCTGCATTAGTAGAGTATATATATTTAACAGTAAAAAAACTACAAAACTGTTGCAGACAATAAAAAACGTATTTCACCTACTTTTGTGAGGCTGTAAAGTACCTACTTCACAGTTTCCACAAATAAATGTTTAGCCTTCAAGAAAAATTAGATGAGAAACCAGAATAAAATAAAAGTAAACAAATCCAAATAAGGCAACAGTTTTAGGATACACAAATTTCACAAACAAGACACAATTTTTTATTTAATAATCCGGTATAGAAGATTTTTCTGAAGTAATATTTCCAAAATATAAAAAATAAACATAAAAACCAGTCCTAACTCATCATATAAAACAAAAACACAAAACCATTGGTTTGTTGGCCATAGTAAGAGATGTTTGGATTGACATTCCCAAGCCAGCTCTAAATATAGAAAAAACAATTTCAGGACTTAATTAATGAAACATTGGAAATAAACTTAACTTGCTCTGTAAGTTTTTATTTTATGTTACCTGAATAGTCGAGTTTTCTAACGATCTTCTAAACTGAAATTGTATAATTTTTTGGTTTTGTCAAAATATTTATTATAAAAATTATTATAAATTAAAAAAAAAATAATGAGAATAAAAGAAGTATTATTTGTGTGTGACTAAACGATTAATTAAATTAATTTATTATTAATTGATTAATAAATCTACAGACTATCCTAAAAATGCATTTTTAGAGATGAGTCAAGAACTGATATAAATCTTAGCTACAGGGAGAATACAAGGGCTCTTATCATGGCCTTTGTGACTTGATACCACAACGGTACATAGGTGACACTATTTTTTGCTTGAATTATCTATTATCTATTTAAAAATAGATATTTTGCTATAAACTAGAATTATTAACGAACAACTTAATTTAAATTTGGATATCAATTTTCCTAAAATTGATTTACTCAAACCAACACTTGACAAAATACGAAAAAGGGGAAACCATGACACCGGTGCACATTATAATAAAATGCACAAAGCATCATAACACCAGATGACTTACTCGCACACCTGACATCTCAGCGTCATGATCCTGACTCAGGTACACACTTCCTTATTTAAACCCTCTCCTATTCCCTTCCTTATCTTCAGAGGGCTCGTCGTACTCATTGAGACTAGATGTTTTTCACTGATATTGCTTTATTAGTTGAAAGCTCTAGTGTTACCCGCCTGATGATGATGGCGTTAACTTGCTGGCCCTTATATCCCTGGCCAAAACCGGTCCAGGGATATTCATATCCAACAACAAGTATCGATGGAAGCTGAATATTCAACTTGTAATAAATATAACCTCTTTATTATTCTTTAATTAACCGTGATTTAGAAAGTGATTTAATGTGGCATCACTGAAAATGTCTGCACTTTCTAGGGTATAGTTTATTTTTTTTATTTTTAAGTGCCAATTTTAAAATTTATGTGCCATTAGGGTTTACACAGGTGTGGGGAATCTCTAGTCCCTCTTGAGTACAAACAAGTACTGTAATGGCACCTAATCGAAACAGTCACACTACCAGATTCCTTATAATTGTGCTATTCCAGCAAAGTTCTCCTCTCTCAGTATAAGTCTCTTTGTTTGTCCTTAAAATGGAAGCTTGTTCTGTAAAGTTTTTTTTTGGGAATTATCTCTATATTAGTAACCATACATACATAGAGTCTGTATTTTTGTATAGTTATGACAAAATTCAATATAAGGGCCCAATGGAAGATCAATTCTTTAGAAAAGAGTAGGGGCCTTTTTTCTGACTCATTCAATTTTACATGTTTATTTAGTTCATATTTTTGTATTTTTTGTTTATACAATAATAAAAGATATTTTTAATGTCAATACTAAATTATTATCATACAAAAAGCAAGTGTTCTCGTTTTGCTCAATTTTTCTAGGTTAACTAATAACGAACACAAGGCACAACATATACTTTATAAATAATAATACAATTCAATGATTATTTTAGGATGTTTACAGGTATTAAAGTTTGAATCGAAGCTCGTATAATACAAATCTAAAACACATTCTAATTATTAAGCCAAAAGGGTGAGGATTAAAGAAATATTAATAGCATAATGTTTAAAAAAAATCAGGGATAGTTGATCTAATACCAACTTTGCAAATTAAAATAAAAATACCCACTATTTAATCAAAATTCTACTAAAGTAAAAAAAAAATCTAAATTTTGCATCACAGTGCAAAAAAACGAATTATTTGAGGGGTGGATTCTAATAAGCATATGGTTTTATCCATCGGCATATGGTTTGATGGAACCAAACAGAGTTGGTTATTTTTATCCACCAAAAACTGTTTGAAGAAACCCTACAGTTTTGGTTTTATCCATTAAAAATTGTTTGGTAGAACCAAACAGTGTTTCTGTGTCAATCAAGACCTGTATTTAGCCAAAAGGGAGGGAGAACTCTGAAGAATCAGTAAGAAATAATCCGAAGCTGGAACTCCCTTTTTTATTTTTCCTGTATATAAAAAAATATTGTGTTTGCACTATAAAACAAAACTTAAATTATCTGTTTCAGGCCATTTAAGACCTCCTGAGTAGGTAACAAAAAGTTGCCTGTCGGGTAAGTATATTTATGTCTGTTATCATTGTAGCTCCCAGCGTATTAATGCTAGAGAGTTGAAACTTTGTACGTAAAATCAATCTCTCGGTCTAGTTTATTAAAATAATAACTTTTTTTATTATGCCATTGACTGAAAACAATGACTTAGCAAAAATCCTTAAAACCCGGAACTATGTTTTAAGATAAGTATCTAGATAAGTGACAGCCAGAAAACAAATTTATCCTAAAATGTTTCACCCAGGAAAAGTCTTTAGTTATAATTTTTGTGGTGCTGAATTGATTAAAACGGTCTGGAGTTGATACCCCTTGATAATTGACAGGAAACCAAAATAAAGGTTGGTAAAAAAATATTTGTCAAGTAGGGTGTCATTTTCAATGGTTGTTGAGGCACAGAGTCACTCAAACCCATTCCAGATATGACACAACTACTCAAAGTGATTAATAAGTCAAAAATACAGAGGTAAATAACTGGAAAATTAAAAATAAGATAAGTGAATAACAAATGTAATGTAGGGTGTTGCTTTCAGTATTTTTTGGGTCTCTGAGTAAATTGAATAGAATATAGAAATAAAAATGAATTTTTTATGGTCTCAGGAGTCAGAGTACTCAAAACCAGGGGCCCGTAGAAGAAAGTAAATCCTCCCGGATTTTATTAACTTGAAGGAATCTACCTCAACTTTTGATCATTTCTTTTTTATTTAGGGTTTTTTCATTTCCCTCCCTCCAAACATATAAAAACCAAGTAGGGTTTTTCCATCACACTTATTTGCCGGATAAAACCAAATGCATTTTCTAAATTAGGTTTTCTGTTTACCTCTTGTATAGGGGGCAACTGTTGGGTGTAGGCACCTCTCTGTAGCAACACATGGCCAAAACAAAAATAATAACAAAACCCAACAATACAACATCTATCTAAACATCTAAAAACCTCTACCAATTTTGACTAAAATGAATTACCTAGATACTAATAGTATGGTTATAGATTAAGGGTGGTATTCAAGATCATTCCTTTTGTTTGAGCAAGACTTACAACATTAATAATACAAATAAGCCTGTCAAGAACTAATGTATAATATTCTTGAATACCCCTAGAACTCAATATTATTACTTATAATAATCTATAAATTTTAAGATCTTAAAACTATGCTAATAAGGAAATGGATCTTCAAAGTCACTTACAAGTAAACATCATGTTGCAAAACGCTCATGAAGTTTTGTAAAGTTTTATAACAAACATAAGCATCATTTTCTAAAAAAAATTGCTAAAAGAGAAACCCAAAATCGACACCAACTGCATTAGTGTACTTGGCTATTAACTTATTCCTCATCAAAAACTCTGAGTTCATTCAACTTTTCATATTTACTGTAGTATGCTACTTGATTTATCATCTAAAAAATGGGATGTGCAGAAGATAACGGAATCATACAAAAGCTTGAGCTCTTTTCTTTTAGGGACTTTTTATCGGAAGATGACACTAATGAGTTTGTTTGGATGCATTATGTAAAGCAATTTGATAATTGCTTCAAATCTCTAGGGAAGCATTTTTAACAAGCCTCCCCTTAAGGAGGAGCAGACCTTTTGTAACTTTATTTAATTGTATAGATAAGGCACTAATGCCAAACTATAGCTTGAACTAACTACATAAACATATCTTTGGTTTCAATGAAAGTATAAAAATTCTGAAAATGGTGTTTTTGCTCTTATGTTTCAATTGTGCACAGTGTAATATGAATTATCCTTCCAGAACAAAGGATGTGCATATACACTAGTCTTATAGTAATTGAAAAATACAACAAGCTGTATCATTAACATATACTTAGAAAAATTCATTGTCATTTGCATACTACTCTCATTTAAACTTATCATATTTAGATAGGTGTGCTTTGTTCATAAGGTTTTGAGCTCAGTAGTTCACTCATTCAGAGCATTAGAAAAACCTCAAATAATCTTAAACACAAGATTTCATAAAAATGATCATAGATAAGAAACAGAATTAACTGACCCATATGAGCCCTAATCATAGAATTTAATTTGAACTCAGAAGTGCTATAAATCCTTTATTTACAAAAGATAAAGCATAAAAATTATGAAAGGTGCTTGTTTTCAGATTTATCACATTTTGATTGAATCCAAGGATATATGCTAAGGCAGAGACTTCTAATTTCTACCATTAGACAAATTTTATCATTCCCTAGATTAAAGAATTTGAATTTATCTTCTTATTTACAAATCAAATATATTTTTAAAACACTAACCAACCTCTATCTACACACTTACTACACAATCAAAACTGGATTATAGCCTTATTGATTTCTGATAAATTTATGAAGAGATGCAATTTTTGTCCTTTTATTATTGATAGTAAGAACAATTTTTAAGAAGGATTATCTCAATAATAACATTTTACCTTCAGCTAATGCTAAAAATTTAGATAATACGTTGACCCAAATTCTAAAATTATAATTAAATAGTGCTTCATACATATACTAAGTTTTTAAGTAGAATACCCCCCCCCCCCCCCCTTCTCTTGCTCAATGCTCATTCTGAAACACTTACTTTTACTAATGAACAATGCTAGAACTTAAACGAGATCCATAAAAAAGTACATAAACTTTGATATTTTCTTTTTAATGTAAACAAAAAAATATTGGATTTCCCTAAGCTTAAAATACATCAGTAATAAAGTCAACCAATCAGATATTAGTAAGAAACATTTATATCTACTTTTAGATATTTAGTTGTTTTTTGTTATCAACCTTCAATAAAACTATAATCTAAGCATAGGAATTAATTAAACAATAAAAACAGTTTTCAAAAATTTTAAACACCAAAATAACAATGGAATGAAAGTTTTAATTTTACCTGAGCTGCAGCGGAATTTTGAAGATTAAGAAGAGGTTCAGAGCTACGTTTTATAAACAACCTGAGTTTACTTTCTTTTGGAGGAGCTTCTTTCTTTGGCCTCTGAGGACTAGGTGTCTGGTACAGTAATTTCTGAAACACTCTAATTTTATGCAAGTAATTATTAAAGAATTAAATTTGATCAATTGGGTTACTTAAAAATAAATACGTAGTAAACAAAATAAATTGATTTTAATAATAATCAAAGTAAGGGGTCTATGATTTAAAAAAAAATCTATTGGTAAGTAAATTCATGTTAATGAGAATCATAAGAGTACAGTTCACGTATACTATTAAACAACAGTGCACCATAGATAAATGTACAAACTAATGTTATACACTTTAAGCTATGGATAATTTTTTTTTTTTTGTAAGAAGTATTTCTACTTATGTTCTGTGAATAGTTATTAAATTTATCGAAAAAAACTATAATTAATAAAAATAAACTATATAAAATATTTTTAAAAGTAAGGTGAAACTTTTTGGAGTTCACATTTACTTAAAATTAGTATTAGGTATCTATTTGAAAGTTTACTCTTACCTGCTCCTAGCAGCTAGGACAGCCTTAACAGCACATACAGGTTCTCTTGTATCTCCAACAAGAAAAGTGACATCACATAGTTCCGGCATACTAGCCAAAAACTTGAGATCTTCAGCCAAACCACTCTTGTTCTCGAATACACTAAGGTCCTGATCGTCCACTCCCATCTCACCCATTACCACACACTCGGGCATAGCAAACTACCTATCAACACCAAAACACTAATATCATAAGGATTCAACATAATCCAAGAGCCGAACCTGAAAAAATGTGACTCATTTTGCACTACTTCAAAACAAAGCCTATATGATTGCGCATGCTCAAAATGTTATAACATCACACTAATTCCAGTTTTCTAGCAATAAGTGGCTCCCTGAATGTCGTGTGCAGAACATGAAAAGACTATTGTTTAAAGGAGATAAAATGTTCTATAGAACGAGTGTTAAATTATCAAGATCACATGACTACAACCAAAGTTATGGCTCTTTCAAAAACACCAGAAAAATGGTTAATTTATGCCAAGTCAGCAAATTTCTTAGGAAAAATTTGAATTTTTTGGTGCATTTTTTGGCCATTTAACAAATGTCATAACTTTAGTTGTATTTATCCAATTATGATGAAAAAACACTTGTTTTATAGAAAATTGTATCAGCTATAAAAATGGTCAGTTCATGTTTTGCACACGACTTACAGGGAACCACTTATTACTAGAAAACTGGAATTAGTGTGATTTAATAAAATTTCGAGCATGCGCAATCATATGAAAGGCTCCATTCTGGATAGAAAGACCATGCTTTTCCTTCATAATTTAAGGTATAAGGTAAATTTCTAGAATAATTTGGTTTGAAGTAGTACAAAATGAGGCTCTTGGACTAACAGTTTGAAAATAAGTATTACAAAAACCACTGGGTCCACAAGGTATATTTTTAGGAATCTCCAAAACTAATATCTTCCATAGTATAACACATGGTTATAATCAGTTGACAGCATGGGAAAATAATGAGCCAATGAGGTTAGTCCTGGATGTTAAACCACACCCACAATTTCATATTATCCCAACCTCATGGGTGCCTCAACACTATTTTCTGTCAACTGATTATACCCATGATCAATACTATTGTGTCAACAGTAACATCTAATCATTAAGTAAAATTTATAGAAGTTGATTGTGCAGATTCAACATCCAATTCAGCAAAATTAAATCAATAAAATAATATTAGCTTTTGCAAAACCTTCCACTAAAAACCCTCCCACGTAATGTTATAAATAGAAATTATCCAAACAATATTAAATATAATATATTCCAATGAACACACAAAAATTTAATAATATTGATTAGTTAACTTTAGTTCTTGTTTACAAATTGATAGTCAAAAGTACATAACAGACTCACACTTGTTGATTAAATACCAGCCTGTTGCATCTACTTCTCGGAAACTTAATTTCTAATATCAAGTTATGAAAATAACTTTCATTTTTATAAAAATATTATAAATAGAAACTTCAGCCATTAATTTTGGTCATTAAATGACCAATAGTAGACATGTAAATGTATATATAAAAGCTAAACTGTGTAAATAAAAGATAAATTAATCAGATATAAAAGAAAATCTAAAAATGAACTTAAATACTGAAACTCCCTTTTTGATTTAAGTTACTAATCAATAAACCCGCGCATATTTGGTTTAAAATGCCATTACCAACTTAAAAACTCAAAATTAAAAAAATTGCTCTAAGCATGGTCTTAAATTAATTAAAATAGTGAGAATAAAAGTTCTTAATCTTTCACGACTTTAGCAAAGTTCTTGTTTGTCACTGGTATTTTTTGTCAACAAAAGTGAAAAAAGTGTTTTCTAGAGCTTCATTTACATTAATCTAATTATTTTATATAAAGTTTATTTTTACCTTAGGATTAGTGTCGTGATAAAATTGCATCACTTTTATAAATCGTCGTTTCTTTTAGTGTTATAGTCAAGTTTTAAGAAGTTTAGATGAAAATGTTGCTGTAGGTAGATGAAAGTAATGTTCCTCCCAATATTATTTGATTAAATATTAATTTGTTGCGTACTTACACTACTTAAATTTATAAAATGGTTGATGTTAAGTGCTTACTGATAAATCATTTTTCTGAAAGCGACACAGAGAATGAAAAAACCGTTCCTATTATAGAGCAATACGTTCAGGATGTAAAAGATTTTAGTTCTCAGTATGGAAGTGATATTAGTATTTCATATACAGCTTATAACATAACTGGGAAACCAAGTAAATTTCCCGATTATGGTGATTTTCCTCAGGCATTTGTTATGGTTTGTATTTTTTTGTCAGTACTAACAATTCCCAAAATATATACACTATATCCTTTTTTCTTTTACATATTTCATTTCCTTCATTCTTTTGCATATTACATATATCTATAATTTCTATATATACTATATCTGTTGTCAGATATAGTGAAATAGAAATTACAAGGACTTGACTCAAGTATTTCGGTCTTTCAATATGACTGAATATGTCAAAAATAGAGAACTTTGGCCACTAGAGCTACTTTTAGCGACTTGTAATCATACAGAAGGTTATGCCTAATTTTGTTAAATTAAATGAATTTTGTTTGTTAAATTAATAGTTTCCATTTTATGGCTCAATGAATGGCACAAATGAGTAATTATAACGTCAGTAGCAGTATCTTTACGATAAACTTTATACTTAAGAGTGTCATTAGCTCTACTCACAGTAAGGTCCAGAAAGTTAAAGCTGTTATTAACTTTCACTTCACAAATAAATTTAACAGATGTGCTTGCTCAGTACTGTAAAGGGAACTAAACAGAAACTGGTCCCCACTCCAGTCAGATATGTTAACTTGCATACTGTCTCAAACATAATTTCTAGGCTCCAAAGAAAACCATAATTTCTTCTCCCGGCAATTATATTTTTATATTTCTTGTCTCTTATTTAATCTTTGTTATATTTTGATTGGCCTTTTTTACTTTTTGTTTCTTATTGTATTATATTTATTTTTTGGACCTCTGTAGGGACTGAGGGACAGTTTTAAATCTTTATTTGGTTTAAAACTGTATTTGTGAATAGACTTTTATTTTGACCCTTTAAGTTATAAATGATTTTATATAATAATACACTTCTTGGATTAATCCTGTAAAAGAAATGTATGCTGGCCCTGTTAGTCAAAGAGCCAGACTAGAAAACAACTCATTTAGTACTGCTTCAAACCAATTTTTTAAAAATATATCCTGAATATGAAGTAAAAACATAGTCTGCCTATCCTGAGGGGAGCCCTTTATACGATTTTTGAAAACTGTAGCTCAAAACTGTAGAAAATCACACAAATTGTAGGTTTCTTGAAATAAGTTGTTCCCTAATAGCCGTGTGCAAAAATTAAAGAACACAGTTTTTTAAGCTGTAAAAAACCTCCAATAAATCTATTATTTATCAGTCAAAATTGGATTATTACTAGAACCTAAGTTATAGCATTTGCAAAATAACTTAAAAATGCAGAAGACGTAGCCATTTTTTGAAAGTAATTCTCTGACTTTGCAAAAATTAATAACAGCATAATTTTTTTGGTGATTTTGCCAATGATTTAACTTTGGATGTAGTTGTCTGATTTTGATGAATATACACTTGATTTATTGAAAATCTTATCATTTTTAAAAAAATGTTTTCTTTCCATGTACAGGGAACCTCTTATTTCAACAAATATAAAATTTGTGTGATTTTCTAAAATTCTGAGCGTCCACAGTCATTTGAAAGGCTCCAATTTGGATCAGCAGACTATGTTTTTTCTTCATTATTTAAGGTATATTTTCAAGAAAAAATGGGTTTGAGGCTGTACTAAATGAGTCACATTTTTTAGATCCAGCTCCAGGGTTATGGTTTAGTTACTGATAGATTAGTTTTTTAAAATCAATTTAAATTAAAGTAGTTTTTGATTATTCTGAGTTTGCACTGTGACTCCATACAAGCCCATAGCTAGCCAGAAATTGTAGGAGGGACGAAATAAATTCTAGACAAGGTGATGTTTGGCCATTGATAACTTCCTCGCCAGAAGGGACAAGGAAATGAGGGTGTCCCCTTTCTGGCTATAAGCTTCCCTACAAAAAATATTTGACACCTTTTTAATTTAGTAAGTCAAAATATAAAACTAGACAAATATTTGATGGTTACCCAGAGTTTCATTTTCATTGTTCTTATACTTTTTATCATTCTGATTATTAGGAGTGTTAATTAGTTTTTTTTCCTTCACAGAGAACGTATGGGAAATGGTGGGACGAAGCACCTTCAAGGAGAATCAAGATAATGCCTCAAAATTACGAACCATCTGTTAGTCAAGACTATATTGGTAAGCACTTGTTATACAAGTTAATTTAATTTAGTGTTGGAACCTCTGTCTTCATGGTATTATCTAAGTTAACATAGACACGTAACCCCCTTGTTCTATTGATGATTACCCACCCAAAGGAGTTTTAATGTATTGCATTAATTTAAAATTTAAAGTATAGAAATTGTAATTTTTAAACATCCTAGTACAGGATTTTTTTTAAATGTGAACCTTTTAACATAGTTTAATTGTTTCACCTACTACGGAATAAAATAAAAAACGTTTCGAAGAGAAAAACAAAATAATTTTGAGATAGTGTCTACCACTGTATATCTTCCTCTATGGTGTCTATATTATTTCATTTATAAAAAAATAGTATTATTACCGAATGAATGCATCAACAGACATGTTAATCTGCACCATAATTGTACTAGTTTTATTATTATTTGGCCCCAGTATTGTGTTCTAATATTTGAAAAAACTTTGTTTTTATTTTTATCGCTTCTGTTTGATATTTGTTTACCCTTTACCTATTTAAACTTTGCCTGTTCCAGATGTAATGTTTGAGCATAAAGTGAAGCCCATAAGAGTAAGCATTTATGAAACTTATAATCCAGGGAGTGTTGTTAAAATATGGGCTTATGATGCTAAAGGTAAAGGAAGATGGGCGTTGCTATGGTCCGGGTGCGGCCAAACGCAGCATTCTCCTCAAATATTCTCTCCCCGAATCAATAATGTTGATTTCTTAACAAAGTAAGTGAAAACACGCACTAATCATTAGCTTTTTGGTTTCATTCTTCTATCGTCATTAGAAGGCTTGTCTTATCTTTCCGTTTGAATACATTTTTGTTACCAGAGTTTTTCAAACCAAGTTTAGATTTTAATTACATTTTTAGGTAAGGTTTCATAGATTCTTTAACAATATATATTTAAGTATATTTTTTGGGGCGGATCAAAAATGTGGGTATGTATAAATTAGTGTTGTGTGAGCCTCAATATGTCATATAATTCCTGAAAGAGGCCGCCAAGTAGGTAAAGAATGGGATATTTATTTTTAAACCATCCTAAACCAGTTGTTTGTTGAGGTATTTAAAATTTATCATTTTTAAGGTACAAATATCTCTAGCTTTAATCTAATTTAATACATTTTAATTGGACAGTTAACACTCTGTTGCTTTTATAAAAAGTTTTAATATCATAGTAAGTGGAACTCATTTGCCATCCTGTGTTATAAAATATTGATGGTTTGTGTGAACAACTTATTATGTTATTACGTAATATTTTTTTGTCTTAAATCAGAAATATGAAATGATCTTTTAAGATATGTGTTACTAATTATGCATTGTACATCACAAAACTAAAATCAGTTGACAGTGTGGGAAAATAGTGTTGAGGAACTTATAAGGCTGGCTTTATTTGAAATTAAAGGTGTGCTTTAACATCCAGGATAACGTCATGGGCTCCCCTCGTATTATTTTCCCACGCTGTCAACTGATTTTAGCCGTTTGTTGTATTATAGTATTATAGTTTGTAGTATTATAGTATATTATAGTATTGTATGTTTTTTGTTTTAAAGTAAAACTTTCATGAGGTGTGTATATTATATATATATATTATATATATATATAATATATTATATATATATATATATAATATACACCTTATGAAAGTTTTACTTTAAAACAAACATTTGGTAAAAACAAATATCTGGTAAAATCATTTTATTTTATTTTTTCTAAGTGAAAGAGTCGTAATAAAATAAGTAACATTTACAAAACAGTCTTATTTACCGCTTCAACCGATAAAATGTTTAAGTCTGGTGGAGTTGCAACAACCTCGGCGTTTCTTAAATTACTTTCAAACATTGTAAATCATACTTTCTATTAAATAAATAGAAGTTAATGTAAATTTAATTTTTATTGTAAAGAAACAAGAAATAACTAACAGAAACATGGTTATACTGTTAAAACAGTGAAACTATAACTGAACTACAACAAGAATGTGGTCTTCAGTGCTGAAGACTTCCAATAAATGAACTCTTAGCTGTACAAAAAGTGTTTTTGTATGCTATAATACGAAACTCTTCTTTTTACAGTAGATGCAAATTTGCATTTCACTTTCTGTACAACAAGGAATAAAGTCACTTTACTCCCTACCTCAGAAAAAGTATTTTCTCTAATAAATGGATATTTTTTTTCAGTTTATTTAGAATAGAATTTGATCATTCTAAATTAGAGTATTATACAGAACTAGATGCCATATTACTGACTGGCCAAAGTAGTTTATCGTCTGATCTAACTCAGGAAAGTCTGGATGAACTTCTTGCCTTAGACGCTTCCAGTTCTTCTGTTTCTAATATTTGCCGGCGATGCTTGAGTCCAGAAGAAGATAAATCTCCTCCAGGAAGGTGCCATAGTCCGGTTCAATCTCAAATCACAAAACAAATTTTAGATTTAGAACTAACGACTTGGCATTCGGAAGAAGATATTAAGTCTAGTTTACACGAATTAAATAATTTAGCAAAACATTATATTGATTTATTGCATGATATTAATAAAGGAATAGAGTCGGTTTCTCTGGATCCTTGTGGATATTTTAGTAATCTTCCTGACGAAACAATACTCAATATTTTCAAATATTTAGATTTAATTTCATTAACTAATTGTTCAAAAGTAAGTAAACAATTTAAAAGGTTAGCATCGGATGCAATGCTATATACTGAATTAGGTTTGAGACCCTATTGGAATAGAGTAGACTCTCTTACTCTACGAACTTTAACTCCTAAATGTATCTACTTGCAAAAATTAGATTTATCTTGGTGTGGTAACTACGGTAGAGTAACATCTACTGATTTTGCTTCGTTCATTAAAGATTGTGGTAAATTATTAACCCATTTACGGTTGGATTGCTGTCGGTTCGTCGATGATTTATGTATTATCGCCATTGCTGAAACTTGTTTAAGTTTACGTGAATTGACTTTAAGGAATTGTTATGAAATAACTAATAAAGGATATGAAAGATTATCTTCAATAACGACTTTTGAAAGGTTAGATTTCTATAGAACTTACATTGAAAATGAACCTCTTGTAGCCATTTTAAAGTCATCACCTGAATTGAAACATATTATACTTGGAAGTTGTATCAAAATATCAGTTATGGATGAAATAGCTCAAGTATTAGGAATGTACAATAGAGAACTCATATCAGCTGACTTCTGGAAAACCTACAGCCTGACACCTGTTGGAGTCAAAGCACTCTGTAACTGTACACATTTGCAAGAAATTGATTTAGGATGGTGGTGAGTTGTATTATTTTTATATTTATTTAGGTTTTCATTTATAATTTTGAATTCAATCATGTTGTTCATATTGCTCTAAAATAGTATTTGTAAAGTTTTATGTATGAAAATAATTTATTTATTTTACAAATATGAAAGCACGGGACCTTTACAATATTTATATAAATATATGGTAACATATGTAATAAAAAAACATTAAAAAAAGGAATAAAACGAGAGAAAAAAAGGAGATGTATTACAATAATAATACAAATAATACAAAACAATAATAAACATAAATTAACAAAAAAATTGTTTGATGGTTTAGCTTTTTACGTCAAATATTAAGTTTAGAGAGAAACAAGTATAAAACAAAAAGTTTAATGAAGTGCTTCTTGTTATCTGAGATTGTTGTAGAAGAAGGAACTGGTTGATTAAACCTGGCCTTATGGCCCAGTTATTTGGGACCTAAGGTACTAACTTCCTTAAGGGTTTAAAACTGCTTTAAGCTCACCAAGTCCTGACAGGATTCAATCCCTGCTGACATCTTACACCCCTTAGTAATTTCAGAATAAGTGAAATAAGTGAATAAGTGAATTTTCTTCCGAAAATTATTGAAATATTTCCAATAAAATATATTCTTTCTAAATATTTCCTTCAAAATATAATACTTATTTACATTTCAGAATAAATATTCCGAAATATATACTTCCGAAATATTTCTTGATTTCATATCATATTACTTTGCCACTAAGTGATATGATGATGATTTTATGTTTGTTTCAGTTTGGGCGTGTCAATACCAGGAGATTGTTTATCGCAGTTAGCAACAAGTTGTACAAAATTAAAGAAATTATTTATGGCGGCACTGAGAGGGATCTCAGACAAAGATATATCTCAGTTCATTGCTTCTTGTCCTCACCTAGAACAGATAGATTTACTGGGAGTTCGAAATATTTCTGCTAACATCTGTTTCAGGTAAATGTATACTAATAATCTCTCGTGTATGTTTTTACTCCTGCTACCATATATTTGCTTTTCCTCATTTATTCCATAGGTATATAGGAAAGGAATTTTGTTTCCTTTTTTTAAATTTCAAAAAATTCTAAATACTGGGATGTCACCGGAATTATCCTCTTCTGGTGTTTTTAAGACCTCCTAAGTGATTTTTACAAAGTTTTTTTTGTGTGTTATCATCATATCTCCAAGTGTATTTATGTTAGAGAGTTTAAACTTGACACAAAAATCAATCTTTAGGTCTAGTTGTGCTATCCGGAAAATAATTATTTTATGACACCATTAACCTGTAATTATGACTCAGCAAATTTTTAATTTGCCAAATTTATCTTTTATCCGTTTCAGGATCTAGTTTTGTTGCCATTCTGCAGTATGATGTTGCTAAGGAATTTAAGGTTTTGAATGCACAATGCAATACTGAGTCATGATTGAAATGTTATACTCTACTATATTTGTAGTCACGGTGCTATCAACAAGTTTTAACTAAACTTTAAATTGACTAGGGTCAAATTATTCTTTTCAATTTTTTGGTTAGCTTTTAAAAAGCAAACCTTTACTGTATGATGTCACTTTGATCACTGCATACCCCCTCCTACTTTAAAATCATCCTTAATATTAATTATTGTATTAGCTATGATTTATTCAAGCATACACTTTGTTATAACATTAACGCACGAATGAGTGGAGGAATTTGCATAAGCATACATGATAAGCACGGTACCTTATAAAAATTCAATTACTATATTGTCTACTTTCGTTCAAACTGATACATTTCAATGGGTATTATAGTGTCTTACGAAATTAATAAACAAATTCCATTATTGTTTCAGATTATTGCGTGAGTGCAAACATTTGCGATTATTAGATGTTAGTTTCTGCGATCAAATCCCTGACCATGTAATTGAGTCATGGATGAAGCAGTTCCCTAATGTTAGTTTAAAGAGATCATTTCAACAAGAACAGCCTCTTCCTCCCAGAATACATCTCCATCCAAATGCAGTATTTGCTTAACTAATGCCGACCACCTGTCATAACTCATATAATTTCAATGTTTTGTCTAAAAAATTTAAAGCAATTAAAATGCAATTTCAGAATAATATTTTTATTAAGTTCCATTAAATAAAGACCTGAGAAAATTTTGACTTTTAAAGTTGTTTTAGTGATTATATGAAAATCACTAAACTTCTGTTAGAGTGTAGAACAAGACCTATTGAATAGACAGCTGTTGTAAATTTTTGAAGTTGGCAGCGCTGATTGGTGATAAGGGCTTTATTTTTAAAACAATGCTGTAAATATATGGGGGATTTGACAGAAGGTTAATTCATTTAAATTTGTGTAATATTTAAGGCAGAAATTTATGAGTTTTAGTTAAATTATATGTTCTGATATTCATTTAAAAGAAATAAACTCTTAAATATCATTTTCCATTGATAAAAGTCAGCTTATATGAAAAATCCCAAAAAGATAGGATGTTTAGAAAATAATTCCCCTACAGGTTATCTTTGTTAAGCTGTCTATGTAAGAAAGGAGAGAACCACATGATAAATCATAGATGATACAAAGACAGTTGTACTAAATTATTGAAGTTGGCATCATTGACTGATAATATGGGCTATCAGGGGAGTCCAGCTTCAGCGATTTGATTGTTCCCTAACAGCGCCGGAGAAAATCGTATTCTTCTCAGTTATAATCGGTAAGACTCGTTTATTTCTGGGGTGGCAGGAAAACTCAAGTATACTATTTTTGTATTATTAGATATTTGGTATGAAAATTTTATTTATTTTATAACTTTTTGTGTACGTTTGATTCAAAAATTGTCCAAGTTTTTCCTTTTGATAATTTCTTTTAAATTCCTTTTAATTTTACTAATTACTTTTAATTTACTAATTTCAATGAGGCATAAGTACATGCTTTTACTATTTATATTACATGCAATACATTTTTACATGGTGCACCGAGTTTTTTAACTCTGTAGTGTGCCATTTTTATCTTCGGCACATTTTTTATTAATTGAAAATAAAACAGAAATTATGGTACTCTGTGACGTTTTGTGATGTCCCAATGAAGCTCGAAAAGTAATATGTGCCAGTTTCCAAAAGATTAACTAAAGATTTATAATAAGGTGGGATGGAGTGTCATGTGTTTCCATTTTTTATCACTATTTTAGGGGACTGTAGTAGTCTGTCAAAGGTAAAAAAAAGGAAATTGGCAATCTTACCTTGTAGTTTTTTTGAGGGCTATGATAATGAGTTAATTTTCCAAACTTCCATTGTTGAGTTCCTGCTGAACAAAGAGGGTCCTGCTGGACTATCTTTGTTCAGCTGTGTATTTATATCTATATTAATGATAGGCCTGTCTATCAAGGGTAGAGTCCTTCATATGATTGCGCATGCATAAAATTTTATAAAATCGTACAAATCTCAGTTTTCTTGAAATGAGTGGTTCACTGTGGGTTGTGTGCAAAACATGAAGAGAACCTTTTAACGTTGATAAAATTGATAAAATTATCTATTAAACAAGTGTTTAATCATCAAAATCGGATGACTAAAACCTAAGTTATGGCACTTTCAAATAACACCAAAAAAATTGTTAATTTATTCAGTGAATTTTTTTGAAAAAAATATTGGCTTTTTGTACATTTTTTTGGACATTTAACAAATGTCATAACTTTAGTTGTAGTTATCCGATTTTGATGATTAAACACTCATTTTGTAGAAAACTTTATCAGCTTTAAACAAGTTCTCTTCATGTATTGTTCAGGACTCATAGAGAACGAGTGCATTCATATAAAGGAATCCTCTCTGCATAAGCCTATACTTTTCCTTCATAATTTAAGGTTTATTTTTAGAAAAATTTGGTTTGAAGTAGTTCAATATTTTGGTTGTCATACAAAACTAATGCTTCCTGACATTGCATAAAAATGCTTGAAATCATTTTAACTATGAATTTTCTTGATCTTTATTCTTACTTACGTAATTAAGTTTTAGTTTTCAGTGGGTAGAAATGACAAATAAATTAATATAAAAATTAAAATTAATTGATTAAAGTACTTAAAAGCCTCATTTGTTTCCTTGGCTATTATTGCTGGTATATTTTTAAAATAATATTATTTACCTCATAATTTGGAAGTATTACTTTACCTCATATATTGGAAGTATATTTTAAGATGCAATATTTATCTAATTTGTAATTTTTTATTTTAGAAAAAGCTAAATCAGAAAAATACTATTTAACATTAACTTTTTTTGAATTCAGATATTCTGCAATAACTCTTTGAAAAACAAGTATTCTTCAAATCAAAATTATTCGAATTTTGGTTTTGATTTGAAATACTTTTTAATAATTTCAATAGGTAAAACAAATAAAATTAGGATACTTTCAGAAACCCGAACTTTTTGGCATCGGACACAAGACAAATTTCCACTGCTATTTTAGGTTAAACTATTTGAAAGACCCAGTGATAACTGGTTATTTTGTATAGTTTTATGTTATTGCAAGATGTTAATCATAAGTGTTTTTATATAATTGAAGAATCAGCTCCCATCGATACTTGCTGTTGGATATGAATATCCCTCAACCGATTTTGGCTTAATGCCATCATTAGCAGGCAGAGCAACACTCACTGCATGAAGCATCATAATGTCTGATAACTTACTCCGACACCTGACTTCTCAGAGTCACTGCTTTTACTCAGTACACATTTCCTATATAAACCCTCTCCTACTCCCTTTCTTATCTTCAGAAGGCTTGTCGTCCTCATTGAGACTAGAAGTTATTGACTAATATAACTTTATTAGTTGAAAGCTCGAGTATTGCCCCGCTTGCTGATGATGGTGTTAAGCCGAAACTGGTCTAGGGATATTCAAATCCAACTACAAGTAACGATGGTAGCTGATTCTTCAACCAACTTAATGTTGTTGTATAGTTAGATTTGAAAAACAATTGGTTCTTATTATTACAATTTTTACTGTTATTATGTAAAAATATTTATAAAATTTAGCCATATATAATAAATAAAACCTTATTAGTTTATAAAAATGTTTTATGAATTTTATATAGGAAGCAAAGAGAAGACTAGCTTCACAAAAAGTTCATTAATAATTAGTACATTGCTACGCTGTGTACATTGAACAACAAATTCCGTCTTTCCCACAAGAATATCTATATTTAAATAGCAGAGCTGGCTTTCGCCATTAACTGTGCCGGAAAGGTGAGTCTCTATATGTTGTCCAAAATCTCCGTTAAGGGCTTGGAGCAGATTCATTAATAAGTCTTTAGATAATAAAAGATGAAATATCTAATTCAATGCCTATCTGATACCATTAATAGGTTTTGTGAATTTTTGAAAATTATTGTCATGACAAATAATTAGTCTTTATTGTAGGTTAATGTCACCAATCACATTTTATTCACAACAGATGTAGTCAGGGCATTAATTTATAAAAAAATACCAAAATTTAAAGTTATTATGTTTCTACAAAGTTTGTACATACATATCTACAACTCATTTAAAACTCAAACATACGTATGTACAGAGGTGAGTTTAATATGGATTTAAAACTCGCCTCTACTGTTTCTCTAAATAACTGATTTTCTCTTTGTTTTATTTAATTTAGTATATAAACAGTTAGTAAATAAGATATGTGATGTTATGATATAAATAATTTAATTTAAAAGTTTTGTATTAATTGATAGATTTATAAAACTATCATCATTATTTTTATAAAAAGCTGATATCTCCAAAAAAAAACACAAACCAAAAGTGTAGAAAATTCAAAAGTAGGATCGAAATTATTTATAAATTAAATGTTTCTTTTTAAATAATTATAAGAATAATAAATACTATTGTAAAAATATGCAAATAGTTTATTTGTATAAGAATTGATTTGTAATTTATTTATAAATATTTTATATATTTTAAATTAGTAAACAAAATTATATGAAATGTTATTAAAATTTAATGGTTTTTTTTATTAGTATTATTTCCATACAGGTCATAAATTACCCAATACACCAATAACTGAAACATAATTCAAACATATTTTACAACAAATTTAAAGTTATTAATTTTTTGATGCAGGATATGCAGAAATTATAGAAATCTAATGAGCATATTTATTATTATTTCTAACCTTCAAGGCTCAAAAATAAAATATAAAATGATGATTAACCCAAGAAAAGAAAAATATTAAAATTTAATCATTTGATGATGTTGCCAACTATTTTAAGTCAGGTAAATATAGTGCCTAAATTATTAGAAATTTATAATTTATTTGTGATAGATCCTAAATATTAAAATAAAGTACTGAATAATTATGTTAATTATGACCAATAATGCAAAAAACTGTTTTTGCAATGACTTAATAACCTGAGTATAAGAAAAATAAATAACCCCTGGATACCTGCTAAAAAAAATAATGCCTCATAATAAGAAGCCCACTTATCATTTTAAGAAATTTAAAATCATAAGGGATTTTAAATTAGGGGTTATTTAAAATGACCCCTATAGAGGGGTCTCCCTGATCAAGAATATATTATATATATATATATAATATATATATATATATATATATATAATATATATATATATATATATATATATATATATATATATATATTATATATATATATGTGTGTGTGTGTACAAGAGTGTCCTAGACATTTCCATGGGACATGATTTTGAACGCTTTCTTGGATCGAAATTAAACTTGGTACAAAATTGTCCTGAACCTTTTTGATTATGAAATATGTGTAAAGTCATTAACCCATAAAAATAACCCCAAAAAAAACAAATCTTCTTATAAATAATAAATCTTCATATAAAAATCTTCAATAATTCAATTTGTTTAGATTGGTGTAGCTATGAGGGCAGTAGACAGGCGCAGGCCTGCAGAGGGTGCAAATAGGGTATGGAATGTAAATGTTATATATCATTAATTATCTCTAAAATAATTACTTAATTGTTTATATTCAAGATGAACATGATATCATAGAAAAACATACTTTGGCAATTTAATTGCTGAAATAGGAAGACGATTGCCAAAAAAATTGGGTATTAACCTCCAGGTAGTCGACTTAGTAGGAGAATATTCTTATTTTTGGCAATAGCTCCATAAGAAGCTAAGTGAATTTGTAATGTACAGCCTAGTATAAGATGCTGTTTTTGCTTACAGCATATGAATAAGAAAATAAATAATAATATATATATATATTATTATATATAATATATATATATTATATATATATATAATATATATATATATTATATATATATATATACACATATATATACTATATATACACTCACACGGAGGGCGCTCTATGTATTTTGCAGGCGGGCGCTTTGTGACCTTGCTACGCCACTGCACTGTCTTCGCAAGGAACGTAAAGACAGTAGTATCCCATAGAATAAAGTATTCTTTATTCTATGGTAGTATCGAAACTTAAATGTAAATGTAAACCATCACTATGGCATTTGTTTTTAAACTTAGCGCCAATCATTAAGATTATCTCTGCGTTTAGTCTTTAATGCACATGCAAAAAACGAAATAAATGCAACACTGATATTTCCCTCTCTTCTTGCAGGAGGTAGCGTCGTGTGAGTTAGGTTAATGGTGAAAATCTGTTTAAAATTCAGATTTAAATGTTAAGATAACTATGAATATTAAAATATTTCCGTTTTTATTACTACTTTTAAGTTTTTCTGAAGGTTCAAAGTTAAATTTACCGCGAGTTCTTCTGCCAATTTTTAAAACGTTTTCAACAAATTACACTCTCGAAGTTACCGGTTTCGGCTGCTATAAATGGTGAGTTTTTATCAATTTGGTATACTGTATGTTTATTTGGTAAAAATACTTTACATGTTATTGGCAGTCAAAATAAGAAAAAATATTCGGGAATGGATTGTAAAATATAGGGGACAATATCAGCTGACTGCTGATTCATCACTTTGGTGTTTAAACATGCATTTGTTGTTACAGTCTATCGTTTAGCTTAAAAATCTCCAAAGTCAAGCATTTTGGGGATTGACAGATCAGAGAAGCCCCTGCCAACCCCTCACGTGAAAAGAAAAAAGTCCCTACCACCATGACTGCTGTTGGGTAGAAACTTCCTTCCTGGCAAGCGTTTACTTTGTTTGTGGTTCTTCTTGTGTTAACTACGTTTTGAAAACTACTTTCAAATTAATCATTAAAATGATTTAAAATAAATGTACACCCAAGAAATGTAAAATTACATTGCCAAGAAAATACGGGTAAAATAACCTGATTTGTTTACATCGTTTTTTCCTGCTTCCTTCTTGCATGGATTTTTTTTCTTTAGAATTGGTGGTGCCTAAACTGACCTGTCAAGATTTTTAAAGTAGTCGATGGACTGTAGTCAAAGTAGTCTAAGGACACACAAAATACTGTGTAAATAGTCGGAACACCCTTTAGGTAATAAATAAGTCTACAAAGTTTCGTTTCAATGTGGAAAAGTATATCTATGGTTTTTGTTGGGTCATAAAAGTTAAACAGCATTGAGCAAGGTCAGTGCCTGTATGGGTGTCTAGTGGTTTTTACTGTATTCAATTATGTTCCTTTTGTAGTGCATATGAAATTTTCAACATTCTCTATATCCTTAAAGCTTCTTTATAGTTAACAACGTTCCCTTATACAACGTTATTTTGGTTTCAGGTCATCATCAAGAGTAGATGTGGTAGTTGTAACACCTATAGAAGAAAACCAATCTAAAGGATGCAGTCAAAAAGCCATAGTATCTTCAGTGGGTCGAGTTTCTACTCGCACCATGGCTATAGTGCTTGCAGAGGAAGTTGTAACTGGACAAGTTTTTAGAGCTGATGTTATAGTTGATGTTATACACAGCCTAAATGTTATTACAACAACCAGGGAACTCTATATGGAAGAACCCCCTGAAATGTTTGAAGTTAGGGCTTATGATTCTGAGGGTAATTTATTTATTTCTTTTAATTTATTTTCTAAACTGTATGCTATATGCATGTACTATTACTTAGAATCATCAACATATAGACTTTTGAGACTTTGAATTATTAACAACTTTTTATTATATAAATTGACAGAGCAGGCTTTCAGAAATAAACACCAGTAGGGCCTAAAAGAAGCAATAACCATAAGCTTAAAAATTATACAAATGAAAAAGGTTACTCTTTTAAAACTAAATTTTACTTATAGTCTAGTCAACGAACTAAGACACTGACTTTTTGTTTTTGGGGTTTTAACTAGAAATTTGCATAATACCCTCTTGTTGACTAGACTATTATAAAAATAAACAAATTAAATAAATAAAAATAAACAAGTAAAAAAAGTAAAATATATAAAGTTTAACAAATAAAATTACCAGTGAGATGCTTTAGGAAGGATCTAGTCCAGTGACTGGTTGAGGGTGGGCAGAAGTGACCAGGGCTTGAAGTATCACTGATCCCCCACTGTCAGTCTTATCATTAAGACAATCATCTTCGTCCTCTTTAAAGGCTCTCTTAATTTCTGAATTCTCTAACGAATTAAGCTTAGCACCTTTCTTTTCCTTGTGTCCCTCTTTACCATGGTTTTCATTTTTAGAACTCATTGTGAAATTTTATTTTTTCCTTTAATGGTAATATTTATAATAAAAAATCTTTTTAAGTTCCTTATGTATACTGTATACCATGGGTAAGTAGGAAATGTATTGTGTTTGCTAATTATCCAAACTGGGATTCAACCAGAATTTAGTTTTTACAGGATTAGTTTTTAAGAAGTTGTCTGTCTGTATGTGTGTGTGTGTATCTGTTATCATGGCTCCCAGTATGTTTGTTCTAAAGAGTTAAAACTTGGTGCCGAGCTATATCTTTCTACATGTCAAAAACAGCTGTTTTAATAGAAGCAGTAGGTGTCCAACATCGGAAAAATACCTACAGATTCTTAGATGACGTCCCAGGACAACCATAGTATAACCCTACACTGGGCGGAGCTCTTAACAAACGTGTTCTGATCCATTTAAAAATTCTTTCACTTGCGCTCTGAACTTCGTTTCATTAGTTAAGTTTTGAAGGTGTGAAGTTGACTAAGACTTAAATTTTAAAGTCTTAGTCAATTTCAATTTTTAACTTACTAAGTTAAAAAGAGTAGCTAAATAATATTTAATAAATTACCTTTTCCTCAAGGATTTAAAAATAATGCATACTAGGGGCATTGTCCACGCCAAATAACAGATCGCTTTTGAACTAGATTGCGTAGTTTAGAATTAATATAATCAATTAGTGAAATTTCATCAAGAAAATGAAACAAAAATTGGTTAATTTTCATGGACGAAAATTAACCATGTTACAAAGTTATTTTATTTATCGTCTAATTAACCTACAAAGCTCAAAAGAAGTATATGTCAGTATAACATTTCATATACACTATTGATCATGTGCTATAATAAATAGATCCATTCGTTAGAGTAGCGGAAAACGTATATCAGACTTCCTTATCTGCCTCTACCTTAATACATTTATTAAACATTCATTAAAATTATTATTAACTATAGTTATTTTCCGGGTAGACTTTAAATAAATAATAATATAATTTAGATTGAGTATGCAAAAAATACCGTCCAAAATCCGACCACAGCCTAGGCTGATTTAGATCATAAGTAATTATTATACATGTAAAAATTTTATTGTAATTGTAATTTGATCTAATAAATGGTTATTCATTCATGCAAAAAATAACAATATTAGAAGAGACGTTGTTTAAGTAAAAAGAAATTATAAACGTCTAGTTAAATATACTTTGTTTTGAATAGAGTAGAAAAGATAAGAAGTGCTGCGGAGTGGGTAAATTTCTGACTCACCCCACCTACACATAGCCCCCTTGCAGCTTTAGGGGCTTTTTTCTTCCCTTTTACTGTGTTACAAGCGTTGCATTTTCTCCCTTCCAGCTGATTTTTAATCACGTGACCATTTCAAAAGATATAGCGCGGTGAGTACAGGTCTAGTTGTGCTATCCTGAACATTTTTATGCTGTCTTAAACCTGCTATAATGACTCTGCTAAAATTCATAAAACGTGGGAAAATGTTTTTAAATTTAACGCACATTCAGTCATATGTAAGACCAACAAAGTTGCCAAATTTTATCTCATTATTAGTATTAGTTCAATTTTTATTGAATCACTTGTGTAGGTTTTTTTTTAAATTGTTAAAAATTGAAAAATAATCCAATGATGTTGACATTCAATGCTAGTTTATTTCTTTACATAGGAAATAAGTATACTAAGTGTTGTTTCAATACGGCAAGTACATGTTGGATTATAAATGCAGTATCAAGTAAGGCCAGTGCTTGGTTGGGTGATAGTTTGGAATAAAACTAATGTATTTACTGTCTGAGGACAAGTAAAGCAAGTTGATTTTGTATATTCTGAGGATGATTAATGAGCATATCGAATCTGATGTGGCGAGGAAAAGTTCTGAGGAAACTCTTAATACTAGTTTAAACAGTAACTGATTTTTGATGTACTTTTTTAATATTATTTTTTCAAATGAGTTCTAGTGATAAATCTTTTACAACTAATTCAATTCTTGTTTTTAGGGAATGAATTTACAACACTGGAAGGAGTCGAGGTTGAATGGAACCTTATTAGAGAGAGATCTGGTCAAGAAGTGATCAGATTTATATCCTTTAGAGAATCTACTTACGAAACTCCAAACTCCATAGCTTTATTCGATTCTATAGGCAAGCAAGGACACATAGTTTTGTTAGAAGGCATTAGAACTGGTACTTCTAAGGTAGGGGTTCCTGTACATTATGCATTTCAAATTTTTTAACTGATCCTTCACTGGTACATACACTATTACATATACATACATACATGTAATACATGAATGTGGATATATGTATGTATGTATAAATATGTATATGTGTATATACAGGGTGTTTCGTATAAAGTGTCCGCTAAAGAAGGAGTTAATAGTACTCCTCAAGAGGAACAAAAATGTCCTATAATATAAACTCCTATCTCCAACAGTTTTTCCACAAGGACCTCACATCATAAAATTGTTTTATGATGTTTTAAACTGAATTTTTATGGCAGGGCATTAGAGGAAGCAAGAGATGACCAAAAGTTTAGCCAAGGACGGAAATAACTTCACTTATCATTGCCCTTTAAGAAAACCAAAAATTCTAAGCTATTGTTACTAGAAGTTGGAAAAACTGATAATTTTTGGCACTTTAGCTTAACTTTACAATGTTAATTGAATTAAATTAAAAATCTCTAACACTGGGAAACGATTGGTTTTTGAGGAAAATGTATAGGAATAAAGTATGTTTATTTTAGCCCCTAGAGTCTAAAATCTCATTATTTGTATACTCTAAGGCCGGACAATATGCTGACTCACCAAAATTTAAAATTTATTCTAATTATTTTATTTTTTTAAATTTTGAAAAAAGCTTCTTATGAAAGTTGTATTACTTAAGAAAACAAACATTTTTAGTCCTTGTAATTTTTTACCTACATTGCTTCATTTTTAAGATGCTGCTGTCCGGTAGCTCCGGTCCGGTAGCTCCGTGGTCCGAGTAGGTCCGAGTCCGGTAGCTCAGTGGTAGAGCGCTCACCTTTGGACCTGGAGGTCGAGGGTTCAAATCCAGCCGGGGGAGGACCTCAATATGAGGTTATCCCTTGTACCGTACACTCGGGAGGTCTTGAATTCAAGGCCGGCCAACCCAGCCAAGGTTTTACGTGGTTTCCTTGGCTACTAATACGCAAATGCGGGGTTGGATCTAGTTTCATCTGAGACAAGTCTGGATCCACGTTTCCGTTGTCTCCAGCTCACGAAAAGTTAATGTTCTGCGGGCTGGGGGAGATGAAAGTCGGAAAGATATACTGAGCCTTTGTATGTCCGAAAACTTAGTCTAGGAACAAAGTGCTCGGTTCTTGAAGACAGACGTCTCCCAATAGCACTGCAGAGCTTTGACTTTCAGGTCAGGGCTATAGAATGAGTTTGTACGCACTGACATCTGGGTGCTAGAGTTCTTTGACGGGTGGCGTTGGACTGGCCAGAGCGGTGAGCCTAGCTAGAGTCTGGTGATGCTAGTGGAACTGATGAGATTGGTGAAACTGGAAGTACGAGGTCAAGTGTAGTAAGACTAGATGAAACAAGCACACAGTGAACTAGTAGTCGGCGCTAGCCAGAGCGGTGAGCCTAGCCAGAGTCTAGCTGGTCTAGATGAACTAGGCACACGGTGAACTATAGTCGCAGACACTAGCCAGAGCAGTGAGTTTGGATAGAGTCTGGTTGGGCTGGATGAACTAGACACACTGTGAACCAGTTACATGTGCTACCATGTACGGAGGGGGTGCTTCCTAGATGATTGGATGTGGTACAAACTCAGGGGTTAATGTTGAGTGAGGGGAAAACGCTAAATGACCCTACGGGTTAAAGCGTAAAAAAAAAAAAAAAAAAAAAAAAAAAAGATGCTGCTCTTCAAAATATCATCTACCCTTTTTCTCTTAACTATCACTCACTCACTCTTACTACATATTTTTTTATAACCTTAGGCTTTTATATCTTGAATATAAAGGCACAAAGATAAAACATTTCCAGGTCTAAAAATGTTAGTTTTCTTGGGTACTACAAATTTTATTTGGAACTTTTTCAGAATTTTTTAAAATTAAAATACTTAAAATAATTTTCAAATTTTGTTGAGTCAGAGTCCTGTATATCCTATGACCAAATAGCGTAGAAAGTTACCCCTAGGCTCCTGGACTATTATTTATAATTTCATTATCAGTTACTTAGTCATTTTAAGTTAAACCTACTATAAGTATGAAAAACGAATGTGATGACGATTAAAGAGACTATTTGTTGTCAAGAAATAAAAGAAATATAAATCCATTTATCTTTGGCATAAAAGTTATGGTAATATTCTCTGTAGAAAAGATGAAAGAATGAATTAATTAAATATTCCACTGTATTTGCTATTATGTAATTAGTTTTATTTTTTGTTCCTATTGATGTTGTGATTCTTTTGTTTTAGTTAAGTGTTTCTTTTAGTCCTCGTACAATACTTTTTAAAAAATAAGCAACATTTGATCTTTTAATGTAAATTAGCTGTAGTTTTCCAAAAATCATTGAGAGAATTAATTCTATTAGTTATTCTGGTATTGCCTCTTGATTGAATCAATTTATATAATTAGAATTTCTTTTCTCACTAATTTATTACTTAATATGATTAGCTTTTTCAACACAATTTTGTATACAGGTATCAGTAAGGTTGCCTCATGCAGAATACTCTAATGTGAAATCAGTCGAAGTCACCATATCTGTTATTGCTAATTTAATAATAGACCCGTCTGATGTCTACATCATGCAAGGGGACCAAATCCATTTCAGAATACTTCAGGTAAATTATCTTAGTATTGTCACCAACTCAATTTCCTTTTAGAGTTATAAAAAACTAAGAAACAAACAAAGAAAAAAATTGGGTACGGGCTACCTCGGAACTTTTTCTCATTGCTACCGATTCGCTACGCTCATCCTCCCAGCTTTAGACTTGCTTTGCTTGTCCTCAGAAATACAGGTGGTTACATTTATACTGCAACACGTCTTCAGCCTCGCTTCGCTCGTCCTCAGATAGTTAATACATTCGTTTTATTCCCAGTGGTCATTTATCAAGGCACTGACCACGCTCGATGCTGCTTAACTTTTATCATCCCCCAAAAATCATAGATAGACTTGTTGTATTATAATGAAACTTCGTACACTTATTTATTATGTCAAGAGATGCACTTGTACCAAATTTCAACTCAATTGCATTATTTTTCCGATTTTTACAATTTTTTAAAAAAAGTATACAAGTCATTTGATAAAAATTAAATTAATGCTGATAATGAGATGAAGCTTGGCACATATGTTCGTTTTATACATGGTTACATGAGTGCCAAATTTCAATCAGATTGCACAATTTGTCCGTGTTTTATGATTTTTTGAAATTTTTGCTGAGTCATTATTGTGAGTTAATGACGTCGTAAAAAAATATTTTTTGAATAACACAACTGCAGCAGTAGACAGATTTTTGTACAAAATTTAAATTCTCTAGCATAAATAAACTAAGCACTATGATGATAACAGACACACACACATACATACAAACAGACAACTTTGCGTAAACCACTCAAAGGGCCTTAAAAACGCCTGAAACACATAATTCCGTTTTCATCCCCGTTTCGGATTTTTTTTGCGAACACAATACTTTTCCTATATACCTACGGTATAAACAAGGAAAAGTAAAAATCTTTTTTACAAACATTTTATTATTTTATATAATTTACTACATATTAGAGTGTTTCATTTTTATTATTTTATTTTTGCTCTTAAAATGTTTAATCATGATAAATAAAATAATAAGCTGTACAATAAATAATTTATTCAATTTTAAATAGTCGAAACAAGCATTTAAGGTAGGGAAGAGGGAAAGAGTGGGGAGAAAACAGAATTATTCTTTTACCCTTGAGTCTTTTCAAGGATATTTTTGAGGGTTCTACAGAACATTAAATAAAAATTGTCTCAACTAATTGGTTTAAAGCCGGGGCTTGTTAAATAAGATATCCTAAATGAATAGATTCTTAAAAATTTATTATTAATTATTAACATGTCTATAGCACTTCTGACTTAATTAATTCAATAATAAAATGTGTTCATGTATTTAGGTTAGACAAGGCAGGCTGATAGAAATCAAGAAAACTTCAAATCCACAGTATATTTTAACTCCTGAAGATAAGTGAGTGTAGTATTTTTTTCTAAAATATTCTTAATCTTTCTCAATACCGTAAGTATACAGGAAAATTTTTGTGTGTGCTCTAAAAATCTGACCCTAAGATTTCACGTAATCACCCTTTTCAGGTATTTTTAAGATCTCCTCTTTGGTTTTCACAATGTTGTCTGTGTGTATGTGGGTATATTTATGTTGTCATTTTAGCCAAATATTTTATTTCCTAGGAGGTAAAATATTTTTTACATCCCTGGTAGATTTAGTTAGTAGGTAGATAGATAGTCCTGTAACCACCTCAAAGTAATAACTTGAATATTTGGATTTCAATAGTGTTGCAAAATTAAAACAATGCCGTTATTAGAGCTGCAATCCAGCTAAACAACACAAATAATCAGTTGGTTATTAAAAATAAATAATCAATATCAATTGATTGATTTTTGTTACTAATACAATACTTAGTATTTATAATTTTTTTTTGTTTTTTTCGTTGACCTTCACCTAAAAAATAGCTTGTGCTACATGACTGTAAAGTGTTCTTTCCCTTGTTAGTATTATAATTGTCAGTAAATATATTTGCCACAATTATTGTTTATTTTTTTGTTTTTAATTCGTTTATACGTGCTTATTTTTTTTATTATTAATTAATATATGTATTTTTTAGTACAATAGTGCAAATGGAAAACCAGATTGGCCGAGGTCTAAACCTTGGTAGGTGCAAACTACACCTGAGAGATTTGAATTCTAACAACGTTGGCTACGAACAGCAAAAACTACCGCAGGCTTTTGTTACTGTCGTTGTACCATCTTATATCAGCCTCTCTATTTATCCTTTCAATAACTGGGCTATGTTTACTGATCAATCTGCTACTCTTGTTACTGAAGTCTTTGATAGGTAAGTTCACCAAAAAAATTAAGTTACATAAGTTCTGGTAAATGTATCAACTTTAAAACTAAGCTCTTATTATAGAAATAATAGGGACGTTCTTATAACTTTGTTTTTTATATTAAAGTAAAAAATTGTTTAAATCTTAAAAGATTTAAGTTTTTAGTTATCAGTGTTTTGGTTCAAAAAATGTCAGAATTGTTTTTCAGCATTTTCTAAAATGTTGCCAGAATCTGAACTTAGTGGTGCGAATCTTAAAGTTTGATCAAAACACGCTGCAATATCGAACATATTGTATCTCACTACACATCGTTATATTTATCACTCTGGTTTTTTTAAAAAAGAAAAATTTTTTTGGGATTTAAGTTTTTTTAAATCCTCACAAGCAAAAATAATACAATTAAAACAAATCCCGATGATAGAATAAAAAAAGTTTTAATAATCTCAAATAACATTAACCTCGGATCCAAAAAGAGACAAGTGAGATTCTTGCAGCACTTGAAGGATTTAGCATAAGGAAGAGCAGCTTTGTTTTGGAAAGAGTTTTTTATTTTTAAAATTAGATTTAAATCATTTATTTATTTTCATGGCCCTATTTATTTAATTTATTTTATATTACTTACATGTAAATAACTCTTTTGTAGTGATAATCACAAAATAACACTTGGAGACAGGTCCCATATTGTTATGAAACTGGACGAAACCATTTTCCCTATATCTTGGAAAAGTTCCAACGGAAGTTATGCAAACGGTAAAACTATTACCCCAGGTGTTACTGAGGTCAGATCTCACCTGTACGAGGCAGGAGTCGGTAGTGGCAGTGTTTCTCCATTGCTGAAAACATCGGCAACACTGCATGTTTTCCCTCCACTCAGTCTTCACCCATCAGTTGTAGCTTTTCCCTATCATCATATTAACTGGTTGGTACAAATTGTTTAATTTAATAAATATGATAGTAATAATAATAATAATAATTCTTATTCCTACCATCTAGTGACATGAGAAAAGATAAATGTATAAAAAATAAATTATATGATGAAATATAAAAAAATAAAAACAAATTGTATAGTTTGTACCAGAATGACATTTTGTCCAGAGAAATTGTATACCGATTTACCTCTAGGCAGACCACTGATGATTTTTATTTCTAACTTACATCTCTTATCCAGTTTTAGCAATGCTTTATTTGCTTTAAAATTAATTACATTTATTGTATGTAATAGAATTTGTAAAATCAAAAAAAAAAAGTTCTCATTCATTCAATATTTGGTACTCATGTAGTCATATATAGGAATAACTTATGTGCAAAGTTTCATCTCATCGGCATTAGTTCAATTTTTATCAAATGACGTATACGTTTTTTTAAAAAAGTTGTAAAAATCATAAAATAATACAATTTAGTTGAAATTTGGTACGAGTATATTATTTAATGTAATAAGTAAGTATACTTAGATTTGTCTCAATATAGGAATTTTGATTGTGTAAGTTCTACGTAGCAAGTGGTTTTAGTTGGATCATAAAAGTTAAGCAGCATCGTATAAGGTCAGTGCCTGAATGAGTGACTGCTGGAAATAAAACAAATTTATTCACTGTCTGAAGATAAACAAATGATTCTAAAGACAGGTGGCAGAATAAATTTGGTGATTTTTATATTCTGAGGACCTTTGAAGTGAATCCAAAGTAGTGAATCACATCACTTAGCAAAGCTGATGTGATAAAGAAAGGTTCCGAGGTACCCAGTACCCAATTTTTTAATATTTTTTAACCTGTTATATTTGATGGCAGGGAAATAGACTAAATTTTTTTTTTCTTTTACAGGAATGAGATAGAGATGAGAGTGGAAGGTGGAGATGGTATTAACCTATGGGCTACCCATAATCATAGGTCAGTTGAAGATTTATTTTACATAAATGCATTAAATTGTCGTATAATTTTTTTTATAAATATAAAAAAATAGAAATAAAATAAATTTTATAGCGGCTGATGTTCCTTTGAGGGCTTAGTTTTGTTCACAATAGTTTACTATGATTTTAAATAACTACCGTAAAAACTATGTAGACTGTAACAAGATAACAGACTGTTTTAACTTAGACATTACTCAACATTTTTATTGTGCTCAAAGCAAGTTTAAGCATAAATATTTAAACATAAATAAAAAACCAAATATTTTAATTTGATTTTTTAATTTCTTGGTCGAGATTTATCTACATTTCATAGGGTCGAATTTTAAAACACATTTAAAAGATTATTATCTTTTGAAAAATGTTTATAAATTATTAAAAAAATGTCTGCCTGAGTAGTGCAGGGCTACAAGATAAATAGTTTTTCCTTCTTCTTCAACTCAAAGAGATCTATTGATTTCGATGTTGCATGCAAATATATTGAAATTATATAGAGAAATTGAATTTAAAATTAAATTGAGATATATTGAAATTCGGTGTTGCCTGTGTCACCCTAAGTTAACAACACCACCAAAAAGAAGTTCCCTTTACACAAACAAAGTACCCCAAGGTTTATTAATTTATGTTTGATAGTTAAAAATTTAAGGGTGGGGGACCATGTGTTTGATTAGATCTATATTTATCTATCCGTACGATAATTTCAATGTAATATATGTTAATCTACATGTTAAATTATTTTAAGACTTAGTGTTGTTTGAATTGTTGTCAGTGTTGCTGTGGTTAACCAGGGTGGAGTATTGAAACCAAAAGGAGAGGGAGAGACCAAGGTGGAGGTTTCAATGGTTAGGAATGAAAATCTAAAGGCAACCTCATCTGTGCTTGTCCTTAAACCTCATGCTATTGGTAACTCTTCTCTTTACAAAATTATTTATTATTAGTTATTATTCTATTCTAGACAAAGGATATAATAGGTATAGAATGTCGGAAGGTGTATGAGAGCATCAGACAGAAGGTAGGGAAGAACTCGGTGCTGGTATCTAGCGGCAGCTCTGTAACTAACTCTCCTTACCATAACATTCTTCCCACATTTTTAATTTATTATTATGAAATCATCTCCTTCTTTATAATCATTATAATGAGACGAGTATTTACTTGAAATGGGTTATTATTGTATTAAGAAAATGCTTGGATAAATTAGTTGTATGCCGACAGGAGCGAATTCTCGTAGTTGGCATAGTGAAACTGCCAAATTACACACTAGCGCTCCTGTTAGCTGGCTACAGAACTAACCTTTTATTGTCTGGAATGATCCCAGGACCATCATTCTTTCTTCATATATTCTTTGGTAGAGGAATAGAATAAACATTTGAAACATCACTTTTTGAATGATCCAAAATCAAAGTTTAAAATATTTGTTTGTGCCTTAAAAGAACATATTAAGGGACTTATTAAGGCTCTATTTTCAAACATATGTTAAACATTTTCTTAGAAGTTTGTGTTATCAGTCGTTCTTTTATGCATTTATTTGGGTTTCAGAGATCCTTGGAGGAATTCATGAGACACCTGTTGGTTCTCATATCTACCTGGATGTAGCTCTCTATGGTTTGACGAAACACGGTGTTCCAGTCCCTTTTACTGATTGTTCAGAAGTTAAGTTCATAGTGGAGATAGATAGCGGCTTCCAACAAGATAGGAGTGTTAAGCGAGAACCTCACAAAGAAGCGTGTGCCGTTATTTCACTCCTAGCTAAGCAAGACAGTAAATCACGTGTTGTCGTTAGTTTAGATAATGACATAAAGGCAGAAACTCTTGTTGCAGCTTTTAACCCACTTGGTTCTCTTCATCCAACCTTAGGAAGATCAGTTGTTCTAAGTTTAAAATCATCAAGAGATATTGTTTTCACTGGAGGCCCTAAACCATGGTTTGGTAAAGTTGTATCATCGTATACACAATCTTCCAATATCCTGCAAGCATCTCTAAATTATGAATCTCAAGAAATTTATGTCTATAATATCGTTTGTAATAAATTAGGCTCGACTGAGTTTACACTGACAACATACACAGAACCTTATATATCCAGTATTCAACCCGTCAAATCTCAATCTAAAATCACTGTTATTTGCGCCAAGCCTAAGCATTTGGATTTAAGTGCTTATATGGGACCTGATTGCCCATTATCAGATTTAGATAGAGCTCTAGCTGTTAAAAACTCAAAAGTTAAAATAAAAATAACAGTTAGGGATAGTGAAGGACGTAAATTTGACAATGCGACATCACTCCTTTATAAATGGACTTGGGGCAATAAAGACAATCTATTTGCTGTCGAGGATCCAGAAAGAATTAATTTGAGTAAAGAAGATCATTCGGAATACGTTTTGCCTTTAGACCATTACAAAGAATTGATTACTAAGAATACTGTCGATAGTGCTACTATTAAATTAAAAGCTATTGCTTATTTACACGATAGAGCATCTGAAATTCAAGCCGAAGGTAGTTTAATGATGAACATAATAGATAATTTAGTATCTGAGCCGAGTTCTTTAACTGTTGTTAATAAAGTTGGAGCTCAATCGATGGTAACTTTGCATTACGGTTCTGGTTATTTCAATGTTGATTCTAATCCTGATAATATCTGTGAATTTGAGTTTGATTCTTCGTTAAAACGGGTTTTATGGATTAAACCATTGTTAGATGGTAAAACTAATTTGAAGATAACAGATAAGTGTTTATCTTCGTCAGTAAATTTACCTGTTGAAGTTTTAAACGTGGGTTATATTAGAATTGAAGTTACGTCCCGAATGGAAGTTAACAGACATGTCACAGCTTTAGTTAAACTATATGATACATTGGACCGCGAGTTAACGGGAGATGTGGATGATATTAATTTGGAATCTACAACAAGTGGAATTATAAGTATTGCCAGATCAGACCCAAAGAATCCCCGAGTGTTTTTAATCAAAGGTTTGGAGGTAGGAAGATCATCTCTAATAGCATCTTTCAACGGCATTTCCAGTCCTCCTGCTCAAATTCAGGTTTGTTTTGTATTTTTTTAAAAATTAATTTTAAACATAATGCTAGAAATTCAATTATTTGTGTCGGGTCTTCTCTTTGAAATCTCTAACTGAAGACAGACCACCACTGATTTTGCTGGCAAATTAGCAAACAATAATAAATATCTTAAGTGTTAATAAAATTACACTTCAAAGCTCTTTCTAACTTTGACCACTTTCTATTCAGTAATAAAACAAATTAACCTTTTTCTAATAGTTAAATTATAAGGTTATTAATTTTAAAGTGTCAAGACTTTTACCACTATCTCTAACATTCAGGCAATATGTTAGTTATCTTATATATTTGTAGCTTGGCTAGCAAGGTTTACTTGTTAAATATTGCAAACTAATGTGGGCGAGGATATTAAAAGTGCATCCCGTCATATTAACTTAGGCGCTACAATCTGACAAATACAAATAATTTGGTCAATCGCTGCTGAGCCTTTTTATTACCGTACTATCCTCAACTTATATTTTTTTTAACTTGGATCGTCTTTAGTGTTTGCTTTAAAAGTGACTTCTTGGCAAATTAATTCTTCTTTCTTGACTAACTAAATCTTTTCCTCTATAGTTTATTACAATTTAATCTACTTGATAAAGTATGTCAGATTACTGAATATTACTCACTGAAGTATGATTAGTTTTCTTTCTTCTTATCATGTATTGTCGCCATATCCATTAGAAAAGTAACTCGTAAAAGCTCCTTCTACGTTTGCTCACTTTCTATCCAGTAATAAAACAAATGTATGTTTACCTTATAATTAAAGTAAACAAGTTGATTGCTAGGAGACAAATCATCACGGAATCAATTTTCCTAATAAAAATCTGATTGCCTAATAAACATTAGTTTTCTGATAAACATCTTATTTATCAAATAGATTTCGATTGTTTTATTTGTTATTGTTGTGTTTGACCAGGTTTTTACTGCTATTAAACTGTTCCCTCGCAACATTACACTTATTGTTGGATCTGTGTATCAAGTAAGAGTCACTGGAGGACCAGGCCCTGACTTGCAGTTTTCTATATCTGATGACTCAATAGCTTCTATATCTAACACTGGTCTCATTACCGCTCTTCATATAGGTAATAAATCAATCATTGGATTGAAGTACTAACTTTTATTCTGGCTTAACATACATACATATCTAAAAATATATTTTTTTTTGTTCTTAATCATTTTTAAATAAAACCATGATTTTATGAATCTTATTCCAATTAAAAATCATGAATTCACTTCTAATTTTGGCATAAGTTCAAAATAATAAATCATTCCCATTATGAGGTAATCTGATGCACATTTATGAATATTTGTTACGACTGACAGTTTAAATTTGTGTACAATACAAGTCCAGGAGGAGTACAACCTACTTTGAAATCCAAATTCGAAGATCATATGGCTTTCCTCCTGAAAGAACAAGCTAAATGCTGCGGGGAGAGGTGTTATCCTTGATTTATATCTTAATTTGATTTAAATTACTTAAAAATCGTCACTAAAATATAAAATTTAAATAATCAGTTCAAATTGAATGTATTTCTATAGTTAGTATTAAGTTAAGACTTAACAGTAACAAAATACGAAGGATGGATTATATATTTTATTTCTTTTATTTTAGGTGAATCATGGGTTAGTGTCTCAACTCTAGGAGGAGAAGGTAAAGACTCTATTGGAGTGACCGTTGTTCCACTCACAGGTGTCCAAATTTCAGGACCTACTGGTATCCTATGTCTAGGAGGTGTAGCACCTCTCTGGGCTCAACCCTTACCAGAGACTATTTCACCGCTAGTACTAGGAGCGGTAAACCCTCCCTTTACATACTCATGGTCTTCATCATTACCTGGAGTAGCTCATGTCACTGACAGATATTCCAATGTTAATATTAATGTAAGTTTTTTTTATAATTAATTATTAATTTCGATTCTTTTTCATTCTATAATATCAATAAGTTCTGAGTTGATAGCTTACTTTAATGGAAATATCTGTGATGGTAATGGTTTTCAAATAAGAGTAGATAATGTTAGTCTTACAGTAGAACACTTGTTCTCTGTTAAAGCTGCTCAATGCAAAGCTAGGTAGTATCAAATGGTATATATTTTGTTTGTCAAGTATGATGACAGTAAAACTTAACTATACATGTTTTGAAACCACTCTGTGATCAAGTAAATAAGGGGTTTTTAATAGTAAGGGTTTTATTTCTTTTTTAAATAAATTTAACTCAGTATATTTTTTATTTGGGGGTAAGGGAGTTAAATAATTTGATTCCAAGTATATTATGCCCTACTTCTGACTTTCTTAGGCGATGTGAAGGAATCTCTAATACAATGTGGTACCCATGATAGTGACCACTTTTATATACAATACACAAGTTATAAATCTAGGGTCAGCGGGAAAAAGCACATAAGTCAAATTTTTAAATTTTTTTATACGATTAAATTATTTCTCAGACCTTACTTAACCAAACGTAAAAACCACTAAAGTCAAAACTATCGTTAAATAAGATAAATGAGTCAAAGTATTATGACTAAATCCAAATTTTTATCAATTTGATAAAATAATAATAAAAAAAACGTGTGTGCTTTTTCCTGCTGACCCTAGAAATGGTCATATGCCCTTACTTTTTTAAAAATTTCCTTTACAATGATCATCAGGCTTAGCTTTGGTAATAAGCCTGATGAATATTAAACTAAATGTTGGTATGACTAACTAAATAAACCAACCGAGATATCTCCAGAGATAGTGAGTTGCTCAGCTTTTTTAAATCATAAATATATGAAGATATTAAAAACTACTTACAACTTATAACAAAACTCTGTAAGGGCTTTAAGTATAGTCCCAGGTTGTCTGTTACTCACAATACACATGTAAGTGTTTTATTCTTTTATGCATAAGGTAGAGCGCATCCTCTCCTGCATGAAAGGATTTGCAAAATAAGCAATTTACTTATTTTTTTTTCTAATATATTAGGTAAGAGAGGAAGATCGTTTGTCGATAGCAGTGCACGGTGCTAAACCAGGTAGGACAGTCATATACCTGAGACTGACCGGAGGGACAGTACAGCATGGTCACCATGATTCATCGTTTGAACTAGTAGTAGTTGACCGTCTGGAGTTCACATCTCCTCCCACATCTCTACCTGGTCTTATTGTAGCTCCTAATACTATTTTCTCTGTCAGAACTAATATTGTGAGTTTCTCTTATTCTTCTCTATTACACTGTAATAAGAAAAAATGGATGAATTGTTTTTATTTCTCACACAAAAAAAAATCAGTAACATTATTTGCCTCTTGTTGTAGCATCAGTGGCCTTTTCACTTGAACTGACCACTCAACTGAAGTAGGAGCTAGTTAAATGTTAAGTGAAGGCTGGGCTATATTTTAAGTGTGAATTCTACTTTTAGACATACAAAATTAAAAAAAAACTTACAGAATTGCATTTGGAAATTCAGCTTAAAATATACAAAAATTCTATCTTAAATGTATGACGATAAAAGAATGTAACAATTTTTATTTAATAAAATGCTAATAATTATTACTTTTTACTACAGTGCGAATAATTTTAAGTTAAGGAACTTAGGAGCTACAGGTACATTTAAAGTATAATTCATTGGTGGCCCTATACATATTATATATATTTAAAAGATAATTTTAAACAATGCAAGAATTTTTTATGATAAATTTTGAGTAGAGGGGTCACATTTATTGATTGACTTATATTTGGTTGCACGAAACGATCACGAAGTTTCTAGGCTATATATTTAAAATATGTAAAACATAGAGCCAAAATAATATCTGATTTAGAAGGGAGGCTTTTTCTGAGAAGCTGAAAGTTTACAATTATTTTAAAGTTGTTCAAAACGGCTTATCTTCTATTTTTGTTATCTTCTTTTCTTTTTAATATTTTTAGTTTTCTTCTTTTCTTTTTAATATTTTTAGTTTTCTTCTTTTATTTTTTGTTACCTCCTCTTTTTTTTATTTATCTTCTTTTATTTTTACTTTTCCTCATTTATACCGTTGGTATATAGGAAAAGTTTTGTGTTTGCAAAAACATCTGAAACAAGGATGAAACCAGAATCATCTGTTTCAGGCTTTTTTAAGGCCTCCTGAGTGGTTTTCTCAAAGTTGTCTGTCTGTCTGTTATCATCGAAGCGCCCAGTGTATTTATGCAAGAGAGTTGAAATTGGGTACAAAAATCGTTCCTCTGGCTTAGTTGTGCTATTTGGAAAATAATTTTTTATGACATCATTAGCCCGCTATAATGACAGCCAAAATTTCAAAAAATCATACAACACGGATAAATCATGCACTCGAACTGAGATTTGGCACCCATGTAGATATGTATAAGACTAACATATGTGCCAAGTTTCGTCTTATTATCAGCATTAGTTCAATTTTTATTAATGACTTCTGTACATTTTTTAAAAAATTAGAAAACAATCCAATTAAGTTGAAATTCGGTACAATTATATACCTTTATGTAATAAAGAGGTTCACCAAGTTTTCATTTGTATACTACAAGTATATCTAATTTTTTGTTGGATCATAAAAGTTAAGCAGCATTGAGTGTGGTCAGTGCTATATGGATAACCACTGAGGATGAAACGGATGAATTTAATATCTGAGGACAAACGAAGTGAGTCCAAAGAGGTGTTGCAGCATACATTTGACAAATTGTATACTTTTAGAATGAGTGAAGCGAGTCCGAAGTAGAGAGGATGAGCGTAGCGAATCTGATGTGATGAGGAAAAGTTCCGCGGTAAATTTTTTTGTTTTCTTTTATTATTTTTTGTTATCTTGTTTATGTTATCAGGAAGAAGCAAACCTGGATATAGTACCTCTTGGAACAGAGAGAGTATTAACCCTGAATAGTGACAATACAGTGTCTTCTCATGACAGTGGCAAGGCAATAGTATCAGCTACAACGATTGGCTCTAACCAACAAACAGCTTCACTTTTCATACAGGTACTTCCTTATTAAGAAATATATTTTTTGTCCCTCAGAAAACAAAGGTTAGGAGAGTTAACTGTAACAGGGCAGGGTATGGAAGTGGTGTAGGTTGCCTTAATGAATTGATTAATTCTTTGATATAGTAGGTTAGGTCTAACATCAAGAGGAAGGTTACTTTCGAAAACCCAAGGTTATGATTTCAGCACGGTTAAATTTATTATGATTTCCTGGTTAATTTATGTCAAAAAGGTCTAATAATGTTTTGAATCAACAATTTGAAGTTGAATTTAAAGTGACAAATCATTATTTTGAAAAATGTCAACAAACCTTGTCTTTCTTTAAAGACGAATAAATAAAAAATAATTGATAGTAATACCTTATTGTTAAAGGAAGTAATTTTGTAATAAATTAGAGTACAAAACTATTTTTGTACCTTCAGTGCGTTAAATATAAGTTATTTACGTTTTGTAATTATTAAATTTATTATTATACTGTTTCAACATGGCATCCTACAGTATTTAATAAATCACGATAAAAACTTTATTTAATTAAAATATTAATTTTATTAAAAAGCATGTAATTAATTAACTAACTTAAATTTGATAATTTGATTTTGGTATGTTTACATTGTATTTAGTATTAATTACAATACGAAAATGTATTTTTTATTTATGTACTTATATTTTTGTTTTTTTTTGTAAGGTCAAACCTGTTCACTACATGATGGTCAACATTGCTAATGTTCTAAACGGAACTTCACTGTCTGGTTTACCTAGAGGCCTTGAGTTGTTAGTAAATATTACTTATCATGATACTCTTGGTAGAACTTTTTATGCCGCTCCTTCCAAGTTATCTCTTGCATTCAACAGACATGATAAGGTAACGTATTTGCTTTTTTATGGTGTGTTTCTGTTAATTGATATGGATATTATTGGAACAGGTTGTCTGTTACCTTCATTTATTTTTTATTGAGGCTGTTAATTTTTTTGTTATTTTTAAAGAAGGTTTACTTTATGTGTGTATAACCCTATTAAACTTTGTAGTTAGCATTTTTTTAATAAATCCTTTATTTTCAAATATTAGAGAAATAATAAAAAGTAACATATCTTATCAAAAACTAACTGCGTAGTAAAAAAACTCCCCACTTAGTCTTTGGTCTAAAAATGTTGAAATCAACTCTTCTGTCCCGCCAAGTGATGTCCGTTCTGGTTGGAGACAGTCTTTTGGGTTTCAAAGTTAATTGGTTAGGTTGCCAAATCTAAATGACCTCATTTAAATTAAGAGGCAATCATCGGCTTGTTCTCCTTGGCGGGGTGCTAGCAGTGTGAACTAAGTTTTATACCTCTCTCTGGTATTTTATGAAGTATTATACAATTTAGAGGTGTCCGAGGATAACATAGAAATAATGAATTTAGGATTTAATTATAGGGGAATGTAAAAGGGCATCAGACGTACCAAAATCCGTTTAGTATTTTAAGCTACAGGTGTATTAATGTATATTAAAATGTTGTTATAAAAAAAGTCACTGAGTACCTCTGTGTTCAGCATAGGAATGTCAAATTTGATATTTTATTAAAAAGGAATGCACTCAGGCATAAGGCAAATCCAAAATGCCCTCATACATCAAATTCTCTTCAGTAGTTGAGGCTGTAGTTTGGTCACCATAAAAATGCAGGAAGAATAAGAAGTTGTCAAAAATTCTATTTTCAATCCTATTTTTCTTTACTTATATTTGGCCGATTTGAATGAACTTTATTTTATTTTTGGTCTACATGACATGCTCTTTACAGACATTATAATATTTTATATTTACCTTCAGCTGTTTTTACGCTACGTCAAAAAGTGTATTATATTCCCTTTTATTTCCATTCTAATTTACTTGATGAAGATAACTCATAATCATACTTTAAAGTTCCATTTACCCTTTTTTGTGACCAGGGAAATATGTCATGGAAACATTGTGATAGGTTTTTACTCAAAATGGGGTTTAGGTAATTTTTTTCAGACAAACCCAAGTCGGATAAGTATTGTAAATAAGATCATATAGATTTGATATGTTTGGCTTTTTGCTGTAAGTTAAATTTTTATCTCATTATAATGACTATTTAAATTAATTGTGTGTATTTAATAAAGATTAATTACTATAAAATTGATGTAAAATTGTATTTTGTTTTTATTTTTAGTTACTGGTAAAACAAGGGTGTACAAATAGTAGCTATGTATTTGGCTTAGAAGGCAAAGGAATCACCATTCTGGGTATTTCAGATTCTATATCTCCCTTGTCTCAGGACTACTTGAAAGTACCTGTACATAACCATATTGTACCTGCTAGAGTGAGTATCTGTTGTTATAGTGTTTTTAGTTACCATTGTCCAAGATAAGTTACTATTTTTTTTAGTTTATTTAGGGAGGACAGCTGTTTAAGGAAAGAAAAAACTTGTCGATATACTTAGTTTATTAAGGGAGGAAGATTACTGGTCATAATATATTTTTAAAAAATACATTTTTTTTAAATTGTATTTAAAAATACAGTACTTTCGCCAAATAATTTTCTCATGACCCAGAAATAAAAATCTGGCGCCCAAGGGTTGAGAATGGTTGTTGCTATGTAAAATATTTAAAAATAAATACATAAAGATTCTTAATTCTTTTAATTAATAACATGTTTCTGTTTTATTTCAGAGGCAAATGACAGTGGGTGAGATAGTTTGTTTTGACAGCATCATAGACAAAGACGGAGTTTGGAGTAGTAAGGGTGATGCTGTTGTTATAGAACAGCATAGTGGTCTGGTACGAGCAGTTAGACCTGGTCACGCTCTAGTAACATACAGACAGTCCCAGCCTCTAGCTAATATACAAACTTCATTGGATATTGATGTTCATCCACTTTATTCTGTAAGTGTAGTGTAATACTTATTAACTTTTCCTAAGCAGTGAAATAGGTTCCTGAGGCTTATGTCAAAAAATCAATCAAAACTAAAATATTTAAATCCTGAGGTTTACCAAGGGATACATTTAGTTTTATTTCAGCAATTGTTTTATTCTTAAATTTTTGGGTTTTAACTACAAGTCTTTGCTAGCTTGAAGTTCAAATGTCAAAGATATTTTCAGGGATTTCTCGATAGAGTTATTATCATTTAAGATTTGATTTTCTTGTTTATTTCCAGCTATCACTTGTTGGTGGTTTATCTCTATCAAATGCTGAAATAGGCCGTGAATACATCATTGGTGTCGAACTACTGAACCAGAGGGATGCAAGACTTAAGCAGACTGGCGGATTTGTCCACATGTCTACTCCCTGTAAATCTAGCCAGACAGTTGCTGTGTTTCCTTACCGCTGTGAGATAAGGTTTAATTCACTTAGCGTGCCCTACCCTATATCAACTATATTTAGTGTTGCACCCACCTTCCACAAGCAAACAGGTTTGCCAACCAACTGAAATTATTCTTTTGTATTTTTTTAATGTAAAATGAAGGTTTTAAAACTGTAAAAAAATGAATTTCTTTGAGCCACTTAAAATCATCAGTGAATTTACAAATTTTATCTACTTTGTCAGCAAAACTAGTATTAATGAATCGTTGCCGTTTTGTTTTGGTAGTGAATACGAAACAATATCCCATAAAAGTGGCAATTTTTAGTTTGTTTACGTTGTAAAAAAAATAAATTATGGTTCATTTTTAACTTGAAATCCTTTATTTATGGTTTGGAATAGAGACACGTTTTGGTCCGCTACTATCACAGCTGTGGGACTATTTGATGGGGTATTCCTAAAAATGTCAAAACAGATTTTCAATAAAATTTTGACTATTTAAATCTTCACAAAAGCCTGTTTGTTGATTAGACAATAGTGCTGATACCAATTTGGAGAAACTTAATTATGAATGTAGGCTTTTGGTTTTAAATACTTGCTATTTTCTTTGCTGAATGCAGGTAGTTATGGTTGCTCTGTGAAAGTTATCAGTGGGATATCACCCAACACCTCTGTCATCATGTCAAATGTTACCCTCCGTATCAACATATCACCAGATTTCCACTCTGAGCAGTCCGTAGAAACACACATATCAACACAATCAACATCTCTAGTTTTAGAGTTTCATCCTGCAGTGTATGTGGCCACTCAGCAACTAAACCTGAACACACCTTCTTCTAGTGTCTACTTGGTTATTGTTGGAACGCAGCATGTGGCCCAACACATTATTGTAAGTTCATATGTTAGTCTTTTTTCTCATTTATGCCATGGGTGTATAGGAAATTTATGTTTTTACTTAAAACCCTTAACCTTGATTTCACCTGAAGTATCTCTTTTAGGTCATTAAGACCTTCTGAGTGGTTTTTACTTAGTTGTCTGTCTGAATGTGTTTAAAACCCTATACGGCAACACATAAAATCATACTTTTGATTTAGACCAAGAGCCGGACCTGAAAAAATGTGACTCATTTTGTACTTCTTCAAACCAAATTTTTCTGGAAATATACCAGAAATTATGAACTATTTCTGCCTTTCTATGTCCTGTAACTCAACTATGTCTGCCTATCCATAGTGGAGCCATTCATATGATTGGGCATGCTCCAAATTTTAAAAAATCACACAAATTTCAGTTTTTTTTAAATAAGTGGTTCCCTGTGGGTTTTTTAATGGTGATAAAACGTTCTATAAAACGAGTGCTTAATTATCAAATTTGGATGACTACAACCATAGTTATGGCTCTTTCAAAAACACTAAAAAAAATTTAGTTATGAAAAGTCAGCAAATATTTTAAAAAGACACAAAGCAAAATTCCCATCTCGATGGCTGGGTTGAACAGAAATTAGAAGAAAGAAATTACATAAAAATAATTCCAAAAATAATCAATACAAATTATAAAATGTTTACAATTAAATAATTCTTAAAATGAGAGAGAAAAGGTTATCAAATTACTAGGACTTTACATAGATTTATCATTTACTTAAAAGTCGAAGTATGGTAAAACTGATTTTACTAGAGGTTACTATAAGGTTGTAAAAATCAGGTTAATGCACATTAATGACAAAGTCAATGGAAATACACAAGAAAACATAAATGTGCTTAAAAAATTTAAAAGGAGAGTTACGTAAGTAACCTCAATCCTCAAAGAGATGAAATGAACAAGGCAGAAAAGGAATACTGTGATGAGGTAGGGAATTTATTATGTAAATGTTCAAAAGTAAAAGCAATGAACGAAAAAGGTAAAACAGGAGGCCCCTCAACCCTGGACACTAGAGTATAAACTCATGTGATGCAGTAATACTTTATGGTAAGTAGTCTAAGAGCTAGACTTTGCTTAACTTTTATGATCTGACAAAAATCATAGATATACTTTGTTGTATTGAAATAAAAATTATTTGTGTACTCATCTAATACGTAAATGTTTACACTTGTACCAAATTTCATATCAATTGAATTATTTTCTGATTTTTAACAATTTTTTAAAAAATGTACATAAGTCATTTGATAAAGATTGAACCAATGCTGATAATGAGATTAAAACTTGGCACAAAAGCTAGTCTTATACATAGCTGCATGCGTGTCAAATTGGTCGCAACCTTTTTTTGCAATTTATGATTTTTTTTTTAATTTTTGGTGAGTCATTGTTGTGGGTACCGCCTCCGTGGCCGAGGTTGTTAAGGCGTTAGTCTTTACACTGACCTTTGACACCCGCCGAGGTCTGGGGCTCGCATCCCAGGTTACGCTCTCAGTTTATAGAAGATTATTGTTTAGATATATTATGACCAACTTTAGAATTCACTTTGAGCGTAACGGTTCCTACTACCACCCGAGGTGGTTCCCGCAGGGGTTATCCCTGATGAGCCGCAAGGCTCTAAACGGGCATTATTATTATTATTATTATATTGTTGTGGGTTAATGACGTTATAATGAAATATTATCTGAATAGCACAACCACACCTATAGACTGATTTTTGTACAAAGATTCAGCACGCTAGCATAAATGCACGGGTAGTTACGATGATAACTGAAACTCAGACACTCACTCACTGACAGACAACTTTGAGAAAACTACTCAGAAGGTATTTAAAAGACCTGAAACGGATAATTCCTGTGTCATCCTGGTTTTGGATTTTTTTGCAAACTCAATACTTTTCCCATATACCTATGGTATAAATGAGGAAAAGTAAAAATATGTCAGGAACCAATGGGTTCAATGTAGTCTGTTGCAAAAGTCAACTTACCTCAATTTTATTGGAATTTCCGGAAAAGTTGTTTTTGTTTTGAATTCTTCCATTTACTTCACATATAATACAGCTTTATTTATAACCAAAAATATAGCTCATAAGCTATTTTTTAAATTTACTAAAAATAATTTATTTGTGGAACTTCTCTACAAAACCAGTCTTGCTTGAGAAGGAGTGTTGGAAAGTTTTATTTAATTTTCATTGTATTTTTTTCAAAGCAAAGTATGCATGTATGCTTTTCAACTTGTATTTAATTAAATGTGCTTATTTTTCAGGTTGAGGCAAGTGATAGAACTGTACTCAAAGTAGGAGAAGCGGAACGCAGAGGTGCGGTTAGTTGGACTTGGTCTGTGGAACTATACAGGGAGCACTGGAATAATTACAACAGACTCTCTCCTCAGTATCTTATTGTGCTTTCATCTCTAACTAATCAAACTATTAAGGTATTATTTAATAACTAGATAGTTAAATCAAGTTTTATGGAAGTTTACACAACAGTGGAATAATTTTAATTGAATTTATTAAAAGATTCAATTTTCAGTAAGATTCTGAAATTAGGTAAAAATTTCAGAATTTTTACATACACACCCACACATTAATATGTGTGTGTGTATTTCTAGACACTTTCTTGTAAACACACTATCTTTCAAACGGATTAATATTTTTTAATTAAACTTGATACAAAAATCAACCTTGGAGAGGACGGAAATATTAAAACCAGGTTTTAATATTTTTCCTGCAAATAAGGTCATTATTTATGTTTTTTGGGACTCTTAATCTAATGAAACCAGTCCGAACTGACCAAGTGACCAAGAAGTCAAAAAAGAAGAAAAATGAGTTACAAGCAGTACTTGACAATTTAGTAAGGGAGTAGGTTCTTAAGCATAAACCGGAACCTCAAGCAAGAAATGGGTTGTTTAGCACAGAAACACGCATCCCAAAGGAAATTCCCCCGACATGCGCACCACTTATCCTCCAGCACCGTAGAGACCACCTCTGTTTTGATCTCCACTTATCTAAGAGGCTGTATACACTCTGGAAAGCTTTTATCTTTGTATCTAAAAGCGTCCTTATGCTGTATCTATTTATTGTTACAGGTACCAGTTGTATTTGGTGGAGGGAATGGAAATAAAGGCTGTGTTTACAATGATGGCCAACCGTGGGTTATGTCTGACTTGGTGCCATCAGCAACCACCTCTATATTTGTTGCATTAATGGCCATCATTGTTTTCTTTATGGCTTCAAATTATTGTAAGTAAAACTATTTTCGTTATTAACGTAAAACTATTTTCGTTATTGCCAAGGCATAAATGTAAGTTTTTGCTCCATGAAAAGTCAAGTTTGTTCCTGAGGCCAAAACCAAGTAGAAGGAACTATATTATTGAATCCCAAGGTTGCCATGGAATGTATTTAGTTTGTTCTCCAAGCTTACCAAGGGAACCTATATTCACTTAACTAACGAGGTAAAGCCGAGGTAGTTAAGTACTGTTTAGGAGGAATGACCTGCTTCTTCTGTGGAAGTTAAGATTTTACCTTTAGGAAAGCGAAAATAGTTTAATAACAAGCAGTTAGTGTTAAAATCACATATGCTTTAATATAGTTACCTTTTGATGACTTGAACAATGCATTTATTACATAGTTATTTACATAGTTTATTATTACACAGTTTATTACATAGCCTTCTCTATTAAATTTAAAAGTGAATGTAAATGTTTACTTGCTTAAGAATCAAACAAAATAGTATAATTTTGAAATTTTAATGACAATAATAAGTATTAGCTATTTTTTTAGTCCCGCTACAAAACCTTGAGATCAGATTTTTTTAGGCTTTTATTTTTATCTAAATAAAGATTTTGATAATTCTATACCAAATATTTACACTGGGACATCTTATTATCAAAATAAACTTTTTATCATTTTCTGTTTATTATTCATTTTAATTATATTTAATTTATTCATTTATTTTATTTGCATAAATAATTCAAGTCATTTGTAACTGTCATTAACTATTAGTTCTAACTTGCTAAATAAATACTTCGTATTGAAAACGTAGTATTGAAATATCATGTTTTTGATGCTTAATATGCAACTTTAAAATGTTGTTTTTAAGACAATTACTAAGAATTTTTTAAATATTGTTGCCGTAACAGAAATGTAGTCATTTAAAGTTCAAAACTTTTACACTTAACAAGTAAAAGTTTTAAATGTTTTTACATACTGTGTGATAAACTATTAAAAAAGTGTGCATCCCCTGTGAGGATCGAACCTTTAAGTGGGGTACTTTAAATAGGATCGAACTTGTAACCTTTAATTTAAGAGGTGAAGACGCTACGAATTAAGATGAATGGGAAATGAAGGATTAGGGTAAAGTAGTTGCCATGACAACTAAAGCTATTTTACTCCCGTTAGTGTCTTTTCTACCTGTTGGTTCTGACAGGAGTTATAAGTCACTTGTCTCCCTCTACAAAAGAAAGAAAAAAGGTCTCCCTTCCGGAGGTAAATTATTATTTTCTTTGCAAAGGAAGGCTTAACAATAGATAACCTGTACAAGTCAATGTGAAGCCAGAGCAAAGCAACTACAGACCTATTTCTTCATTTTTATAGTTAGGAGAGACTACACCGGATTTCATATAGCAGAATATAACTTTGTATATATTAACATAACATAATACATTTAAAATAAAACCATTAATAAATATCTTGACTGATGTCTTCAAGTAGACTGGCTACAATTGACACTGAGTGACATAACAACAATTTTTGACTTACCTGTTTTGGGTTATGGGGCTCAGCACAAACCATTTTATCAACTATAATAGTATTTTTACTTTTCCGTACTCTGTTTGCACTAAAAATCTGAAACCGAGACTTCTCCTGAATAATTTGTTCAGGTATTTTTAAGACCTTCATTGTGGTTTTTACAAAAATGTGTCTGTCTGTATGTGTGCATGTATGTTATTGTTGCTGCCAGTATATTTATACTAGAGTTGAAACTGTGTACGAAAATCAATCTTTAGGTCATGAAAATATTTTTTATAATGTTATTAACTGGCAATAATCACTCAGTATAAATTTTGAAAAGTCATAAAAACAATTTGGCTCGCATATAAAGGACTAACCTATGTGCCGAATTTCATCTGATTGTCAGTACTACATAGTTTGATTTTTATCAAATAACTTATGTACATTCTTTTTTTAAAAAATAATCCAACTGAGTTGAAATTTGGTACGGGTTTATCCTTTTATGTAGTAAATTAGTATACTAAGTTCTGTTTCTGTGTGGTTAGGAAATCTATAGTTTTTGTTTGATCATAAAAGTTAAGCTACATTGAGCAAGGTCAGTGCCTGGATATGTGACCGCTGGCAATAGAAAAATATATTTAATGTCTAAGGGAGAAGGAAGTAAGTCTGAAGATGTGTTGTAATATAAATTTGGTGTCTTATATTCTGAGGATAGATGTGGTGAGGATGGGTCTTGTGAATTTGACGTAGTGAGGAAAAGTTCCCAGGTACCCCATATTCAATTTTATATTTATTTCTTCAATTTTTCAACTGAAACGAATCTATTGAACATACTAGATGTGTCCCTTATGAGATGTTTCTTCCTGAGTCAATACCTTGATAAACTTAAATACTCTAAATCTGGTATTTTAAAAAAAAAATATGGTTTTGTTTGTGTAGGTTATAACAGCATGAGAGGAGAGTCTAGTCCCCGACCTAGACGTAAGTTTATTATACAATTATTTGTTGTCCTGTGTACCAGAATTTAAAGATTTTGAACTACGTATACTTTAGTGCTACAGTTTACTCATAACTTAGTTGCAAAACCATCATATCTTTTCAATGTCACCTCCGTTTTCATGGTTATCTAGATTTGGATAAGGTTGTGTGTTTTCCATCCCAATAGCAGGCCTTTAGCAATTAGCATTGCCTTAAGATGAGAATAAAGTGGGTTTCCAAGGAGTTAATGAATGTTGTCTGGTCTACAAAATGAGGGCCATCTATGAGAGCTCGCTCACAGTAGAGTCTACATCAAATCAACTCCAATTCTGTCTTGGGGTGTGAGAGAGACAGATGATGTGTCAATGTGTTTTCAATTTCTTGACTTTATTCTGTGACTCAGGTGAAAATAACTAAATACAGTCTGTTAAGAACTGAAAGAAATTAAGTTGATTAAGTTAACACTGTTCATAAAATTGGGGGGGGGAGTCAACTCCAAACAATTGTTTTACCTAAAACGCGTTCTTTTACAGATAAATAAATTCTTTTTGAAGAAAAAAATTTGTATGCCACACTGGAGTAAATCGCTCATTAACCCTTGCATTAATTATTTCCCTCGGTTTTAAATATAAAATGTATAATTCTCTTGGCTTACGCCTCAGGATTTATAATCCTTGGTCCCTTCGGCCTTGCTTTAGGAACCAAATTAGATGCCAGGGAAAAATAGCTTACTGCTAATAAATTTCTATTAATTATAATATAGTGTCTAATAACTCAAGAACTGTGCTAGCCTCAGACGTGGTTAAGATTTTATTAGACTCATACTTCCAACGAGCAATAAAAATCATTTTGAAAAATCAGATTTATATTATATTTGAGTATTATATTTAACTTTAAACATCGTCGATATTGCAAAATGGTTAAACACAACAGAGTTTGTTGTTCCCATTATTGTGTCTCAATATTAACTATGCTTTATAATTTCAAATAACCTAGCACAGTGTCCTTAACCTTTTTTTAATGCTATTTAAAAAAAATGTGTTGAAGTAAAATACCTTTACTGTGTACTTTTACCTACAGTTGGTTAAAAATACAGGAACTAATGACGTTCCTGTAAGATTTGAAGCAGGATCAGAATTTAATTAATTTCTCGGTTTTTTTAATAACCGTTAAGGAGGAACATATTTTTAACATTAATAGATGGTTTATTAAGAGACTAATAACATTAAGGAATTTTCATTCATATTTCCATTTTTAATGGGATCGAGAATTGTTGGTACATTGTTTTTAAGCCTACATCGGACAGTATTTCTACAACTAACTCTTTTTTGTGAATGTTTAATTTGACTCCTCTAATGACAAAAGTGGATTTGTTATCTATAATTTTGCTTTTATTTGATCTTTATTTGCGGGATAATATTCCTAAAAGCTTTTTACTAGAGAATAAAAATAAGTTTTCACAAAATGTTCATGAATCTTATTAATATTATCATAAGATATCCAAAAATTCATCATTAAAGACATTCAAAGACTTGCTTTACCAAAAGATAAGTTTGAAGCCTTATTTTTAAGTATTATAATTAAAACAAATTATCTTGAATACTGTCTTATATTTAACATGCCATAATTTTTTATACTTTACATAACATCCTACAATTTTTGCAGACTGGAAAATTCTATTGAGAACCACTGACCCAGAGCCTTGTTACTATTTATTTTTATATATTTGACCATTATATCCATGTGTTTTTTAGATTCTCCATCGCACCCAACTCATGCCAGTCTGCAAGAATACAGCCTGGGTTCGAGTAAATCTCCTTCTAGCCCATTAGGTCATAGGTCCATTGTCTACGGATCATCTCCTTATCAGTCAAGTAGTCCAGAACAGACACCTCTTAATAAATCAAGTCCTAGGTTAAGAAGACTTTATCAGTGATAAAACAAAAACTACAGACTTATCAAAAGTAAGTCAAAAAAATTTTAGGAGACATAATGATTTAGTAAAAACCAATGATGTTGTGGATCTTTCAGAAATGTGCTTAAAACCATATTAGCTCAAAAGTATTTACCTTATAGAATTATATATTAAAATAATATCAAAATATTTTTCTAATTTAAATACTTATGATTGTTATTTTGGAAAAGCAGGGGGTGTAGAATATATCCTTAAAAGGTTCGGGTGAAATAGGGGAGGGGCTGGGGAAATAAATTTTAGCCTCCCAACATCGTGACAATAAAATTTATTGTTTATCTCAAGTTGGTGTGACACCTTTGAATTCGCTTGTTTTGATGTTGGCCAGCCTTTTACCGATTGTTAATGTCTTCATATATTTTATAAAGATATCGGTTTCAAATTGATTTTCCCTTGTATATGAGTGTAAAGAATGATGTGGTGAGGAAAAGTTTCAAGTTACCTCGTATCAATTTTTTTAATTAGGTTCATTTAAATAAAAACCAACAGTAGAGTTACAAAATAAACGTTACTATGAGGGTGGTAACCGCTATAATTTTTAGGCCACTATACGGATACCATCACAAATTTTGATGGGGAAATTTTTATGAAAAAATAATGTTCTGAGGAAATTTGAGTTTAACTAACATATTCTGCTTCTCTGTGGAAAAGACTAATTTATTATTAACATTAACTCGATTTTACTTTTCTTCATTTATACCATGGATATGAGAAAAGTAATGTGTTTTTACAAAATATCCAACAACAAGATTTTGACTGAATTATTAATTTCAAGATCTTTAAGACCTCCTGAGACCTTTTTACCATATTTTCTGTCTGAATGTGTGTGTCTATTATCATTGTAGCTTGCAGTGTGTTTATGCTCGCAAGTAACACTTAGTACACAAGTAGTTTTACTCTTACAAAAGTACTTGTCTTGTTCTACTTTCCAGAAATTAATTTTTCTGTGATTTGATTAACTGTCAATAATGATTCATCAAAAATTCTATAATTTGCCAAAAATGTTTGGAGACTTAAGGAGGTTTTTATTGAAGAATATAACTTGAGTTTGATTATGACTTCTTCCTATGTAATTAACATAGGAAGAAGTCATAGTCTTTCATGGGTAATTTGTTTTAATACCACCCTTAAATTAATCAGTAAGAAAAAACATGAGAATAATTATTTATTTTTGACTGATTTGATTTATTTAGTTGTTATTAATTAAACTTTTGATTCTTAGAGCCTGACCAAGGAATGTAAAAATATTTATCAGTGCGATGGTGTTGCCTTGTTGTCACATGTTAATGGAATGGAATCCTATCAGTTTGTTTATTGATTTTAAGAGTTATGTCTTGCAGAAGTATAAATATGTATTATTTATTGTGACACCAGACTATACTGAGTACCAGGCTGTACTCTAAATCTAGTGTTAAGAATTTCCTTCTATTTTTTAACCTTGTTTAGGCTCGAGGGAATATTTCTCTTGACTAATGTTGAGTTGTTTGTCTTCTTCCCTTTTAAGGAGAACTGTTGTAATTTTTTATACCATTGGAAACTTAGTAGGGATGGTTGGAAACCATGTAAACTTGGATCTGGTTGTAATTTATGTTAAAAATGAGATTTATTTAAATTTATATAATTCCAACCCCGTTTCTATCTGTTATTAGGTTTCCATCGTTTCTCCATTTTCTACTGGTCCCTCTGACCTTCAATAAAAATTCCAGAGATGAGTGGTGGTCTCTTACCGCCATCATGCTTGGCAAGTAAAACATATATACTTTGCTACTTAATTGTAGAGTAATTGAGTTAAATGAAAGTCAGAGTGAGTTCAGGCTCTATCACCATCCTAAGGAGTTAGACGATAGAAAACAGAATGGGACATGACATTATGTCGAGCCATCAATGATGACGAATGTCAAATGAACAGTTCCCAGATGTAACATTGCATTTTGCTTGTTACATTTCCTAGGAGTCTCTCGCACAATTTTTTCCTTTAGGTCTTTTATATGCTTATCTGATCAATGGCTTCTGCTCACAACTATGGCTAATAATTAATGTGTAATAAGTAATGTCTCCGTATATCTATTGGATTTAAATAAAAACGCACATTTTCAAATTGAATTTACTTAAAAACATTGTATTGGCCATGAACCAGCAATCTCTGTGAAAGTATGATGTTAGTTTTTAAAAATGATTAGATGATATTCATTTGGCTGAAGTTCCTATAATAATATTACTCTAGTGGAAAAATGTTTTGATTACTCTTTGTCATTGAGAATTGAAAGGGAGTGAGTGATAAATAGACTCCAAACTTAAGTCTTTGATGTAAATTATTTAAATTGTAAATATTTGTATATTTTTTTATAACTTTAATGATTAAAATAGATGAGTTGTTTTTTGTGGAAATTTTTGTTTTTATTTCTATTTTTTTAATTAGATATTATTATTATTTTTTTAATTTAATTTTTATTTTTTCAGGCCTAAAAGTAGACTTTAGAAGTACTTTTTAAGAGCCATGTCAGTTAAATTTTCTGTTTAGCTATTAATCCTTAATACAGCTTTAAAAGTGCAGAATTTCTTTGTCTAACTTGCAATGTGGATAATCTTTTATTGTTCTAGGTGTTTCAAACAAGAATGGACATTTCAATACTGCAAATATATTTTTCTTATCAAAATCACAATAAAGACTGACTTTAAATAATAATTATCAATTATTAAAAACTATAACTGTCATCTGTCATTCATATTTAACATCCTTCCCAGTCGAAAGAAAATTAACTTATTCACAGTACAATCATTATTTTATCTTATCTATTATAATTTTAATTTAATTTTATTTTCCATTTTAAAAAACAAACAAAAACAATCTAGACTAAAAAAACCCTTTCCACCTTAAGAAAAACTACATAACAATTATCTAAACACAAGACTCAATTCCCACCTAACTTCAGTAAAATCGTTGGTTTGATAATAACCATGATTGGACTTAATTTGATTTATCCATTTTATCCAAAGGAACGATGCAATGATTCTTTTTACCATCCTTCAAAATCCTTGTATCATTGACTCTGGTCAAAGCTCTACTAAAATTAGAATCTTCAAAATCCAATGCTGATTTAATTTGGGATTGTTTTAAAATGTGATTGATTGCGGTCATCAAATCGTCCAGATTGAATTTAGGTGACAGATTCATAATTTTAATGTAGAAAATACAATTATCGTTCATTTTATCCAGAGCCACTGCCAACTCATTATCACATGTTACCTAAAAGATAAAAAAAATATGTAAGGACTGATTCAGAGGTCAGGATTCCCATGCAAAAAAATGTTCTTTTGAGTGTAAATTTTTGGGACTTGAAGGAAATGTTTTGTAGTTTGGAATAAGGGTTGACTTCAGTTCTACCAGTCATTTAAAAGACAGCTATATTTTCAACCCCATAGGGTTACCTTTAGGCTAGATCCTCAACAAGCTATTTTAACAACTGCAGTTATAAAAAAATGATAATAACATCTGATTCACTATGCTCATCCTCTCTACTTCGGACTCCCTTCGCTCATCCTCAGAATATACAAGTCGTTAAATTTATACTGTATAATGATACAGTATAAATATAACGTATATAAACTCATATTGTAAACACATCCTTAATCCGATAAATACTGAGATGTGGAATAAGCTTATAAATAAATAAAGTTTGTCTTTCCACAGATGATTTATTATTATAAAACAAAGCCAGCTTTCAACCTGAACGGTCATCATCAGTGCCTAGAACCCAATAAATTAGAAGAATAAAAAATAAGAAGTCAAAAACTAAAAATAACAAAACAAAAATGTACAAAAAAACGTATTAAATAAATGACAAAAAGAAGGAAATAAATTACCGGTGAGATGATTCTAGATTACTTTTTAGCCAGTTTCTGAGGCCAAGGCATGTATAAGACTGAAGATCGTGGCGCCCCCACCATAGAGGCTCCTACACTTTCACTCTTTTCATTCAAAGCATTATATCCATTTTCATGAACGTTTCTTAAAATTTCAAGATTTTCGAGAGCTGTCATTTGATTGCTTTTATCTATGAAGTGAAGAAAAGGAACTTCATGTGGTACGTAATCATGTTTTCTCTCGCTAACATGACGATAAAACTTGCTCGGGGCCTTTTCGTGCTCAAACAAATCTGAGCACGAAAGGTCTTCAGTCTTATACATGCCTTAGCCTCAGAAAGTAGGACGTTGACACATAAAAAAGATATTTGAAGAGGTAACAAAAGGTGGTGAAAATAACAAACACATATACACTTGAAGAAAAACGGTAAAGGCTCACTGAGTCAGGTTGCATAATACATTAGAAAACTACAATCATACTGCTATCGAATAAAAGTCTTATATATATTTATATATATATATATATATATATAAATATATATATATATATATATATATATATATATATTTATTTATATATATTATATATATATATATATATATATATATTATATATATATATATATATATATATATATATTATATATATATATTTATTATTATCTATATTATTATTATTATCATAATACATTATTATTATTATTATTATTATTATTATTAAAGATTGGGGTTGGAGTCTAGGATAGACCCCATTTGCACTGCGACTGGAAGTCTATTGTACAATCCCCTCAATTGTGCAGGTCAGAATAATCCTTTTCCCCGGACTAGGTCTAGGATCTTTTTGACCAGTGATTCATTGGTAGAGTCAAACTTAGTGAGAATGCTGCTACCAAAGTTGGTGAACCTTTGAAAGGCTAGGGCTTCACATCTCAGAAGTACGTGAGATGCAGTTTCGGTTTCCGATTCACAAAGCCTACACACTGGGTTATCTTTAAAGATACCAATGGTATGGAGATGTTTTCGGAGGTGACAGTGACCAGTCAGTAGTCCAGTTACTGTTCTAAGGTCCCTTCTGCTGAGACTGAGGAGGTCCTCAGTTACTTTGGGACTGGGTCCTTTTAACATAAGTTTACTGTGCCTCATGCCAGAGGATTTGTTCCAGTGGTGCAGGTGATTGGTTAAGAGCCAATCTTTATGATTTATGAGAGCCAATCGGTATGGCTACTATGGGTTCAGGGCCCACAGGAGTGGTCTCAGACCCCTTTTTTGCAAGGATGCTTGCTCATTACCTTTAATTCCCTTATGGCCAGGCACCCATCTGATTGCTACATCGTTGTTGAGTGACAAGGTCAGAAGGTTTTGTAAGCACTCCCAGACAAGCTTGGAGTTGACTTTGTATGAACCAAGAGCTTTAATGGCAGCTTGGCTGTCAGTAAAAATATTTATAGAAGTCTGATTAGGATTCTTTTTAATATTTTCTATTAGACAGGCATTAATAGCAAATATTTCTGCCTGAAACACTGTGGCATACTTTCCTAAAGGAAATGAGGTTTTGATAATTGCATGAGCCTCATATATGCCACTCCCAGAGCCACAGTCCATCTTAGATCCATCTGTATACCATACAGTGTCACCAGAGGATTGAGGTGGTTCCCCATTGAAACTATCACAACTGAGTGTGAAGGGTTTTTCATAGGAGTAGAAAAACCCTATTTTGGAGTGACCTCTAATGGTAGGGATCTTCCAGTTCCCACTGTTCTGCAGTCTGTAAGCCGCCAACCTAGCCTCACTCTTTATAATAAGATCAAGGGGTGGAAGGCTCAGCATGACTTCTAGAGCAGTAGTTGGTGCTGAGTTCATGGACCCTGTAATGGATAGACAGGCTAAGCGTTGAACTGAGTTCAGTTTGATAATTGCGGTGGTTTGATTGACTTTAGGCCACCACACAAAGGCACAATAGGTAATAATAGGTCTGACCACCATTAAGTAAAGCCATCGCAATACTTGAGGTTTTAGTCCCCAGATTTTACCTACAGCTCTACGAACTGTCATTAAAGTCAGTTTAGCTTTATTAATTATTTTATCCAGCTGTTGATTCCAACTTAGCCTCTTGTCAAGGATTACTCCGAGATATTTGACCTGGTCAGATAGCTGTAGTTGTTCACCAAACAGTATAGGGGGCCTCACAGAGTGAGGTTTTGTTTGTTTGGTGAAAATTACTAGTGCAGTTTTGGCAGGATTTATTGAAAGTTTTACCTGTTTGCACCAGTTCTCAATCAGCCTTATCGGTGTTTGAATTACCTCTAGGGCTGTATTTATGAATTTGCCAGGAATAAGGATGACTATGTCATCAGCGTACCCTATGGCAAAGAAGCCTTTACTGTTAAGACAGCAGAGTATGCCGTCCACCACAAGGCTCCACAGTAGAGGAGACAAGACTCCACCCTGCGGGCATCCCCTGGTGACTCGGGCTTCAGCGGTCTCTCCAGCCACAGAAGCTATAACATTTCTACTGAGAAGCATAGTGGCTATCCATCTACAGACAGATTCTTCAACACCATGCTCTCTCAGAGAGGAGAGTATAGTTTGGAAAGATGTGTTATCAAATGCTCCTTCAATATCGAGAAAGGCGCCAACAACACATCCTTTGCTTTCAAAAGCAGCTTCAATCTTATTAACAACAAGATGTAATGCGCTTTCGCAAGATTAGCCAGCTTGATATGCAAACTGATATTTGTGCAGCGGCTTGGTAATCAGCGCTGTTTCGCGTATGTGTCTGTCAATAATCTTCTCCATTGTTTTGAGAAGAAAAGATGACAGACATATTGGTCTATAAGCCTTACCCTCCGTGTATGAAACACGTCCAGGTTTGGGTATAAAAGTAACATTGGCAGATTTCCAGAGTTCAGGAGTATGATTTAGAGCTATACTTGCTCTGAAAATGCTACAAAGTAAGGGAGCCAGAGTGTCCAAGCCCTGCTGTAACAGGGCTGGGTAAATACTATCCGGACCAGGAGACTTGTAAGGTTTAAATGAGTTTACTGCCCATTTGACCTTGTCAAGTGTTATAATTGAATTGGCAACAGCCCAGTCAGGAGCTTTATCTATAAAAGAGAAGCCCTGATTGGTCTCTGTTTGACCATTGTTTTGATCTACAATTACAGAGTCTGGGAAGTGTGTCTTAAGAAGAACCTCCACAGTTTCTCGGCCATTGTGAGTATAGGCTCCAAGAGGAGTTTTTAAAGTGCCTACCGGGTTAATTGGAGTTTTAGACAGTATTCTGTTCAGTCTGGCTGCTTCAGAGATACTGTCTATCTCAGAACAGAAACGTCTCCAAGAATCCTGCTTGGCATCTCTAAGGGCTTTATTGTAGTTAGTAAGTGCTGAAGAATAAGTTTCCCACTCTCCAGTCTTTTTGGAACGATTGAATAATTTTCGTACTTTTTTCCTCTGATTGTCGAGAGAGTGGCTCCACCATGGAATTTTCCTGGAGCCTTTCTGCACACTCAGAGGACAATTTTTCTTGAAGGAGAGATCCATAGCCTCAGTTAAAAGTGAGGCCATCGAGTCTAGATCAAGATGGTTACCTATTTCAACATTTAAGGAAGACAGATAGGATATTAGGTCCTGCCGGAAGGCATCCCAGTCAGTATTCCTAGGATTGTAATAGGTAGTTTCATGCTTTTGATCGCATGTTAATTCAAAAAGAATATATCTATGGTCAGAAGAAGAAGGTTCTTCAGATACATACCATTTTGTTAGGATTCTGTCTATCACAGGGGTACCCATTGTGATATCAAGAACTTCTTGCCTTCTAATACATGGTTACAAGGTTGAATCATAATACATAAGAAAACTACAATCATACTGCTATCGAATAAAACTCTTTTATATATATATATATATATATATATATATATATATATATATATATATAATTATTTTTATATATATATATATTTATATATATATATATATATATATATATATATATATATATATAATATATATGTGTTGTGTGTATTATGTATATATATGTATATACATATATTTATATATATATATATATATATATATATATATATATATATATATATATATATATATATATATATATATATATACATAATATAATATATATATATATATATATATATATATATATATATATATATATATATATATATATATATTATATTATATATATTATTTATATAATCAATTATTATTATTATTGTCACAAATTAACTAAAAAGGTGGTTGCCACTACCTGATATTCAAGCTGAGCTTTATCTTTTGGGTCTTTCCAGGTTATATTGAACGCACTTTCCTTTAGAACTGGGAATGGTTCTTCCAAGGCTGCTAAAAATTCACTGAAAGTGAAATAACTCTTGGTCAACTTGATTCTAGACCTTGCTGTTTGGTTACCTGTTTCTATTTTTAACGTTATTTCTTTGCTATAGTCACCACCCATGGTCGAATAGTTTCTGTAAAACAGTAAACCATTGACAGTTTTAATACTTTTTATCTACTTGCGGAAGCAAAGTTAAGCATTGTTACACTGATTAGAAAAAGAGGTTTGAAAATGGCCTTCAACGTCTTCTTATTCTTCCTACATTTTTTGTTGACAAACCTACAGCCTAAACTAGTGAATGGATTTTTTATGTATTAGAACTTTTTGATTCTGTCTGTATGCATCCTTACGCTGAATGGGGAGCGAAAAACTAAGCTAGGAAAGGATAGTTGTAAATGTTGACGCATCTACTGCTTACATGGTAAGTAAAACTGCTAAAATTATGAAAACTGCAAAAATCCGTTATGATTGATCTCCACGAACACCTGAATTGTTTGATATCTCAAAATATAGCAAAAGTAGCTATACAACTTGTTCACACTGCAGTGCCTGCAGCTTCTTCTGCTAGGCACCGTGCCGGTGCCTAGCAGAGGAAGCTGATGATTACCTCTCAATTTAAATTAGGCCCTTTAGTATTGCCAATCTTGCAACTTCACTTTGAAATGCTAATGACCGTCTACAACCAGAACAGACATGACTTGGCAGGACTGAAAAGTTGATTTCCGATTTCTCTACTTTTTTTGGAACAAAGACTTGGCAGAGTTTTTTAATCACGCAAGTAGTTTTTTGTATAAAAAATTAATTTTTAAGTAGCAATACGGTATTAGTTTAACACTGGCTGTTCCGGTTCTGCTGGAGAAATGCTTATTCTTATTATTACGAGTTTTATTATTCAATAATAAAACTCAAACCGGAACAGGGGTTAAAAAAAACCTTTAGTTCAATAGTAATAATGAAAGTGTAAACATTTCATTTATACAAAGCTCATTCGGAGTTTAAGTGTAGTAGTCATTAACTTAAAGTAATTAGTCCAGTAGATACATATAAATATAGTTTAAAGTATTATAGTTTACCTTGCTGACGTTAGAAGTAAAACTTTAATGATTGAACTTAATGATACAAACTGGAAAGAGAAAATCTATGTAACGGTAACTCTCTCAAAACAGTGTAAAACACTAATGTTTAATTGCATCTTAAAAATTCAAGGCTATTCACTATTCGTGATTATAATTGTTTTCCCCCACACTCAATTCTAGGATTTATGAGATGTTTCAATTTTATAAAGATATTTTATTGTTTTGATAACTTCTTATGTATAAATAGTTTAATATTTGTAAAAAAAAATTATAAATATTGAAAAGTAAAAGATATGCAACATGTGCATGCTTTGCAAGCATTATAAGGGTTTCTCAGATATTTTCATAAATATAATGTATTAATACTATACAATCATACTTATACTTAATATTCTACGCCTCCCTTCAATCGCCTATATGTTAGTGTTTGTCGATACCTAATTTTAGAAAAAATAAATAAATTATAATGTAATATTCCACGGCTCGCTACACTCGCCTTTCTGTATTTACTTATCAGTCCTAATTTAGAATATACACTGAAAAGAAAACAAAAGTGCTCATTTCGCTCGCCTTCATTTGTACGTTTGTCACTAGCTAATTTTGCAGGGTAAAAATATAATTTTACCAAATATAGTAGGGCTCATTTCGCTCACCTATATGTGTCTGTTTGACAATAACTGATTTTAGGAAAAATAATTGTAATACAATATAAAATTCTAGGGCTAGCTTCGCTTGCCTTTACGTGTTTGCTTATCAGTACCTTCTTATAAGTATATAATAAAAAAAACATATAACATTGAGGCTCGCTTCGCTCGCCTTTATGTGCTTGTTTGTCAATATTTACTTTAAGAGAAACATTTAAAACCAGGCATTAGAAAATGCAATGCTTATTTGTGTTCTACCCATCGATACCTATACAATTTGATACCCCACATGATTTTTTCAAAAAATGTTTATTATTTGCGTATGTGCAATTATGAAATTGCTAAAATTAACTTTTGAAACTTTTTTCCGATGAATTTCTATGGCCCGTAAAGGGGTTTTATTGACTATTTGTTTCATATTTTTAAGGCTTCTCCTTATGGGTTATAAGGAGGGGGGACAACCATTTTTTGGTAGTTTTCGATATTTTTGGCGGGTGTAATAGCCGCTTTTTTGAAAAAGCGATGCATATTTGTGTTCTATCTATCGATACCTACAATTTGATACCCCACATGATTTTTTAAAAAAAATATTAATCTTTTCGCGTGCGCGTATGTGCAATTTTGAAATTGCTAAAATTAACTTTTGATCTTTTTTTTCCGATTAATTTCTATGGCCTGTAAAGGGCTTTTATTGACTATTTGTTTCATATTTTTAGGGCTTCTTATGGGTTAAAGGGGGGGGGGCAACAATTTTTTGGTGGTTTTCGATATTTTTGGCGGGTGTAGCCGCTATTTTGAAAAAGCTATGCATATTTGTGTTCTACCTATCGATACCTACAATTTGATACCCCACGTGATTTTTTAAAAAAATATTAATTTATTGCGCAAACTTTTAACTATCTTGCATAATAACAATAGGAGCTACGATGATAACACACACACACACAGACAGACAACTTTGTGAAAACCACTTAAGAGGTCTTAAAAACTCCTGAAACTGATAATTCCGGTGACATCCCGGTTGGACATCCTGGTTGGTATTCCTGTGACCGCTCTGCAATCACATGGTTATTGTTGATTATTACTAGCTTATTTAAGTGCCAAAAATATTTATTTTATTTATAAATTTATTTATTTATTGCCAAAATATTAGCGGTTTTCCAAATGTATGTAGTTGAAAAACGTGATTTGTTTACATCAAATGATATATGACAATGTATAAAATCAAAATTAATAAAGATATTTATACATTACTTAGTACATTTTATAGAGATATCATTACTAGAGGGGCCCTTATTGGTTGAATTTTGAAACATCGAAAAAGTAACCTGATCACCTTCCTTGAAAATATAATCAATTAATCACTACAAAATTACTGCAACTTATATAGAAGAATATTAAAAATACAAATCAAAACACAAACAATGTGCGGAAAGTCGAAAACAATCGATTTATAATAACCTTAATTCATTCTTAAAGGAGGTTTTAATGATGTTACACAGAGCCCATGAGAGCCCCAAAATGATGTTTCAGGCCTAGGAATGTACTGAGATAGGGTATGTCCCCTCTAGTTAAATATCTCTATGGTAAATTTGAGGTATCATGTTTCATTTAGACCCAAAATAAAGCGTTTGGAAATCAAATCGCTGGACGTGTCTTATAGAAACGTTCAGAAATCAAATATCGTACGTACATAAATTAAACATCCCTTAATAAAACATCGTACCCATACGATGCAACATTTCTTCGGACTCGCTTTGCTTGTCCTTAGATAGTAAATACATCCGCTTAATTTTCAGCGGTCACCCATGCAACATTGACCACGCTCAATTGGATTATTTTTCGATTTTTAGTTTTTTTTTTTAAAACGCACACTAATGCTGTCATTAGGTAAAAATTAAACTAATGCTGTTAATGAGATGAAACTAAAGTAATATATAAATCAAGTAGGGAAGCTCCTATACTAACCCATGTAAACAAATTCAGACATGCGTGATCAGCTGATAGCTGGTCATGGAGTCATTAAAAAATATAAAAATCTCTAAATTTGCCTAGAGATATTATTACTAGGGCCCTATAGGTTAAATTTTGAAACATCGACAAAGTAACCTGACCACCTTCAATTAAAAATGCAATCAAATAATCAGTACAAAATTACAATAACTTATATAGTGAAACGTTAAAAATACAAATCAAAACACAAACAATGTGCTGGAAACCGAAATAAATTTATTAATTATAACCTTATAACTTATTCTATAAACAGGTTTCAATGAGGTTAAACAGAGCCTCAAAATTATGTTTCAGGCCTCTCAATGTATTTAAAACAGCTATGCCCCCTCTAGTTTATATCTCTATGTAAAAATGAAATAACTGCGTATGAGCCCTCTAGGATTTACCTTTTTTTTGTTTTATTCTATTGGCAACACTGATAATTTAAGGTAAACAAGCATAGAGATATATACTAGAGGGAGCATAGCCTATCTTAATACATTGAGAGGCCTGAAACATTTTCAGTGGGGCTCTGTGTAACCTCATTGAAACCTCCTCCAAGAGGGAGTTGAGGTTATAATTAATCAATTGTTTTGGGCTTCCCACAGATTGTTTGTGTTGTGATTTGTATTTTAAACATTCTACTATATAATTTACTCTTTTTTTGTTCTGTTTATTTGATGATAATGATAATTGAATGTGATCAGGTTACTTTATCGATGTTTCAAAATTCAACCAATAGGGCCCCTCTAGTAATATATCTCTATGTAAACAAGAGTCTAGCCCGCAACTGTGCACGGAAAAAATATAATGTTTTGACCTAGGTAAATGTTTACGTGTAGTTAAACATGTAATGCGAGTTTCTATTCAATGATTTAGTATATTAATATAGTATGTAGAGTATCTATATAAACAAATTGGTTATGTTCATGTAGGCACTGTATATAATATTTAGTAAAGGCAATACATAAAGTGCCAAATGTATTAATGACTTATACATGTTACAATCAGTTTGACGAACAAATTAATTAGATATTATTAAACCTTAATTATGTAAATAAATGATTCATAAGTTATAATTTCAGCAGAAAAAAGAGCTTCTTAAATAGATCTTTCTATCTTAAAAGATTCAAATAAACAAAGTATTGATGTATATATAATAATTAATATATACTTATTAAATATTAATAAAGAATAAATTAAAAGTTTATAAACTACTTATACAGAATTAGATTGAGGAGTTAAACCCACAATAAAAGTTTAAATACATGCTAATATTTAAACTAAACCTGGGTTATAACTACGTACTTTCTTAATATTTTTCTCCGTGCACAGTTGCGGGCTAGACTCTTGTTTAAGGTGAGTTTTAATTTGTATCGTGGGTTTAGAACATTAACATGGTTAATATGTGCGTGTTAATTTAAAAGTTTTGTACCAAATTCTGTGAAATAATTGTTACAATCATTTAAAAATAAATAGGAATTATAGTAAAGGTAAATCACATGCTTTTTTGTAAGTTTTGACAAATATATGGACGGAAGTTTATTGCCTTAAATATAACTTAAATTTATGATTATATTAACAAACTTTAGGGTAATTATTCTTACATTATCAATAAAAATAAATATTTGACGGAAAAAAACTCTTATCACTTGCAAAAATATAAAAAGTTTAGTAGTTTAAAGTAATTAATTAGCCGCTCGTTTTAAGTAATTTAAACAAACCTATTATTTAAAGAATCACTTAAACATCTATTGGATGTGACAAAATATATTTTTTACACAAATTATAAACATTTCATACTAAAAAGTAAAAAGCAACGTATTGAAAACAGTTATGTCGAGTGCCGTAAATAGTTTGTTTACATTTACGAGGATAAATCAAAATGGCTGCACCCATAGGAACATTTGAGCCAACTCCATAGTGGACAAAACTACATGACATGTCTGACAGAAATCGCGTTTGTTTCCCTGCTTTATTTGTATATTACTTTAGATGAAACTTACTAACATTGCTCATATGTTAGTCTAGTACATGGCTTCATGCGTGTTAAAACTCAAATTGATCACATTTTTTCTTGTTTTTTGATTTTTCGAAATTTTCGCTGAGTAATTATTGTGAGTTAATGACCTCATAATAATTTTTTTTCTAGGAAGCACAACTAAACATTTAGACTGATTTTTTACAAACTTAGATCTCTCTAGCATAAAAAAAGTAGGAGCCATGATAATAACAGACTCACACATACAGACAGACAACTTTGTGAAAACCACTCAGGAGGTCTTAAAAACACCTGAATCGGTTTTTTTTGCAAACACAATACTTCTCAAATACAGGCTTTGAGTGCACGTTTCGACTCGCAGGACCACTCTCATTCAACTCACAGGTTCAAAAATATAAAAAACGACTCCCCACTTGAAACATGTGGTTGGTTTACCGGCCGTATTTTAGGTTTTCTGGTTATTGACCACCGTTTTTCGACTTTTTGGCCACTTAAGGGATATGGTCATGACGACTTTGTTCCGGTTTTATTCGAAAATACATAGAAAATGACACCCTATTCAACATTTAATTTTCATGGACCGTAATTTTAGTTTCCGGTAATTTATTATAGTTTTATAATAATAAAACCATAATGACTTTTTGGTTTTAACTTCGGCCTGGTTTCATTCGATTCAGCGTCACTAATAACACAATAAAAAAAATGCGGCGAAAAAATAATAATCTAATAATCTTGAATTTCGCCGATATTTGAAAATTGTGCTGACGCAGCAAACCGGGGTAATGACGTCACAACAATCTAGTTTTCAATACGGTTTTTGCCCTTCCCAAGGTTTATTTTTGCACTAAGTTTGATAAAAAATATTTATCCGTTCGAGATATAGTGAGTTTTAGAAGAAAATATCTATTAATACGCACACACTCACACACATTAAAAAGAAAGTAACGATTAACAATATATTTTTTTTTATTTTTTGTAGGAAATGCGCACCTTAGCATGACCTGAGCATTATACGAGGGCGAATAATGCTGTGGTGTTTATTTTTGAATGATGTCCATATTTTTGTATTACATGTAATTGTCAAATTGAAAATTTTGACATGCAAATAAATATTTCGGATTCGTAAAATTTAATCGCGTCGGCATACTTTTGACTTGTTTATTTTGTGACAAATCCACTAGTACAAAAGAAAATTACACAGTTATTATAATGGTGAGTATTATTAAATTTCAACCTACATTTATTTATTTATTGAAACAAGGAGCAGAGCTCAATAACAGTTTTCAAAATAAAATTAAAATAAAAAAGAAAAAAACAATTAAAAAATTTCAAAACGTAGTAAAAAACAAAACTATAGACCAGATTAATGACCCATTTTTAACAAATTATTCGAAAATTGGTGCATTGAGAAAGGAAATACATTTTCCTCGCCTATCCATATTATCATGTTGAGTTGAAGCTGATTAAACCAATGCGTTCAGCCACAACAACACCATCATTAACTTCAACAAAAAAAACCCACAACAACGTTTATTAAAAGGTAGCTAACGTCTATTGAAACGTATTAAGGGTAGTCCTAAAAATCCTTATTACTATTGTGAACTGTTTCATACTAATTTTTCTGTATAATAAACCTCAAATAAAAGTAATCTGTTCCAAGATTATTTCCTGAGGCGAATTTCCTCTGAAATGCTCGCCTCCGTGCTTAATAATCCACTTCTTATACGGTAGCTTTTATAGTTATGATTCTAAAGTGATGTAGAAATTCATACAGTAGGGGTCGGGCGGGGGGACACAGTGGTCTAACTCCCTGGTTTTAGGTGGTTCCGAAAAAACAGGGATTAGTTGCATCAACTACCGCAGCGAGCGCTAGTTTTCACCTTGTGCCCTTATCACTATTGTTATCAGTTTTAAATCGATACTTCTATTTAGGTTTATAAAAATGTAAACAAGACGATTTTTATCTTATTCATTGACTTTTTTCTTTTTTAGTAACTTATAATTTTTTTAGAAAATAGGATAACGTGTGTTACGAAAGGTGTGTTATAATAAGACAACGAAGACGTAAATTAAATTTATAATTTCCCGGTTTGATGTTTGTTTACAAATATTTTTTATGTTTGTCTTCAAATCATGGTTATCACGATATCAGGTCTACTTAAAATTAACACAGCGTTTATATTTTTATAAAAGCGTTTATGAAAATTATACCTTTAAAATAATTAATACAATTTTTAACATTGTTAAAGACCCTTTTAAATAATTTTAATCTTGGAATTAAAGAAATAATTATTTTATATATGGGGTACAAGGTGAACCGACCTGCCACTAGCGGAGAAAGGGTGAACTTAGAGCAGGTCCATCTAAAGCAGCTTATTTCGGGGGAGTTAGACCACTGTGTCCCGCGCCCCCACCCCTACTGTATGAATTTCTACATCACTTTATATGATTCAATTTTGTGGGTTTTTAAAACAATAAAAGATGTCGAAGTACTATAGCAATTTAAAAATGTACTCCTCTATTTAGAAATGTTAAAAACTTTTCTGTTAGTTTTTAACATAATTTTAACACAAAAAAATTAGTGTTAAAATTAAGTTCAATAAAAATTATTTTATTGTATTTTTTATGTATTTTGTAAGTAGCTTTGATAAATAAATATACCTTTAATTTCATTTTTAAAGGATATGCGTATATTTATCCCATTAGTTGTACGCAAATTTGCTCATCTTCCTAAAGTTGACAATGCACACCATAAGATAAGTTCAGTTAAGTACTTATCTTTAAAAGGTTTTAACGCATTCCTGTGAAAGGTCTACAAACTAATAAGTTACGACTAGTTATGCTACTGTGTATCAAGTCATCAAGCATGAACGGGAAATTTCAGGAAGCAAGAAATGGATAGTTAAGCACGGGAGTACAGATTTTAAATGAATTTTGCCTGGGATGCGGACCTCATACGTAATGAAAATTATGATAAAATATGAATAAAAAAATTGACCTGACCTGCATGAATTTGAACCCGGGTACTTTTTTGGGGCCTCTCTCATGGATTATTTTAAGTTGTTTTATGTTTTGTTATGTTCGAGAAATCTAATGGCACGGATAATATAACCCAATATCCCTAAAGTATGCCAATTTCCCTCTTCTTCAACCTCTGGCAGACTACTAGTGCTGGTTCCCCAAAATAGTGGTAAAAACGGAAACACGTGAAACTCCCTCCCACCTTTTTACAAATATTTTGGAAACTGGCACTTATTAGCTCTTCGAGCTGTATTAAGATATCCCAAAGCGGCACAGCGTAGCATACTTTCTGTTTTGTAAACAATTATGTGCAAAAGGATGAAATGTTACACTAAAGAGTCAAACATATTGGCGCTCTTCTCTCTTTAAAAATGTATTGTATGAATTTATGTAACACTAATTGTAAAAGCATGTACTTATGCCTCATCGAATTCAATAAGTAAAATTAAAAACAATTTAAACGAAATTAACAAAAAGAAAAACTAACAGAAATATTTTTAATCGAACGTTCAATGGTTATAAAATAAACAAAATGTCATAACAAATATCTAATAATAAAGCAAACTTTGTGTATTTGAGTTTTCTGTCCCAACGGAAATACACGTCTAACCGATTGAAGCCGACAAGATGACTATTGTCTCCGCTACCTTGGGGGACCAGCGCTGCTTAGGAGCGACCGAACGTAGGAATGGATCACAACGTAATAATTTACATAATTAATAAATGACGAAGGTAAAGAAACACAAAAAACTAAGGGATCGCCTAAACTAAAGAAATGCCGGGCCGATTTACTCCCTTAATTATCAGCCACTAACTAAAGAGATTATTGGGCAAAACTAATTGAAATGAGTCATACGGATATAAAAATCTTGTTAATGAATCAAATATTAATGATACTAAACATAGCATTACATATATACTTAATAATATCAATATAAAATATGGGTCTGTAGGTGTTATAGACAATTTAGAAAGATGACAAGATAGGGATTTAACTTTTGTTCTGTTCTGTTTCCAGAACATTAAAATGAATAGAGCATGCGTATCGAAACTCAGGGTTTTACCAGTGGGACATGAAGGTAACTCGAAATTAAACCACACTAACCCTCCTAAGACCCCGTACGAGTTACTGTTAGAAAAATGGAAATTATTTGAAGAAAAAATGGCTTTGTCTAGAGCTATGAAGGACGGGCCGTTAAGGTATATCAATCAACCTTTTTATTCCGTGTTAGTTAATTTTAGTCACATTTATTGATACCCATAAGTTTTGACGAGGAAATAATAACGGCGATAGAGATATTTGGTAATGTTTGTGATTTGTAATGCCAGGTTGTGGTCTAGTTACTTCAAGGATCTTGAATAAAGGGGATGACTTTAAAAGGGGCAAACTTCCTTCCCTTGGTTATAGCAAAAAAAAACGCGGAACGTTGGTTATCTAACAAAGATGAGTCAAGTTTGCGCCTCAACTTTCATTTGTACTTGTCGTTTAACTTTGGTGCTTGTTAAGTCAATTAATATAAAACATTTAAAAAAGAATCTATTTAATTACTTTTTACTATTTGTTTATAACCTTTTCAATAAGGAAAACAACAGGAAACCATCAGGAGGTAAGTTTGCCTCTAAATTTAGGACCTGCGCAATTAATTTAATTATTAACACGTAATTTAGCATGCGCAGTTCGTACCAAGCATGTACAGTTTGTCTTTAACATGTGTATTGTGATAGATTCTTGTCTATTTTTCGTTCCTGATGGGGTCATTTGTTTGTCAAATGGCCAATCGACTTAGTTTGTCGTCCTTGATTCACCTGACATGTCTTTCCATTTCCATTATACTATTCACTTCAGTCTTATGTTAGATTTTTTTTATAAAGGATGTTAAACTTCCAAAATTTTTAAGTCGCTCTAATGATCCATTGAGATATTTATGAGTTCAATGTCCCAGATAAGCTCTACATTTTAACTGAAAATAGCGAATTGGATTAATCTAAATTGAATAACTTATTTTTCATTTTTTCCGGTGGTTTTGGAAAACAAAACTAATCCTTAAGTTTATGTAAGCCTTGATTTTTACTATGTTGATTTCATATCATATAACAACTGTATCTCTTATACCTTGTTACATTTAAGGTAAGGTTTGGAATTCATCCTTGATATTTTAAGGTTCAAGAAGTAAAAACGGTTGTTATATGTAACATAAGGGATCTCCTAACCTCACTAGGAAAATTGTTTTCTTGTAAAATCCTTATTGAATTACTTTAATATTTTTATAGATGGAAAGGCCCACCTCGAAGTGCTTCGTCAGGAAAATCAATACAAGGGTTTGACGTTCCAAAAATGTTCAAAAGTACTCCAGTTAAAACTATAGCAAGTAAATCCCTGGATTGTGTTTTATTTGACAAATCAGTCGGGAATCCGTCAAAACAAATAACTCACACATCTGCACCAATCCCACCCTTAAACACCCAAACTAAGTTTTTTCAAGAGAATTTAGAGCAGAATCAAAGAAAACATATATCAACTACAACTAAGGCTTTTAATTACGACAGAGAATCGGCAGCAATCAAAGCTTATAATCGACAACTTGAAGTGAAACCAGCTTTCATCAAACCGAGTAGGCAATTTCAAACTAAAGCTAATGTAATTGAAAATGTTCAAAATTTATCAAAATCAAATAGGAGGCAAATTTCAAGTGACCATTCTATTTTGCCTTCGAAAAATGATAATTGGGAAACAAAATTAAGGAATCAAGCTTTAAAATCAACCGTAAACGAATTAGACGACGAGCCTTTTAATTGTGTCAAACTGTTGACAAGGAAATTATCAAAGAAAGTTTGCGATTCATATAATGAAGTTAAGATAAATGAAAATAAAACAATAACAACATCATCAGCGAACAGTGATAGTGTTGATAAAGATCATATGAATAAGGCGTCTGCTCAAGACTTGTCTGGTGAATCTGACAAGCCTGATACCGAATATGCTAGCCCCTCTCCTAGTGTAACTAACTTTACTACCCACATGGATGTGATTAAATCGCAGTATCAGGAGCTAGACTCTATTTGTCGAGAGTGCAAAACTTTATACCCTGTTCCTCATTCACAGAAGTCATTACCAACTCCTAGTGTTGAAGCTGTTACAGAACTTAAGAGGAAGTTACGAACGAAAGGTCCGATTTGTTTTGAATCACCACTCATTTCTATTGATAAAATAAGTGGAAATACTAACAATTATTTTTTTTCATACAATAAAGATTTTAGATGAAATAAAAAATGAAATTGCTTCCAAGTAGTGATGTCCAAGGCTTGAATATAGAGAATAAGAGTCCAAGAGTGCTTCGTCTTTATTAATAATTGATAAATACATTTCGATCGTGATATTATAATATGCTTAATTTGTGTTGGTGTGTGAAATTAATTAAAAACTTTGAGTGTGTACTGTATTTTAAAGTGATGCTAATTCATCAATACAGTTAATAATTGAGAGTTTAATCTATTCTTGTATACATAAGGCGTACTTACTTCTATACTAAGGCGTATTTACGAATATACCTTAGGCGTATACTTATATTAAGTCGTTAAACAAATACAACTACAATAATACCTTTGGTTTTCATTAGTTGATTATATACCGAAAACTAGGCGAACTGAAAAATACGCATAATTCAACCTCAAATAACTTCTAATCCACTGGGGATAGAAAAAAATCGAAAAAGGTAAAAAGTTTTTATTTTGGGCCATACCATCAAAATCTCTTTGTATCTTATAAAAATATCGACTTATGGAGAATACTGAACCGGATAAGGTTAAATTATGCCTATTTATCGGTTCAGTGCTTTCTAAAGGCCAAATTAATGGTCGGATTAAAAATATGAATAAAAAGTTCTTATTTTTTGTCAATAATTTTCGGAAGGCCCAAAAAAGATTCTGCTCCAGTTTTCGAGATATTTGGCTATTCTAATTTAGGTGGTACACGCTGTATACATAAAGTTAATCAAAACTTATTTTATCGCTTTAGGGATCTATGAAACGGATCTTGGCTTTTACGCACATCCCATTAGTAAATTTCCGGAAATTCGCTAAAACCAACGCTAAGTGGCCAAAAAGTCGAAAAAACGTGGTAAATAATCAAAACAAAAATAATGGCTAATAAAATAAATCATCATATTTATTCATAAAATTTAATCATATAAATTAACTTTACAACAATAAGTTGAATAACAAGTCTGTTATCTATAGATGTAAAGTTTTGTAAATTTATGTACATAATTTAACCCTTAGTTGTAATTTGACCTGTCTTTTAGATTGATAAGTACGCTGTGTTGTAAGCAAACCTTATTATAAGGCCAGCCTCACATATTTATATTTTGTAAATAAAGTGTTTATATATATATATATATCTGTAGTGCTCTGAATCTGAGTAGAATGACTAGTCCGAAGTAGTGAAGTAGTTCTGAGTTCTCAAAGTACCGAAACCCGAGTTTTTTCATCTTGGTCCTACAGATAATTTTTACTTTTCTCATTTATACCGTAAGTAGGTATGTCTAGATGTGCTGTACGGAAAATATTTTTTTCGGAATATATTTTGCTCAAGTGTATCCTTTCACGTAATAATTAAGTCTACTAAGTTTTGTTTCAATACGGCAAGTATATCTATGGTTTTTGTTGGATCAAACAAGTTAAGCAGTATCGAGGTCAGTGCCTGGATAGGTTATCGCTGGGAATAAAACTAATGTAAATACTAAGGACGAGCGAAACGAGTCCGTGATGCAGTATGCATTTGGCGAATCTAATATTCTGAGGACGAGCGAAACGAGTCCGTGATGCAGTATGCATTTGGCGAATCTAATATTCTGAGGACGAGCGAAACGAGTCCGTGATGCAGTATGCATTTGGCGAATCTAATATTCTGAGGACGAGCGAAACGAGTCCGTGATGCAGTATGCAGCGTAGTCCGTGATGCAGTATGTATTTGGCGAATCTAATATTCTGAGGACGAGCGAAACGAGTCCGTGATGCAGTATGCATTTGGCGAATCTAATATTCTGAGGACGAGCGAAACGAGTCCGTGATGCAGTATGCATTTGGCGAATCTAATATTCTGAGGACGAGCGAAGCGAGTCTCAAATTGGGAGGATGAGTGCAGCGAATCTGATGTTTTGAGAAAAAGTTCTGAGCAAGCTGTACCTGATTTTTCTTATCAAAGGGTAGGTAATATCCTATTAGATGTGTTATATTACTTTCATTTGAAGGTTAAATTTAATTAATATTAACTTTGGCAAGGGGAAATAGATTAGCATTTCATCTTTCTATTTTAAAAAATGTTGAGGGAAGTATTTAATTTTTATTTATTTTATTATTTAAAACAGGAGCCTTTGGTCTTATGGTCACTTTGCAGACAGCTGCTTTGCTGGCGCTGGCCTTTTGGTCGCTCAGAATAAGTCCCTTGATTATTAGTTGTTGTTTTATTATTAATTTTATTACATGACTTTTTTGCTATGTATTTTTGCGAATTGTCATCCACTTATTATTCTATAAAAAATAGACTCATTCGGGTAGGACATGAGGTAAGGGTTCTGTATGGCATGAGGGTGAGGGGTTCCCTTCTAAACAACTTCCTCACTTTTAGGCCTGACGAGGCATTTATTTGATTCCCGAGGCTTGCCAAAGAAACCAATCCACTGAGGGAACTAATTACTGCTCGTGAGCAACGACATGTTTATGTTGTAGTGAATTAAGGATTTCACCTCCAGGAGGAAATATATCTGTCGTCAAGCCTCGTGCTTTGAATTAAACGGTGCCTTCGACTTCGGCCTTAATAACCAACTTGACTGCCCAGGGAGCAAAAATTCACTTTCTCCCTTGGGAAGTCTATAACTTTTTGCTAAAACTATAAAGTTTTAAAACATTTTGTTTTTACATTAACTTTATTGTAATAGCATGAGTACGAGCATGAAAGTCAACTAAAATCGTGTGTTTGTTGTAAATAATAAATTTTCTATTGTCTTTGGGGTATTAAAACAATGAGAAAATAATATTTTATCGAATTGGATTTGTAAGGACACAACTTTAATTTTCTCCTATGACATGGAATAAATGCAAGGAAGCGTTATTCCATTCCTTATAGTTATCTTAGTTTTTAAACAAAAACAAGAGGTCATTTTTAATAATAATTTAAACCAAAATTATAAATTTATTACTTCCTTACTCCGTTTCAGATTAATGGTTTCTTTTTAACACTGTTTTAAGCATTTTTTTAAATTTTTGTTAGGAGGTTTATTTAGGAAATAAATAATATATATATATATAATATATATTATATATATATATATATATATATATATATATATATATATATATATATATATATAATAAATAAAGAGGTTGAATGATGACTAGCATCATTCAGCCTCTTTACTGAACCTCCTGCTGCTACCTTTCAGGAATCCACTGCTACCAAATTGTCCACTCAAAACCCAGACAACCTCCTGCTCCTAATTCTCCTGGCTCACATCCTTGCAGAAAATCTCGATGTCTTAATTGTTAACTTATAGATATTACGCCCTCCTATTCAAATTTAGGAAAAATTTCTATACAAAACCGTTGCAAACACCTTAACCGTGAACTCCTTATATCTATCCATGTTATGTCGTATAATGGGCCCAAATTCAAGTCCTTATGTTCGTCCCGTCTCTTTAGAGCTTTCCCTGCGTCCATTACAACTCATGGGTACGTGCGTGCCAAATCTCATTCCGATCGCATAATTTTTATGTTTTTTCAAACATTTTTTGCGGAGTCATTATTGCGAGTTAATGAAGTCATAAAACAATAATATCCCGAACAACTTCAGCGGTAGACTGATTTTTGTTCAAAGTTTCAACTCTCTAGCATAAATACAACTAGGAGCTACGATGATAATGGACACAGACACTTTTGTTAAAACCACTCAGAAGGCCTTAAAAACACCTGAAACTGATAATTCTGGTGACATCCCGGTTTCGGATTTTTTTGCAAGGAATGTATAAATAATTATAAAAAAACAACCAATAAACAAAGGACTTATTCTGAGCGGCCCGAAGGACAGCACCAGCAAAGCAGCTGTCTGCGAAGCTACTAGGGACCAAAGGCTCCTTTTTTAAATAAGAAAATAAAAAACAATTAAGTACTTCTCAAAATAAATTTGATAATAAAAAGGTTAAATGGTAATAAAATCAATTTTGATTACTACTCTCCCTTGCCGAAGTTGATATTAATTAAATTTAACCTTCTTATAAAAGTGATTTTAATTCTAATTCTTCTGATAACAATGTTTTATCATAAACTTAGTTTGGTCTATTTAACAATTTTTTTGAAGTAGGATAGTTTTGTACAGTTCTAAAATAACCAAAATGACGTCACAGCCGAATATTTGTGCTTTGCGGGTCTTTTTTTCATTTTTATATAAACCCGGGAAATTGATTGCAAAACAAATCTTAATTGTTTTTTGCAATATCAGTTTAGGACATTGCCTAATCTTTTAATAAAAAAAGTATGATTTTGAATGTTTTTTTTTATGTCATGTGTCTAACTAAGTATGATGTATAAAATTAAAGAATAAAATAATAAAGATTTTACAAAAAATAAAAATAAATAACCTAAATGGCGTCACGGATTAGTTAAAAATTTTTAACTAGAATATGGAGGGTTTCTTTTTTTACTACTTTTAAAAAATTACTATACTTAGCTGTATTAGTTGCCATCTACTATTGAACCTTCCACCTTCCAATATATTTATGTATAGATTAAGCATGGAAGCATACAAATGATAATAAACTAAAAGTTTAAAATAAATGTATAAATTAATAACAGGGCTATTAATAGAACTTCATATTAAAAATACCCAAAAAACTAATTCCCAAAGCAATTAAACTGTCACTTTATAAATATTATTTGGATATTTATTATACTTTTATTACAGTATCAATTTCTGATTAATATATCTTATAATAATAAACATTTTTCTTTAGAACTTGTAAGTGATATATATTAGTAGATATATATTAGCGACGGAGTAATTCAAGGTGAGAAGACATTTGTTATATTAGACAAAAGACACCTTTTGGCACACCTAATGTTTATTACGGAATATTTTTTTATATTAAATGTTTTTTTTTTTTTTTTTTTTTAATAAAAAGCCGTTATTATAATAAAAAGTCTGCTGTCGGGCGAATTTTCTTTGGAATGAGTGTTTCCGGGCTAATAACATCCCATTTCTTGCTTAAGGTTCCGGTTTATGCTATATAACTTAAGCAGTTAATCAATTATTAAGCACTGCTTCTGTTGGCTATACAAAACTTGCAGAGCACTTGTCTAAAGCTCAGGTATTGTTTATCTTTGATAGTTTTAGCGCATTTCCTTTGAAAAATGCAGAAAAATGAGTTTCGTTGTGCTTGATAGTGATAGTGAGTAACTGCTTAAGTTATAAAGAATAAACCTGAACCTTAAGCTAGAATTGATTGTTTAGCATGGAAACTCGCATTCTATAGGAAATTCGCACGACATACGGACACCGCACTAGAATTATTTTGTTGTTATAAACTTATATTTTGTAAATAGAACAATATAAAATTATTGTCCTTACCAGGATTCGAACCTAGGTACTCTGAGTTTGAGTTATTTGAGATATCGCACCGATTCAACTCACAGTCCTAAGAACACCGAAATCGTTCCGTACTTAAAATATGTTTTACGGCCGTATTTGAGGTTTTCCGGTAATTTATTTAGGTTTTTTCGACTTTTTGGTCAGTATATGTTGTCTTATCGGCTCTGGAGCCGTTTTATTCGATTCAGCGTTCCAAAAACAGTAGTAGATTACATATTGGGTCTGATTTTAGGTTCCCCTAATGACTTCAGCACTCAGTTGTCTTAACTATGGTTATATAGAAACTCTAGCTAACATTAAATCAACGTCTATAGTTATTGTTTATTAGTGTTTAAAAACATGTTTTTATAAAAAGTTTAAAGAACATATAGACGACAGTGTATTGCCTTAAATATAACTTAAAATTTCGAGTACTTTAATTGTATTCAAAACTTTTTGGTTATAGTTGTTAAATTACTAGTTACAATTAATATTTGAAGTGAAATTACAAATAGCTCTCTCAAAAATACGAGAGATTCACTACTAAGTTAAGTAGTGCTAGCCAAAAAAAGTTTAATTAGCCGTTCATTTTATGTAATTTTAACACACGTAGTATTTATAGATTTACACTTAAACCTCTAGTGGATGCGACAAAACATATTTCTTACACAAATTATTAACATTTTATACTAAAATATATAAAGAAATGCAATTAAAACAAATTTTTTGAGTACCGTTAATAGTTTGTTTATATTTGCAAGTGTTAAAAAGATGGCTACGCCCTTAGATTAATACTATATATATAGAAGGAGCACTACTAATAACACGAAAGGCGGTTCACTGGTGGTCTTAAGCAATGCTGTCACCCTAACAATATACAATTTTCTTATAAAAAAGTTGGCAATACTTCCGGTTGCTGAATTATTATGCTCTATTATTAATTAATGGTTGTTTATTCATAAAATACTAATATAAATATCCGTGCATTACAATATTTTAAGCATTTTAAATTGTAGTTTAACGTTTTTAATTGAAATTATATTAATAGTTGTCCTCGTCAACTAAATGTAGATTCTTGTATTCCGCTATCCTTTTGCTATCTAAGACCGATTGTATTAAGTACGTAGCAAGGTTTTTAAGTTATTTTATTTGTTACTTAAGATCTTTTTTCATTAGTGGAAAATAAGTGTCATTAGTGGATATTTATAACACATTTATAAAATGATGTTTTGTTGTTAGGGTGGCACCCCTACTTAAGACCACCAGTCAACCGGCTTTCGTGTTATCAGTAGAATTACATCGCGTTAACGGTCCTGTGGTCCTTCTATATTAGTATTATTCTAAGGCTGCGCCTATAGAGAAATTTGTGCCAACTCTCTAGAGGACAAAATGTGAAATACAAATCATGTCTGATAGAAATCGCTTGTTTCCCTACTTGATTAATATATTACTTTATATTAAGTATGATATAAAGTATATTACTTTGAAGTTATATACTTTAAAGTACTTAAATAAAGTACTCATGGGGGGGGGGGGTCGAGTTCCCGCCACAAATCATTTTCTAAACACCCTATCCTTTACTATGATATTTTTTATATAAACTGACTTTTATCAATGAAACACTATATTTTAAGTTTCCTGTTTTTGAAAGCCTAAATAGCTTTGACATAAAATTGGATTTGACATAAAATATACTATTTTATGTCAAATAAAAATAATTTACAATAAATGTTTGCTTTAAAATGACTTTTAGTAAATTATAACAAAAATGATAGTTTAGAAAATATAACTGGTTACAATGTCATTTATCCGCAGGCGATCTAATAGCTTTAAATTAGATTTAATTGGCGTCCATTATTAAACCAGGACCTACTATCTAAAGCGACCAAGTCTATAATTATTGACTACTACTTTGACTGTTCATAAATTAATCAATGATAGATTCTTACCCTGTAATTATTGACGATTTATCATCTGATAAAAAGTGTTAAGGGTTTATGCTTTAGTTTTGTAGTAAAAATTATCATTGCCTCGTCTCAAACTGTAGCATCAGGTTCATAAAATATGTATTTTTTAACACGTTTGATTATTAGGTCGTGGCTATCAAAGGCGCGATTAATCGGCGAGGGAAATTATATTGTTGGCCCTCCATTTTAGATTTAGTCAAAGGACCAATAACGTGACTCTTGCAGGCTATTCACGTCTTTAATTAAGCTAGGACTTATTGACAATAGCTGTGCAATTATAATATTCTTTAAATTGTTTACTGTATCGTCACCAAAGATAGGATCTTGTTTCCATCAAAGGTTGGGTGTACTCCAAGTGTGTTGGTTTTAACTTGAACCTGTGCTGTGACCTGCGCTCCAGGGATTCTTTCTAAGAGGGGCCCGGGGGTATTACCCCCTGGAGCAAATAGGATCCCTTCCGACTGGAAAAAATAAATTTAGCCCTCCTCTGGGGTGAAAAAAATTGTTCCCGAGTTGTAAAAATGGATCTTTTGCTTAAAAAAAGATTGCGATCAAAGTTGTAATTTACTACCCAAATATATGTTAATTATAGTGCTACTTTTGGTTTATTTGGAAAGTTAAGTAATGGTATACCGTAATATTACCTATTTTGAAAACTGCATTGAATCTTAAGAAATTTCACACTGATATCACTATGTTATGGTAATTTTTTCATCAGGCTTTTGTGCGACATATCATAGATGTTTGTTAAAAATATTTTGCTTCTTGTAGTTTTTCCTGTTCTTGTTCTATGGCATATGTCATACAATAACTTAATACAAAATGACCGGAAGTGATATAGACCATAGTGATATTAATTCGTATTAAATTCTTTAAAATTCTAAGCGGTTTCCAAAATAGACAATACTAGTGTATCCTACAACTTAACGAAGTTACCAAAAGGTGTAACAAAAATACCGCGTGTTTCTTACGCGCAATTTAAAATATTTATAACAAATACTTTGTATTTCGTTGATTTAATATATAATTTTTTTTAAATAAATTTATAATTCCTTGGATAAAGTTTTACTTGACATTAAAAAATGGTTGCATCCCCCCCTCCCTCGGTGACAATTTGTACAACTGCGTACCTCGTTCAGAGGCTAAGAACCTCTGCAAAAACCCCGTTAGGCACCCTCATTATCAGCATAATGGTGATAATGAGATGCAGATTTTCAATTTTTATCGCATGACGTGTTTAAAAATTTGTTAAAAATAAAAATATCCAATTAAAGTTGTAACATGATACGAGTGTGCTATATGTAACAAATTCATGCAGTAGCAAATCCATAATTTGTGACGGATCTCTAATATCAAGCAGCATCAAGCGTATGGAATTATCAAATGTCTTTGGACTTACTAGGTCTCAGACACTAAAAATGTTTTTTTCTGTACCATCCACGTACTTACGTGGATGGGTGACCGCTGGGGAAAACATATGTTTTAATGTCTGAGGCCTAGTAAGTCCTAAGACGTTTTAGAATATAAGTTAGGCGATTTTCATATTTTGGGGACGATCGAAGTGAGTCTATAGTGGTAATGACGAGCTTAGCAAATCCGATTTGGCAAATAAAATTCCGAGGTGCCTCGTACCCGATTTTTGAAACTGGTTTAACGAATAATTTGAGTACAGATTCTCTTCAAGACCAAACATTCATAATCGTCCTGCAAATTATCAAATTTCCATACTCCGTCAATTTATTCATCCACGTGTGTTATATGGCGTCCTTTGAAATAAACCAACCGGGTAAATTAGTGAAATTTGTAATTAGTAATTTAGTAAAATCGTTGATTAGTAAGACCAGTTTTTTGTCACTTTATTTTGTGAGTCCCACGAGGCAAGGATATTAAAGGTCAGGTTGTAAAAAAATTAAATTTATGCAATCAATATAATTAAAAAGTGTCTAAAGTTGGTACGTACAACATAAAATTAAATCCATGTAATCTTGACGGATAAATAATTCCAATTTATAATTAAACTAATAATGTGCATATTTATGGGTGAGCGAGAAGAATAATCGGATACGGGGTACCTCGGGGAGCTTTTCCTTCTCACATCGGATTCGCTACTCTATTCGGCTTTACCATTTCGAACTAGTTTTCATTATATAGGAATTACCTAGTCTCTATTGCAGTAAGTCTGTGGAATCGCTTCGCTCGTACTCAGTGAGTAAATACATTCGTTTTACTTTTCTTTACTTCGTTTGATGCTAATATTAGTGATCTGAACGAACACCGTTCAGGTCACTTTATTAATTTTTCGATTTTTAATATTTTCAAGTTTTAATAATTATATTTAATTATATACATGTAATTAAATAAAAATTTAATAATTGCTAAAAATGAACAAAAATCCATTTGTTTTTTTAATAAAGAATTACATGCATGCCAAATTTTAAATCAAACCAAACATTTCGCAGTGTTTGATTTTTAATTTTTAAAACATTAAAACATTTTTAATTTTTGCTGAATTATGATTGACGGTTAAATATGTTATAGAAGAAATATTTTCTGCATAGTACAAATAGAGTAAAGAAATAGTTTCCACTAGTTTTTAGCGGAACAATTTTTACTAAAATAATAACAGACACACATCAATACGCACAGTAAACATATATACATACATATATATATTATATATATATAATATATATATATATATATATATATATATATATTAATTTATTTAATTATATTTATATATAATAAAACCTGAATTGAATAATTGGTTTGAAAGTAAAAATAATTATCTTTCAACAGTATGTAATAAATTAAAAACCTGACAAGATTTATTAATTTTTTTGCATATTTCATTACCTACTCTGTTAATCATTTTACTTTCTTCAGTACAATGAATTTTAGAGAGTAAAACTGTTTCATGGAGTATGAAGTTTCCTAGAGCAGTGAGCTATATAACTGGTAGGAATGACCTCTCTATTAATAAGTAGGAAAATGATTTTTCTACAAGCTTATACCTCTTTACAGGTATGCTTGTTGGAAAAGTACTTCATGTATCAGGGCAGAAAATAATAAGTTTTGTTGATTAGTTTAAAATTTTGTTCCCTAGCCGAAGGCGAGGGTTGGATATAGAAATTACCTGCTATTTATTTATTTATTTATTTATTTATTTATTTATTTATTTACAGGCAATTACCCACAAAAATTATGGTTATAAAAGAAAACAAAAGTAAAAATTATAAAATGTAAGAAACAAAAAGTAATAATAATTTAGACAAGAATTATAAATGAGTAAGTTAACAAAAATATAGATATAGACCTGCTGAGATGAAGCCGAGGTAGTTAATTTACATTTTGACTGCTGAGGAAGGCAAATGCCATATAAGTGTCAGTAATGTTTCTTTTTAGAATTTTTCAGAAAATTCTAATATGTGTTATCTTGTCAAATTTTTCAGGTATATTGAAGAAATGATATGAAGTAATCTTAAATGGACGGAAACCATTGTTTTTGCAAAAGTAAACAGCATTTGTCTTTCCACAACGATATAATTGAATATGTATAGCCAGTTTTCGACCATTACGATCATCATCAGTGCCGGTGAGATGAGTCTAATTCTTCTTGGCCAGTTTATTAGGCCTCGACTTGTAGCAGACTCATTGTTTTTGCAACTATCGACGATTATGAACAGGTATTTCTCCCTTTTCATATTAGTTTTTTAGTAGAAGAAGATCCGTTAATTATGTAGAGCCAGGAGTTTAACCTAACATAGTAACCAGGATGTAACAACTTTAACAATGTGCCTAATTGTAACTTTGACTACTTTACTTGGGACCTTCTATGGTCTTAAGGATGATTAGGGTTTTTATGAGTCAGTACCACCGAATATGTAATACCGAAATCTTTATAGTTTTAACCGTCTCTTTTTAACTCCTTCTTTAACTCTGCTATACATGTATAGCAGTGCTAAGGAATGAGTTGACTGCTATGGAAGCTCGAACTCCGGACATCCCTAACTTGACGCGCACCATCTATCTATAGACGAACCTGATTATAGGAGAAATAATATCTTAATTGTAAACAGCAATACTACTGGATTATGTCCACCTAAATTTTCTCATGATCAACATTGTCACAAACTTTCACGACTAAAAAACATAATTTCTAATTAATGATCGATAATAAATTTCCCCGACTCTTTCCATGCTACATACCCCATAGCTTTCCATATCTCAAATTCTTTATTTTGCCTTAAAAATGTTTTACCCGAGGACGAGGCATAATAGAGATTAGTGGATACACTAAAAAATATAAAATAGAAGTTGTTAAGTTCAATATAAGTAAAGGCAAGTGCGAAAGATATTATTTGCAATTAAAATCGGTTCCATAATCTCATAAACACATTTATTAATATCTTGTGAAGTAACCTTATGTGCACCCTTGCCTCGTGGCTTGATTAAACTAAACCAACGTCTGACCTTTCTAAGTTCTTTTCAAATCAGTTCCTCTCCGTTTAGCGGATTTTTAAAGAGCTTATTATTATTAATTAATTATTTTTTTATGCAGTTAAAGTAAAACTGGACTTTGATAAACATTTATCAAAGGACGTTATATTAACGTGGTTAAGGACGAAGTACTTCTTATGTTTTTTTTTTTCAGCACGATTTAACTAATTACTTTCAATTTAAATTGTTGATTTGTCTTGTCAAAAATATTTTTGTTTGTGTCTTTAATATCGTTTTGAATTTTTGAGAGTTAATTTATTTTATCGATCTTTCTCGAAACCTGTTCTTTGATTATTGTATTAATGTCAGTTCATATCGGAAATCGGTGTTGCGTGCATCTTTAGTTAGAGGAATGTATACATTCGCTGCAGTTTAATTTTTGTGTTATAAATACAAACTTTATAAGTATTTATTTATATATGTCTAAGAATACTCTACATTTATTTAGTACTTTAGTTCAGTGTTTTACACATTTAGTGTATTTTTTCGTAAATTTATTAACTATTAATAAATAATACTGAACACATTTCTCGTCGCCTTTTGTAAATTATTCTTTATATATTAATTTTTTTTTTCATTTTTCAAGTCCATAATTTTTTTGTTGCATTTTTTTTAATTTGTGGGTAAATCTTTTTATTTCATTGTACTTTTTTCAAAGATGGCCGTTAATATGGCTGACATTTAATATTATCCTTGATGCAGCTAAATTATTATGCACCTAAAAAATTTGAGAATTAGTCAAGTGATCAATAACAAAACGATGGCCGACAAAATGGCGGATGAAAATGCAGTAATTGAAGGTTACAAGAAATACTTCAGCCCCTTTTTTAAAGGTTTTTTTTTTTTAAATTATATAATACATTTTGAATTTTAAAGTGGGTTATATCTTCCCAGGTATAAGTGAAACTATAGGGCGTAGCGTACAAATTTAACAATTAAATTGGCCTAAAAATTTGAATTCATAAATAAACATCCTAACCATGAACACACACACACATAAATAAATAAATAACTATGTATATACAAGGCTTTATCGATCTTAAGTGTTCAAATATAAATCTTCACAACAACAACCGCGGAAGTTTACGCAGCTTATTATTTGTAACCCGGTTTGCTGAGTCAATAAGTTTTCAAAAATCAGTGAAATCAAAAGTTACAATTTTGCGCTGGGAAAAAGGTTTTTTAGGATGCTGAATCAAAAGAAACTGGTTCAGAGTCAATCCGACTACTCGAAGTGACCAAAGAGTCGAAAACCGTTGTAAATAACCAGAAAACAAAATTGCGGTGGGTGAACAATAAAATTACGAATGAGGTGTTGTTTCCCATTTATTTTGGGATGCTGAATCAAACAAAACCAGCCCAAAGTCGATACGACCACTTTAAATAACCAAAAACTCGGAAAAAGGTGGCAAATCTCGGATAACTTAAGTTTAGGGTTGATTTTGATGTTTTTGGGGTGTGGAATCCAATAAAACCGGTCTTAAATATACTTAATCTTTACTTTAGACTACTTAAAGCTTGGTTTTCCAGGTTCAAATGTTGGTACCGGCGCTAATTTATATTGTCTTTTAAACAGTATTTAAGTTTATAACTTCAACATAATTTTGGCGCGAAGGACCACAAACCGGGCGAGTTTTAAATGAGTGCAAATTTGTTGCTGTGATTTGCAGTGAATTTCATGGGATAAATATGTTTATTTTCTTTGAAGAATTCTAAATGTTTACATTAGAACCTTTTTACCAAGGACTATTAATCCAGAGATTTCATAAATTTTTACCAAACAGATATTAGATAAGAATGTGGTAGAACTCTTTTCATGGTCTGCTCAAACACTTATAAAAATGTTGCTTAATGCCTTAATAATTTATTTGTGGGAAAATATTTCTTTCTTTTATTTATTATATTCATATTGCTACTTTTACCCAAGTACTTTTTATCTAGGTAATATTTTAGAAAATATATTTCTCTAGACTTTATATCCGTGTTGGTTGAAAATTAATATTATAGGGTCCTGTATTCTGGCAATTACATACTAGCCCTTATTGCGGCTAACAATTCATTTGGAGATCTTTTATTTAGGATTTATTTATTTATTATTTGATCCAGAACCCTTTAACAGGAGAACAGACGACATAAAACATCAACTAAGAAGACTGGCTTAGGAAAATTATTTTTTTTTTTTTAAGTTGTTAGAATCATAACAATTTTATTATACAGAACTAACAAGATTATTGACTAAATTATTTAATAAGATTTGGGTTAGATAATGTATTTTATGTATTTTGTATAATGTATAATGTACCACTATCTATTTTATGAGATACTGGTCAGATAAAGTAAAATTTAAGCTTTCCGCCGTAAATTTGGCCTTCTTCAGAATCAACCGGATCAGATAACACACACGAAAAAATTGAACATTGGATACAATAATGTATTAATAGCTAACTGTGTATGTCATGGTTAGCTATTATTTGGTTATTGTAACGAATGTTTTATTTTTGTATGTGTTATTTAACAATATAATAATAATATAACTTTATTTGATCTGACTTTATCTGATTCAGTTAGTAATAAAACTAAAAAAAAGGGTAAAAAAAGTTTACTTTTTGTAAACTTTCCAAAAAAGGGCTAATTTACGGTCGAAAGCTCAAATTTGTGTTATTATTTTATCTGACTACTACCTCATAACTTTAATCTTGTTTAAATTGTATTATAGTTAATTATTAATATATAAACTGAGTTTGAACATTTTTTGAGCATAAATTTGCAGCACAATTTAATAACTAAGAATTAAACTAGACATAAAATCGAACCGTAAATTTATGCTCATTAAAGGTTCGGACATCGTTTAAAAGATTAATAATTATAGAACAGAACGCCCCTTTTTTTTTAAATTCAGTGTTTATTTATAGCTCTACTTGGTATGATCTTACAGGAAAAGACTTTTTCTTATTCGTCCTTACAACAAAAAAATGAAAATAAAAGTAGTAGTTGGATGAAATTTGTTCTGTCTATTGCATCATACTTACATAAATATGAAAATAAAAATAAACATAGTTGTTTGGGGGACAAAGCATAAAGTAGACGCTAATTGAGCTAAAAATAAACATTAATTCAGAGTCGCACTTGCCATTTTGAATCGTTTTTCTATCACAATTTGGAATATTTAATGAATAAGCTAACTTTATAAAAGTTTTTAAGGGACTAAACCTCTGTTTGGTTTTTCCTGCTGCTAGAAAAAAGTGATACGGAAAGAGGTTTGAGGACTTATATCCAAACGTATAGGAATACCTTCCTAAATTTGGCTAAAATGTATACATCATAGAGCGCATCTAATGTAGAAATTACTTCATTTCTACACTTTACCCAAAAACAATGACATTGTTATTTCCTAATAGTATTTCGTTGCATCTGAAATTCTTACAAATAATCGGGAATAAATTGACAGAGATGCAAAACATCATCGTTGTCAAGAGGTTATTTATCTCCATCTCAGCCATAATACAAATTTTAGGCACACTAAAGATCTATCCAAAATACTCGTTGTTTTAACTAAAGTAATTTTGTTTGAATTAAATTTA
>JACMZG010001913.1:23646284-23659827 GCA_018340805.1 Microvelia longipes
TAAATCTTATGTAAGGATGGTATGAAAGAATAGTTGAAAAAATTGACCACTCCCCATTTTTTTGTACAATTTATGAATGTAAAATTGTATGTGGTCATTTGTACAAAATAATAAAAGCTTATTTATTTAAAGTGATTTTATTACTTGAGGATATTATTAATTGACTTTCTATCGCTCGTGAATGAAAAAAATTTAGCAGCAATAAAATATTGCCTATTGAAATAATATACTACTACTACTATTATTATTATTATTCTAAAACACGAAGCTCATTAAAGTAATTAGCTGTAATAAATCCTAAAAAGTGTAGAAGAACCGTTAAGAGGAAAAAAGAAATTAAACAAGAACCGCTGTAATAAAACCGTTGTCAAGCAGTAGTCCATAATAAATAAACACTATAGCAGTTCAAGTTATTATTAAATAATAGGGTGCTGGGTACCTCGGTACGTTTCCTCTTAACTTTAGACTCGCTTGTCCTTCGTACCTAGAAGGTCATAATTATCCAAAGCTTGAAGTGGCATTACTTTGTTCTCGCTTCGCACTCGTCTTCAAAATAAAATAGTAATCCATAGCCTAGTGCGTTATGATTTAGGAATCACTTCGCTCGTCCTCAGAAAAGCTTAGGCGTATTTCTTCAGCCATCGCTGAAGATAAACGCCTGAACGCTGATGATTAATAAAGAAACAAATTTATTAGATTATTCTATTTTTTATAATACAAATTTATTAGATATTTAATAACCTAATTGATATCTAACATCTGTTTGTTAGATATCTAACATTGTGAAGTCGAATTTTTCTATCACACGGAAAACATACGAGTCATATCGACTATAACCGACAAGCTTACTATTTTCTCCGCTACATTGGGGACTGGCGCTGCTACAGAACTACCAAATTGCTGAAGCTAGACCGCTTATTTTTACTATCGCAAAAATAAAAAAATATATTCTCATAATCTGACAATATCATAACAGTACATAAACATAATAACTATCTACATCTACCTTTACTTTGAACCTTATCAATAAAAATAAATTCTTCATGTATCTACTTTAAATTGTCTCTTACCTACTATAATTTTATGAATATAACTCTATATATTTTAGTTACATACATTAAGTAATCTATGTTTTATCTATATATTATAACTCTATATATTTATGCTCACCCTAATATTAGCGGATTTTATTTGGATAAAACCGCTAATGAGATGGGCGGGATTCGAACATCAGGCCATGTCCAAAATCTATTTCGAAGGTCCCCAATAACAAATAAAACTGTGATCAAGGACCTCCGCCTGGTGCGGAGGTCCGCAATTTTCTTTAAACTGCCCGCTTTCTTACTTAAAGTCTAGTACTTTGGACTTGAATGATTAGGATGAGCGTAGCGAATCCGATGGGTTGAGGAAAAGTTTCAAGATATTTTTAGACATTTTTTAAATTAACAATGTAATGAATGATTTGTGTGTTTAAGCCAAAAATTAGGCATATTTATATGTTTCAATAAGTATGTCGGCATATTTATTTTACTCGAGATGTTGTTTACCGACCGTATTTTACTCTTTCTGGATATTTATCGCGGTGTTTTCGATTTACCGATCACTTTTATTCGTATCGATCTGGCGATGCGTAAGTAGGGGGAAAAGGAGCGTTCTGGCACCGCCACCTCCACCGCCACCACCACCTCCACCACCACCTCCTCCTCCTCCACCACCACCTCCTCCTCCTCCTCCTCAACCATCTCTTTATAGTTTTATCCCCCCTCTCTTATGCTTGCATAGTGTAAATAACAGAAACATTAAATATGCTTTGCATAGTGGTAATAACAGTAACATTAAATATACTTTGCATAGTGTAAAAAAGGTACTTTAATCCTTTTTTCCCTTTACCTTATTTGATTTCAGTTAAAAAAAATATTATAAAAGTACAATGGGTGTGTTTATACATTTTTTAATATAATATGTGGGTCTTAAGGTTAGGTAAGATCTCGTATGGTGTAGAGCTTGGCTACGAGAGGTATATAACGTCAACCCCCCTCCACTATCAGTGAAGGACCGTGCTAGTACACCCCCCTTACAACTCTGGGTTCTACTAGTACGTTCATACTTGCTATAACTCTGAGCGGGGAAGGCAAAATATAATGACTGCGAAGAGTGTGCGCATCGCCTGCAATTACTACACGGGTAATTACGATTACGAGTTGGCAGCGACGGAGGGTCATCTCAAGCCATTAGTAATTAAGATTTCCCCTAAACGCTGAGTGGGGAAGACAAAAATATGTTGGCTGCGGGAGAGGCGCAACGCCTGCAATTACTTTACGGGAAATTACGATATCGAGTTGCAGCGCCGGAGGCTTCATCTCAAGCCCATTAGTAATTAAGATTTACCCTAAACGCTGAGCGGGAAGTCAAAATATGTTGGCAGCGGCTTCATCTTAAGCCAAAATTAACAAAAAATTTCGAAGTTATGTCGGAAGTGCCGTCGGTATGTGTAGTATAGTGAGAGGTAGTAAAGTGTCTGGTAGCGCCGGGCCGTCTTAACAGTTCCCTCTGAGGATCCTCACTCAGAGGGGCATTAGGGCATACGACCAAGTGCGGCGCGTTGTGTCGGGGCATGCGGTAGCGGGAGCCCAACAGTACCAGAAATGGAGGCCTGCCTGTCGGTTACTCGTTTATCAATGTCACGGCCGACCCCTAAGGTGGAAGAAGATTACTCTCTTCCGGGGTCGCGTTCTCTGGGGGACCTGCATGCGGCCTGGACCGTATGGGGACCCCTGGCCGGTCGGTCTGTGTGGCGCCAGTCACTCTTGGTGTCTACATGCTCGAAGCCTTGCGTTGGCTGCTGGTAGGGACTGCCAGCAGTTGGCCCTAACATGGAGGTGCTTCGGGTTCACCGAGACTCACCTTACTGTCACAGCTTAGCCGTGAGCACTCTTCGGTGCCGGGCAAACGTGTCCAGGCTCCTTGGAAGGTCGAAATGAGTACTCTGCTTCAACTCCGGTCACAACCGGAGAACTGCCGAAGCACAGTCCGTCTCGAATCCCTTCCCGGAGGTTGACTCCCGCACGGGAGTCTTCGACTACTTTGACCTACTTGTGCCGACGTGTGTCTCTCATGCGGCGACCAGTACGCAGCCAAGTCAGCGTTGCTCTCTTCGAAGAGCACGCTACTTGGTTGCTCACACTGTTTAAAACCTGTCAAAAACCTTTATAGTCTCATATGCTTGTCTCATAAGAAACTCTTAGGAGCGAAAGACTAAATAAGCCGAGGTTTTTTCTTCAAACCTGAGCTGTAGTTAAAACATGTTGTTTAACTAATATTTTCAAGGAATTGACGGAAGGGCACCACCAAGAGTGGAGCCTTACTTTAATGGCTTTAATAGATTCCTCTCGTACCGCTACGGTCCACGCAATAGCGTACTATGCCTGGCATCTGGTGCGTGGTAGGACGAAAGGTCGTCGGGGTAACCACAAGTTCCCGGAGACGCCTATGGGGACCCAGGGAGAGTTGACTCTCTTCTATATGCGTTTGTGTTCCCTAGTTTCAGGGTTTGGAGCGCCAAGAGCACTTCTTACAGAGGTGTCTGGATCTCCCCTTGGCCTTGGAAATCCGGGATATGACGACCAAGCAGTTAATATTTTCTGAGATTAGTCGACCAATCTGTCGTTGACTCGGCGGGCAATTCTGAGGAATATCAAAGATAATTCCGAAGGAGGTCGCAAGAAACTTTATGGAATTGACGGAAGGGCACCACCAATAGTGGAGCCCGACTTTTATAAAGAACTCAGAGGCGGTATCCCACGGTGGTTGACCGCCATGCTTCAATGCGAGGGCGGGGCATTGAAGGAGAAAATATAATTAAAATAGTTATACTTTCTCAGTTTATCCAAAACCCTTGCTTATACACCTTCACACAGACAGGTTTCAACCTGTCAGCCTTCCCCCTCTCATTGCTCTGGAGGCTGTGACGAGGGTATATAAGTAAGATCGCGTCTGTCCTGGCTCATTCGCCTGGCAGACCTCCTAACGTTTGTTTCTCTGTTATAGGTGGCCAAGCTGTTAAAATAATTTCTTTTATTGAAAGTGAATAGTTGTTATAAACTTTTTAAAAGTGGACATTTGTTTGAAGTGATAAACTTTTTTTTTTAACTTTAAGTATTAAATTCAGTGATTTTTAAGTGATAGTTCAAGTGACCACGGACACAATGTTCAAGTGCGGTAAGTGTGATTCGTCGTTCACCCGCTTGATAGCTTGCGAAGGCATGAAAATTCTTGTTTTATTCCGGCAGCAGTTTAAGCTGCGATTCTGCGGATCCGCTACTCTCGCAAGGATAGTCTCTTAAGACATATGAAAAACTGTTCTCTCGATGACCAGAAAAACGCGTTGCCAAATGCGGTAAAAATTACAGCCGTCCGGAATAATAGAAAGCGCCATGAAAGTACGTGCGGTGCTGAAAATAAATTAGAGTGCGAATCGTGTGGTGAAACGTTCACCCGTTTAGACGCGAAAAATAGACATGAATTGACATGTTCGTTTCCTTTTGAAGGCAAGTGCGATATGTGCGGTCATATTTTTACAAATAGATACAATTTGACAAGGCATCAGAAGAATTGTGGGCAGCCACCTGAAAAAAAGAAGGCCGAACCAAAAATTTCAACTCTTCTGGGACAAGCCAGATCAAGAAGGGATTACGCCGTACGAGACAGCATTTAAAACAGGTTACAATTCCTTTTTCATTAGATCCGATACAAATGACATTTGTCAAATTTTCTAGAATCTGTGAGAGATATTTTTAAGAAATCAAACTCAGATTGCGTTAAGGGAAAATAGTGCAATCAAGTTAAACATGCTTGTAGACTGTACTTTTTATAATAACGACGAAGAATTGATTTCACACGCTTTCAAGACAAACAATAGGGCAGTATATGAAGCTACCGATATGGACGAATTTTTAAATCAGGAATTTAAAAAGATTACATCAGAAATGGACCACTACCAGACCAAGGAAGTAGCTGTTCGCTAGAAGGAGTCGACGGTCTCCGGTTAAAAATTAATAGATTTAAACCACTCAAGGGAACCTCTTTTATTCAATTACCATATGACATATATAGTAGAAAAGCTTGTATTAATGTTCAAAATGATGATTTTTTATGTTTCAAATATTCTATTCTATCAAAACTTGTAAATAATAATCCCCAACGACAATCTATTTATGAAAACTTGTACCATAATTATGATTTTAGTATGTTAGATTTCCGGTCCCGCTAGATAAAAATTCAGTTATTTGAAAAGAAAAATAATATTAGTATCAATGTTTTTGGTATTTACAGTAAATTTATTGAAGAAACTAAAAAAGTTAAACATATAATTTACCCTCTAAAGGTAGTAAAGGTTGAAAAAGACGACCATCGCGATCTTTTACTCATACATGACGAGGAACTAGTCATTACGTTTACATTTCAAATTTAATAGACTAGTAGGACTCAGTTAACTAATCGTCACGGCGGTATTGCGATATGCAAACGGTGCTTTTCCTATTTCGATGATCGATACGGTATGACTAAGGAAGCCAAATTGGCGGCTCACAAGAGACGGTGTGATGAAAACAAACCTGTACTTGTTGAAATGCCAGTAAGATAAGCCTTATGTTCAATTTGAACACTTGGAGCGCTGCCTCCGCGTTCCCTACGTCGTATACTGCGACATTGAGGCTTTGCTTAGGCTGATTGCTACCTGTCAGCCAGATCCCACTCAAAAATATACCATGCCGTATCAACTCCACGAGCAATCAGTTATTTTGCTATTTAAAAGCAACTGAAAACTATGCTGTATAGGTCACTTTCCCCAATGCGCCGTTTCTGTATCGTGGTCCCGGACGTAGCAAAAACATTTATTAATGTATCTCGAACATCTCGCTCAAGAGGTCGAAAAGGTTTACGATCTAAATCTACCGATGGATTCCTCTAACTGAGGAAGAAATGGCTGGAATTTAATACTGCGGTCAACTGTTATTTGTGTCAAAAACCGTTTTACCGTCAGATGTTAGGGTCGCAGACCATAACCACGCCAACAAAAAAGTATAGGGGGGTAGCCCATACGGGTGTAACCTAAAAATATCAGGACCCCAAAATTTTAACCCGTAATATTTCACAATTTTAAGTGGTTACGATAGTCATTTCCTTATTCGAGAGTTGGGCTATGACGATGAAAAAATTGATATTATCCAAATACCGAGGAAAAATTTATATCTTTACTAAATACATCGGCAAAAAGATGAAATTGAGATTCATAGACAGCTAACCGTTTCTTAGGGACTAGTCTAGACAAGTGGCTAGTAGTGTTACTCACTTTTAGAGAGCTTAATAAAACATTTCCCTGCAGAAGTCATCCCATTGCTGACTAGAAAAGGTGTTTCCGTACGATTATGTAGACTCGCTAGAGAAGCTGAAGAGACCCAACTCCACCAAAAGAAGCCTTTTACAACAAGCTAAATTTCAGCGAAATTGAAGACCAAGACTACGAACACGCTCAAAAATATGGGAAGCTTTAACTGTGAAAACTTAGGAGAAGTATTGTGACATATATCTCAAAACCGATGTCTTTATTACTGCAGATATATTTGAAACGTTTAGAGACGTTACTTTAAAGACTCATTTCCTAGATCCGGCGCATTACTATACACTGCCCAGCCTGTCGTGGGGATGCCATGCTACGGTTCACTGGAGTCAAGCTAGATTTAATAGTAGACTACGAAATGCTATATGATAGGTAGAAAGCGGAATACGCGGCAGGAATATGTCAGTTAGCCACAGAAAAATCGAAGCTAACAATAAATATCTGGAAAATTATGATGAAGAAAAAGAATCTGTTTATGCTACTACGTCGACTGCAACAACTTGTACGGGTATGCAATGTCCAGCCGCTTCCACCGGTGAGTTTAAGTGGATAGAACCAGACGTATTTACCGAACTGGAAATTGATCTTACTGATGAGAAAATGGCGATTTAGGATACATCTTGGACGTTGATTTAGAGTACCCCAGTCGTTACAACAAAAACCACACGATCTTCCCTTCTTGTGCGAAATCTTTAAACTCGAGCACACGATGTTAAACTCGTACCTCATTTGAACGGTAGGAAAAATTATGTAGTTCACTTCTTGCCTTGAAGACAGGCAGTAAAGTTTGAATAAAGTGATGAAAATCAATAGAGTATTGATGTTTAAGCAATTCACCTTGGTTAAAGCCATATATAGACATGAATACTAATTTAAGAGCCAAGTGCACCTCCGATTTCGAAAAAGATTTATACAAGTTGTACAACAACTCGGTTTACGGCAAGACCATGGAAAATGTAAGAAAGAGACTAAATATGAAGCTGGTAACCAAACGATAAACAGATTGAGAAGGAAGTTTCAAAGCCAAGTTTTCTAGACAGAACCATATATCACGAGAATTAGCGGCAGTTCATCAACAGAAAAAAAATCAGTAAAGTTTGATAAATCCGATTTTACCTAGGAATGTCGATACTTGACTTGTCAAAAATTAAAAAGTGTATTACTTCATTACGATGTGATGCAACCCTTATTTGGACCAGAAAGCTTCGCTTAGGTACATGACACCGACAGCTATATTTACGAGATAAAAATTGTCAAGATTTTATACGCAGGAGTTGGAGAAAATTAAAGATGAACTAGATACTTCAGATCTGACAAAACACATCCTTGTACTCTCCTGTAAATAAGAAAGTTGTTGGCAAATTCAAGGACGAAGCTAAAGGAAGCCGATAAAACTCTACGTTGGCATCTCAAAGCTAAAGTCTACATGATTGAGGAAAGAAGACGGAATCATAAAGAAGATTAAAGGAGTTCAGACAGCTCGTAGTTAAAAATTTATAAGCGTCAAGCACTTTTAGACTGTGCGGAAAAACAAAAAGACCCTTAAGAACCCCTGTTAGGCAAATTCGATCCAAAAGAACAATTCTTAGGTCAATTTGAAGTTAACAAATTAGCTTTAACCCCCTTCGACGATAAAAGAATCGTTAGCCGGACGGTATTAGTACTAGGGCTATAGGGCTATAAAGATTAGTTCATTTTATATGTTTTGAAATTTCATTTTTTTTGTTTTTATTTAGTTATAAATATGTAGTTAATTTTAAAAAGTATTAATTTTTAAATGTTTAGTTTATTTATAGACGATTATCAAGTTTTATTAGTTCTCAAATATGTAGTTGTTAGGTTAATTTAAAAAGTGTTTATTTTAAAGTTAGTTTATTTTATAGACGTTATATAAGTTTCATTTAGTTCTCAAATATTAGTTGTTAGGTTAATTTAAAAAGTGTTCATTCAAGTTTAGTTTATTTTTACACACGATATATAAGTTTCATTTAGTTTATAAATATGTAGTTGTTAGTTAAAAGAGTTCCAATTTACTATTGTATTAAAATAAATAATAAAAAAATAAAAAAAAATAAAAAAATTAAAAAAAAAAAAAATAAAAAAAAATATTTACAAGTCTTCAGCCTCTTTCGGAAATATAAAAATATAAGTATAGCTAGCCTCTTTCGGATAAGAGTATTTAAGTAGTGTAAGATGGTTGTAAATGTAGTCATAAGATGAAAGTTGTTGAAGCAACATCACTCGTTACCCCATTACAAATTTCGACGGTCTTACGAAAGCATACAACGTGTACACGGTCCTCTCTTCCTTACAGTATCAGGTGTTTAATTTGCGGTCCCTCCAATTGTGGTAAAACAAATTTATTACTTCAGCCTCTTGTACGATCCATAGCGTCTCAAGTTTTCAAAACATTTATTTATTCAGTAAATCTCTATATCAACCAAAGTATAAACATTTAGAGGCCGTTCTTAAAGATAGCGGTGTGGGTTACTTTCCCTTTGATCAAATATCGATGTACCTAATCCCCGAGATACTCTGCCGGATTCAGTTTTAATTTTGATGATGTGGCTTGCGATAAGCAAGACGTAATTAGAGCTTATTTTTGTATGGTGTAGACACAGTGGAGTCGATTCTTTTACCTGTGTCAGAGCTTACGCCCGAGTTCCAAAACATCTTATTCGAGACAACGTTAATTTAATTGTTCTTTTTAAACAGGACGAACTTAATCTAAAACGTATATATAGCGATCACGTAAATTCAGATATGGATTTAAACCAGTTTAAGCGTAATACTGTAAAGTCTGTTGGTCACATAGTAAAGTTACGGTTTTCTTAGTGATTGATAAAGATAGTGAGTTGGATCGTGACGGTACCGGAAAGGATTCGATACGTATATAATGTGTAGACACTTGAATGAGGTCAGTATAGCGCCAACCATGGAAGAGTCAACATTGATGGATATTGTGAAAACTAGGAAAAATAATACAAGAGAAACTCAAGCTCTCAGACGACAAAGAGAGGATGCAGAAAAATATTACAACTTTAAATTACAAACCATTGACAGACTGTTTGGAAAAAATTCAACCGGACCATCGCAAAAAGTAATGTCAAGAGACCCTCTCCACGTGTTACCAAGAGAAAAATCTTATTCTGCCTCATCTTCCACTCAGACAATCAGATCAGCTGGTTATTCTCGTTCCTATTTGGTCTCCGTCCACAACATTTAAACCTCTAAACTTATCAGAGAGCACTCAATCGGAATCTATTGATGTTTGTTCGTCAATCGAAAAGCGGGTCACCCGATAATGATTTCTCAGAATCTCCAACGAGTAGTGAAGAAGCAGCTCCTCCACCTATCCACGGTATGAATCAATCACCACCTCATACTTGACAAAACTGGTAAAAAATGACCTCTCAGAGTTGGATAATACTACGAGTTAAATACGACGGAGAACATTTTATTTTAGGTGACAGTATGATGAACTTTAAAAACAATTTGATAGAAATTGACGAGGGAAAAGTTATATGTACCCCAGTGTCTTACCAGAGCTGTTTTTTCTAATATCCCTGAAATGGAAAAAAGTTAATAACGATGATAAGGACAAAGTACAAATTAATTTTACGAAATGACAAACGCCCACAAGTTAAATAGCAGTGCAACTGAAGTATAATCAGACCAAAAGATAATCCTAAATATAATCAAATTATAAAAGTATTGTTTCCACTCGCAAAGAAAAAAGGTTCGGGTAAATCAAATCCAAATTCAATTGGTGGACCGACTGAGACTTTTATTGCCATCGAAACACAAGCATAGCAAGGAAATTGAAGAAATTGAAACCCTTTTAAGAGCAGGAGGCGTCATCGAGTAGTTAGTATACGATAAGATGTCAGACATTAAGAAGCAAATTGTAAAAGAACTCCACAGACCTGTTCGTCGATTTTTTCCTAGACGCAAAGTGGAAGCTCTTGTTATTGATGATTTATGGCAAGCAGACTGATTGAAATGATACCTTATTCAAAAAGAGAATCGGGGGTTCAGGTATATACTGGCCGTTATAGATTGTTTCTCAAAGTATGCTTGGCTATCGGAGTCAAAAGAAAAACGGCTAAAGATATAGCAGATGCCTTTAAAGTAATTTATCTGAACGAAAACCTCGTAACGTCCAAACTGACCATGGAAAAGAATTTTATAATACACAGTTTAAAAAGCTGATGGAGAGTCACTGTGTAAATCACTATTCGACCTACAGTAATATGAAGGCGTCCATTGTAGAAAGATTCAATAGAACTTTGAAGAATATGTTGTGGAAGGAGTTTAGTTTACAAGGCCTCTTACAAGTGGATCGATTTACTCCCTTCTTTAGTAAAAAAGTATAACGGAACCAAACACAGGACCATCGGAATGAAGCCAGAATCTGTTCTGTACCGCCAACGAAAGTATTGTAGCACAGAATACCAGAAAATAAAAAGTAATCAAACACCAAAGTTTAAAAATTGGAGACAGTGTACGTGTATCGAAGCTGAAGACAGAATTCCGGAAAGGATATCTACCAAACTGGTCAACAAGATATTTACAATTCATCAGGTTAAGAAAACCAACCCTTGTACTTATATCCTTAAAAGATATGAGAGGACACATCATAACCGCGGGTTCTACGAGCAAGAAATACAGGCTGCAAAATACTCTGACGTCTATCTGGTGGAAAAATTTTTGAAGCGTTAAAGAAGATCGAGTCTTGGTCAAGTGGTTAGTCTAGATTCTTCAACATAATAGTTGGTAGCGAAAAGAAAAACTCAACGTTTGAATATAATTTGAACCGCATGAGTACTTTGCTTCAGTTTACCATCAAGACGTTGAAGCGATGCATCGTAAAAAACTTAAGAAACGAGTTTTGAAGATACCCAAGAAAATTGGAGGCGGAGACAATCAATTGCATATACTATATTCCGTTACTTCCCAACAGGTCTTTAACAAATTTCGATCTGAAAGATACGCAAAGAAACTAAACATACCAAACTTTAGGCAGGAGTTTATTATGAATAGATACACTGCCCCAACGAAGCCCTGGCAAGAAGAAAGAGTAATTTCAACTTGGGAAAAAAGTTCTACAGAAGGCCACTCACTGGTCTCTTACATCAAGACCGCGTGAATACGCTAAATTTTTTGATAGCCACGGCAGGCAAGCACCTTTCAGTGTTGGTGAAATATTTACAAGGCGTTCGAATCTCTAGTAATCGAAAGTTTATCAAAAAGTTGGTATCAGTAAACTGCGGTCATCTTTGTCTAGCATTTTTTTTATGATCTACTCAAGTAATGGGGCTGCTCTTCAAGAACCTATAATAAACCGGAAAGGAGAACGGAAACTCTTAGTCTACACGGACCTTCAAAGAGTCAACAACCCTCTCTCGTGAAAATATAAAATTTTCTTTCTCCTCCAAGATACAAAGTAAAGCTCAAAAATGAGGTGCTAAATTTAAGTGACCACCCCGAATTTGACGGAATCGATCGAGAGTATAGAATATCACTCTCATTATCCGTACGCCAAATCAAACTAGACGCCGGAAGAAGAGATACGGATTCCGGTACAACTCCAAGACATTTATACGCTTCCGAGTGAAAGTTTTATATATTTGGAACTATCATTTTAAAAGAAGGAGGAAATACGGCACCGGCGAAGCACAGACTCATCAACAACGCATTTCCGTTTTTATTCGACGAGATCCGGTATGAAATTTGTGGAGTTGAGATTGATAAAGTCAGAAACCCGGAATGACTTCGACTCTAAAAAGGATTGCATCTCACGCGCCTATATCGTATTCCCTAACAAATATGGGATGGACAATACCCTTCAATGAAGTACAAGAAGAATCATACACCCGGTACAACGTCTGTCTACCTTTATCCTCGTTACTAGGATTGCGGAAGATTACCGAAAAGTTTTGATAAACGTAAGCAAGAGCTAATTTTGGTAAGAGCGAGAAACGATTCAAATTGTTTTGTCAGCATGTTCCATATTCGATACGGATGCACGGGCAGAAGTTCGCGAGAAAGTTAAAATTGAACTACTATCGCTTGTTGGAAAATACCTTACGTTTCGGTTAACGAAGTTCAGAAACTAAATTTAATTAATTATTTAAAAACAGAAAAAATAATTGCTCTCCATTTCCGAGCCTGGGATATTGCACGAGTATCCGCTATTACCTACGTCAAAACCGAACAAGATGGCGATTAAAACTTCGACTCAACTCGAGAAACCGCGATTTTATTTAGCCTTTCAAAAGGGTAAAATAACGTCGTCGATAAGGCATCCAGTTGTTTCGATCACTGCGACTTGACAAATGTCAAGCTTTATCCAATTCACGAGTGTTCCCCTACGATGATTTAAATTTAAAATTCTCCCAAAATAAATTGCTTATTATACCACAATGTACCGCGGCGTTTCAACGTCGTACTACAACACTTATCAGAGTCTACCGTACGTATCCTTTACAGATTTTAAGAATAAATGTCCTTTGTAATCATTGATTGTTCGAAAACAATCAGAGTCTATCAAAAAAAAAGGTCCGGTAGATGTCAGATTAGAATTTGAATCTGAAAAAAGATTTCCCGGCAAATACTACCGCGTACTGTCTATTGTTAAACACGATAGATTAGTTCAGTACACCCCCTGACTAGCATTGTGCATAAAATGACATGAATAGACATGTCTGGTCGAGGGGTGGGGGGTTTTGTATAAATAAAGAAAGTAGAGCAATAATAAATCAGTATTGCGCAAGATGTCGACCATTTACCATCTAAGTGACGTAAAAAGGTATTAGTTTGTTTAGTTAAAGGTGTAGCTTTCTTTGAGATTAGAACATGGTAAAAAGAAGTGTAAACATTCACATGTCCGATTTGAGTTGTGAGATCGCGAAAAATGAAATTGATAATTATTTGTAAAACGTAGTAAAGAAGATGTACAACTTGATCAAAAAATTTGTTTAATAAAAGTAAGATTGGTTAATCCTAAATTTCACGGACGCAAGTAATTATCGTCCAATTTGTTCGTTATGAAGAAGATAAAATATTTGTTGGTGTTGTTTTTGAAAAAACCAGAGTGGGATTTATTTTTCGAGTTTATTCTTAGAGTTTAATAATATGTTAAAT
>JACMZG010001913.1:23660775-23756055 GCA_018340805.1 Microvelia longipes
AATTCAGTGATTTTAAGTGATAGTTCAAGTGACCACGGACACAATGTTCAAGTGCGGTAAGTGTGATTCGTCGTTCACCCGCTTGGATAGCTTGCGAAGGCATGAAAATTCTTGTTTATCCGGCAGCAGTTTAAGCTGCGATTCTTGCGGATCCTGCTACTCTCGCAAGGATAGTCTCTTAAGACATATGAAAAACTGTTCTCTCGATGACCAGAAAAACGCGTGTGCCAAATGCGGTAAAAATTACAGCCGTCCGGATAATAGAAAGCGCCATGAAAGTACGTGCGGTGCTGAAAATAAATTAGAGTGCGAATCGTGTGGTGAAACGTTCACCCGTTTAGACGCGAAAAATAGACATGAATTGACATGTTCGTTTCCTTTTGAAGGCAAGTGCGATATGTGCGGTCATATTTTTACAAATAGATACAATTTGACAAGGCATCAGAAGAATTGTGGGCAGCCACCTGAAAAAAAGAAGGCCGAACCAAAAATTTCAACTCTTCTGGGGACCAAGCCAGATCAAGAAGGGATTACGCCGTACGAGACAGCATTTAAAAACAGGTTACAATCCTTTTTCATTAGATCCGATACAAATGACGATTTGTCAAATTTTCTAGAATCTGTGAGAGATATTTTAAGAAATCAAACTCAGATTGCGTTAAGGGAAAATAGTGCAATCAAGTTAAACATGCTTGTAACTGTACTTTTATAAAAACGACGAAGAATTGATTCACACGCTTTCAAGACAAACAATAGGGCAGTATATGAAGCTACCGATATGGACGAATTTTTAAATCAGGAATTTAAAAAGATTACATCAGAAATGGACCACTACCAGACCAAGGGAAGTAGCTGTTCGCTAGAAGGAGTCGACGGTCTCCGGTTAAAAATTAATAGATTTAAACCACTCAAGGAACCTCTTTTATTATTCAATTACCAATATGACATAATAGTAGAAAAGCTTGTATTAATGTTCAAAATGATGATTTTTTATGTTTCAAATATTCTATTCTATCAAAAACTTGTAAATAATTAATCCCCAACGACAATCTATTTATGAAAACTTGTACCATAATTATGATTTAGTAGTTAATTTCCGGTCCCGCTAGATAAAATCAGTTATTTTGAAAAAGAAAAACAATATTAGTATCAATGTTTTTGGTATTTACAGAATTTATTGAAGAACAAAAAAGTTAAACATATAATTTACCCTCTAAAGGTAGTAAAGTTGAAAAAAGACGACCATCGCGATCTTTTACTCATACATGACGAGAAACTAGTCATTACGTTTACATTTCAAATTTAATAGACTAGTAGGACTCAGTTAACTAATCGTCACGGCGGTATGCGATATGCAACGGTGCTTTTCCTATTTCGATGATCGATACGGTATGACTAAGGAAGCCAAATTGGCGCTCACAAGAGACGGTGTGATGAAAACAAACCTGTACTTGTTGAAATGCCAGTAGATAAGCCTTATGTTCAATTTGAACACTTGGAGCGCTGCCTCCGCGTTCCCTACGTCGTATACTGCGACATTGAGGCTTTGCTTAGGCTGATTGCTACCTGTCAGCCAGATCCCACTCAAAAATACACAATGCCGTATCAACTCCACGAGGCAATCAGTTATTGTTGCTATTTAAAAGCAACTGAAAACTATGCTGGTATAGGTCACTTCCCCATTGCGCCGTTTCTGTATCGTGGTCCCGACGTAGCAAAACATTTATTAATGTATCTCGAACATCTCGCTCAAGAGGTCGAAAAGGTTTACGATCTAAATCTACCGATGGATCCTCTAACTGAGGAAGAAATGCTGGAATTTAATACTGCGGTCAACTGTTATTTGTGTCAAAAACCGTTTTTTACCGTCAGATGTTAGGGGTCGCAGACATAACAGCCAACAAAAAAGTATAGGGGGGTAGCCCATACGGGTGTAACCAAAATATCAGGACCCCAAATTTTTAACCCGTAATATTTCACAATTTTAAGTGGTTACGATAGTCATTTCCTTATTCGAGAGTTGGGCTATGACGATGAAAAAATTGATATTATTCCAATACCGAGGAAAAATTTATATCTTTACTAAATACATCGGCAAAAGATGAATTGAGATTCATAGACAGCTAACCGTTTCTTAGGGACTAGTCTAGACAAGTGGCTAGTAGTGTTACTCACTTTAGAGAGCTTAATAAAACATTTCCCTGCAGAAGTCATCCCATTGCTGACTAGAAAAGGTGTTTCCGTACGATTATGTAGACTCGCTAGAGAGCTTGAAGAGACCCAACTTCCACAAAAGAAGCCTTTTACAACAAGCTAAATTTCAGCGAAATTGAAGACCAGACTACGAACACGCTCAAAAAGTATGGGAAGCTTTAACTGTGAAAACTTAGAGAAGTATTGTGACATATATCTCAAAACCGATGTCTTTATTACTGCAGATATATTTGAAACGTTTAGAGACGTTACTTTAAAGACTCATTTCCTAGATCCGGCGCATTCTATACACTGCCCAGCCTGTCGGGGATGCCATGCTACGGTTCACTGGAGTCAGCTAGATTTAATAGTAGACTACGAAATGCTCTTAATAGGTAGAAAGCGGAATACGCGGAGGAATATGTCAGTTAGCCACAGAAAAATCGAAGCTAACAATAAATATCTGGAAAATTATGATGAAGAAAAAAGAATCTGTTTATCTACTACGTCGACTGCAACAACTTGTACGGGTATGCAATGTCCCGCCGCTTCCACCGGTGAGTTTAAGTGGATAGAACCAGACGTATTTACCGAACTGGCAATTGATCTACTGATGAGAATGGCGAATTTAGGATACATCTTGGAACGTTGATTTTAGAGTACCCCAGTCGTTACAACAAAAACCCAACGATCTTCCCTTCTTGTGCGAAATTTAAACTCGAGCACGATGTTAAACTCGTACCTCATTTGAAACGGTAGAAAAATTATGTAGTTTCACTTCTTGCCTTGAAGACAGGCAGTAAAGTTTGGAATTAAAGTGATGAAAATCAATAGAGTATTGATGTTTAAGCAACTACCTTGGTTAAGCCATATATAGACATGAATACTAATTTAAGAGCCAAGTGCACCTCCCGATTTTCGAAAAAGATTTATAAATGTACAACAATCGGTTTACGGCAGACCATGGAAAATGTAAGAAAGAGACTAAATCTAAAGCTGGTAACCAAACGATAAACAGATTGAGAAGGAAGTTTTCAAAGCCAGAGTTTCTAGACAGAACCATATATCACGAGAATTAGCGGCAGTTCATCACAGAAAAAAATCAGTAAAGTTTGATAAACCGATTTACCTAGGAATGTCGATACTTGACTTGTCAAAAATTAAAATGTATTACTTCATTACGATGTGATGCAACCCTTATTTGGACCAGAAAGCTTCGCTTAGGTACATGGACACCGACCAGCTATATTTACGAGATAAAATTGTCAAGATTTTATACAAGCAGAGTTGGAGAAAATTAAAGATGAACTAGATACTTCAGATCTGACAAAACACATCCTTGTACTCTCCTGTAAATAAGAAAGTTGTTGGCAAATTCAAGGACGAAGCTAAAGGAAGCCGATAAAACTCTACGTTGGCATCAAAGCTAAAGTCTACATGATTGATAAAGAAGACGGAATCATAAGAAGATTAAAGGAGTTCAGAGCTCTGTAGTTAAAAATTTATAAGCGTCAAGCACTTTTAGACTGTGCAAAAACAAAAAGACCCTTAGAAACCCCTGTAGGCAAATCGATCCAAAAGAACATTATTCTTAGGTCAATTTGAAGTTAACAAATTAGCTTTAACCCCCTTCGACGATAAAAGAATGTTATGCCGGACGGTATTAGTACTAGGGCTATAGGGTATAAAGATTAGTTCATTTTATATGTTTGAAATTTCATTTTTTGTTGTTTATTTAGTTATAAATATGTAGTTAATTTTAAAAAGTATTAATTTTTAAATGTTTAGTTTATTTATAGACGATATATCAGTTTTATTTAGTTCTCAAATATGTAGTTGTTAGGTTAATTTAAAAAGTGTTTATTTTAAAGTTTAGTTTATTTTATAGACGTTATATAAGTTTTCATTTAGTTCTCAAATATGTAGTTGTTAGGTTAATTTAAAAAGTGTTCATTTTCAAGTTTAGTTTATTTTTACACACGATATATAAGTTTCATTTAGTTTATAAATATGTAGTTGTTAGTTAAGAGTTCCAATTTACTATTGTATTAAAATAAATAATAAAAAAATAAAAAAAAAAAAAAAAATTAAAAAAAAAAAAAATAAAAAAAAATATTTACAAGTCTTCTAGCCTCTTTCGGAAATATAAAAATATAAGTATAGCTAGCCTCTTTCGGATAAGAGTATTTAAGTAGTGTAAGATGGTTGTAAATGTTAGTCATAAAGATGAGTTGTTGAAGCAACATCACTCGTTACCATTACAAATTTCGACGGTCTTACCGAAAGCATACAACGTGTACACGGTCCTCTTCTTCCTTACAGTATCAGGTGTTTAATTTGCGGTCCCTCCAATTGTGGTAAAACAAATTTATTACTCAGCCTCTTGTACGATCCTAGCGGTCTCAAGTTTCAAAACATTTATTTATTCAGTAAATCTCTATATCAACCAAAGTATAAACATTTAGAGGCCGTTCTTAAAGATAGCGGTGTGGGTTACTTTCCCTTTGAATCAAATATCGATGTACCTAATCCCCGAGATACTCTGCCGGATTCAGTTTTTATATTTGATGATGTGGCTTGCGATAAGCAAGACGTAATTAGAGCTTATTTTTGTATGGGTAGACACAGTGGAGTCGATTCTTTTTACCTGTGTCAGAGCTACGCCCGAGTTCCAAAACATCTTATTCGAGACAACGTTAATTTAATTGTTCTTTTTAAACAGGACGAACTTAATCTAAAACGTATATATAGCGATCACGTAAATTCAGATATGGATTTTAACCAGTTTAAGCGTATCTGTAAAGTCTGTTGGTCACATAGTAAGTACGGTTTTCTAGTGATTGATAAAGATAGTGAGTTGGATCGTGGACGGTACCGGAAAGGATTCGATACGTATATAATAGTGTAGACACTTGAATGAGGTCAGTATAGCGCCAACCATGGAAGAGTCAACATTGATGGATATTGTGAAAACTAGGAAAATAATACAAGAGAAACTCCAAGCTCTCAGACGACAAAGAGAGGATGCAGAAAAATATTACAACTTTAAATACAAACCATTGACAGACTGTTTGGAAAAAATCAAACCGGACCATCGCAAAAAGTATAGTCAAGAGACCTCTCCACGTGGTTACCAAAGAAAATCTTATCTGCCTCATCTTTCCACTCAGACAATCAGATCAGCTGGTTATTCTCGTATTCCTATTTGGTCTCCGTCACAACATTTAAAACCTCTAAACTTATCAGAGAGCACTCAATCGGAATCTATTGATGTTTGTTCGTCAATCGAAAGCGGGTCACCCGATAATGATTCTTCAGAATCTCCAACGAGTAGTGAAGAAGCAGCTCCTCCACCTATCCACGGTATGAATCAATCAGCCACCTCATACTTGACAAAACTGGTAAAAATGACCTCTCAGAGTTGGATAATACCTACGAGTTAAATACGACGGAGAACATTTTATTTTAGGTGACAGTATGATTGAATTTAAAAACAATTTGATAGAAATTGACGAGGAAAGTTTATATGTACCCCAGGTCTTACAGAGCTGTTTTTTCTAATATCCCTGAAATGGAAAAAGTTAATAACGATGATAAGGACAAGTACAAATTAATTTTACGAATGACAAACGCCCACAAGTTAAATAGCAGTGCAACTGGAAGTATAATCAGACCAAAAGATAATCCTAAATATAATCAAATTATAAAAGTATTGTTTCCACTCGCAAAGAAAAAAGGTTCGGGTAAATCAAATCCAAATCAATTGGTGGACCGACTGAGACTTTTATTGCCATCGAAACACAAGCATAGCAAGGAAATTGAAGAAATTGAAACCCTTTTAAGAGCAGGAGGCGTCATCGAGTAGTTAGTATACGATAAGATGTCAGACATTAAGAAGCAAATTGTAAAAGAACTCCACAGACCTGTTCGTCGAGTTTTTCCTAGACGCAAAGTGAAGCTCTTGTTTATTGATGATTTATGGCAAGCAGACTTGATTGAAATGATACCTTATTCAAGAGAGAATCGGGGGTTCAGGTATATACTGGCCGTTATAGATTGTTTCTCAAAGTATGCTTGGGCTATCGGAGTCAAAAGAAAAACGGCTAAAGATATAGCAGATGCCTTTAAAGTAATTTTATCTGAACGGAAACCTCGTAACGTCCAAACTGACCATGGAAAAGAATTTTATAATACACAGTTTAAAAAGCTGATGGAGAGTCACTGTGTAAATCACTATTCGACCTACAGTAATATGAAGGCGTCCATTGTAGAAAGATTCAATAGAACTTTGAAGAATATGTTGTGGAAGGAGTTTAGTTTACAAGGCTCTTACAAGTGGATCGATTTACTCCCTTCTTTAGTAAAAAAGTACAACGGAACCAAACACAGGACCATCGGAATGAAGCCAGAATCTGTCTGTACCGCCAACGAAAGTATTGTAGCACAGAATTACCAGAAAATAAAAAGTAATCAAACACCAAAGTTTAAAATTGGAGACAGTGTACGTGTATCGAAGCTGAAGACAGAATTCCGGAAAGGATATCTACCAAACTGGTCAACAGAGATATTTACAATTCATCAGGTTAAGAAAACCAACCCTTGTACTTATATCCTTAAAGATATGAGAGGACACATCATAACCGGCGGGTTCTACGAGCAAGAAATACAGGCTGCAAAATACTCTGACGTCTATCTGGTGGAAAAGATTTTGAAGCGTAAAGGAGATCGAGTCTTGGTCAAGTGGTTAGGTCTAGATTCTTCACATAATAGTTGGGAGCGAAAAGAAAACGTCAACGTTTGAATATATATTTGACCGCATGAGTACTTTGCTTCAGTTTACATCAAGACGTTGAAGGCGATGCATCGTAAAAAACTTAAGAAACGAGTTTTGAAGATACCCAAGAAAATTGGAGGCGGAGACAATCAATTGCATATACTATATTCGTTACTTCCCAACAGGTCTTTAACAAATTTCGATCTGAAAAGATACGCAAAGAAACTAAACATACCAAACTTTAGAGGAGTTTATATGATAGATACACTGCCCAAGAAGCCCTGGCAAGAAGAAAGAGTAATTTTCAACTTGGGAAAAAGTTCTACAGAAGGCACTCACTGGGTCTCTTACATCAAGACCGGTGAATACGCTAAATTTTTTGATAGCCACGGCAGGCAAGCACCTTCAGTGTTGGTGAAATATTTACAAGGCGTTCGAATCTCTAGTAATCGGAAAGTTTATCAAAAAGTTGGATCAGTAAACTGCGGTCATCTTTGTCTAGCATTTTTATTGAATCTACTCAAGTAATGGGGCTGCTCTTCAAGAACCTATATAAACCGGAAAGGAGAACGAAAACTCTCAGTCTACCACGGACCTTCAAAGAGTCAACAACCCTCTCTCGTGAAAATATAAAATTTCTTCTCCTCCAAGGATACAAAGTAAAGCTCAAAAATGGAGGTGCTAAATTTAAGTGACCACCCCGAATTTGACGAATCGATCGAGAGTATAGAATATCACTCTCATTATCCGTACGCAAACTCAAAGCTAGACGCCGGAGAAGAGATACGGATTCCGGTACAACTCCAAGACATTTATACGCTTCCGAGTGAAAGTTTTATATATTTGGAACTATCATTTTTAAAAGAAGGAGGAAATACGGCACCGGCGAAGCACAGACTCATCAACAACGCATTTCCGTTTTTATTCGACGAGATCCGGTATGAAATTTGTGGAGTTGAGATTGATAAAGTCAGAAACCCCGGAATGACTTCGACTCTAAAAGGGATTGCATCTCACGCGCCTATATCGTATTCCCTAACAAATATGGGATGGACAATACCCTTCAATGAAGTACAAGAAGAATCATACACCCGGTACAACGTCTGTCTACCTTTATCCTCGTTACTAGGATTTGCGGAAGATTACCGAAAAGTTTTGATAAACGTAAAGCAAGAGCTAATTTTGGTAAGAGCGAGAAACGATTCAAATTGTTTTGTACAGCATGTTCCATATGTCGATACGGATGCACGGGCAGAAGTTCGCGAGAAAGTTAAAATTGAACTACTATCGCTTTGTTGGAAAATACCTTACGTTTCGGTTAACGAAGTTCAGAAACTAAATTTAATTAATTATTTAAAAACAGAAAAAATAATTGCTCTCCATTTCCGAGCCTGGGATATGCACGAGTATCCGCTATTACCTACGTCAAACCGACAAGTATGGTCGATTAAAACTTCGACTCAACTCGAGAAACCGCGATTTTTAATTTTAGCCTTTCAAAAGGGTAGAAATAACGTCGTCGATAAGGCATCCAGTTGTTTCGATCACTGCGACTTGACAAATGTCAAGCTTTATCTCAATTCACGAGTGTTCCCCTACGATGATTTAAATTTAAAATTCTCCAAAATAAATTTGCTTTATTATACCACATGTACGCGGCGTTTCAAACGTCGTACTACAACACTTATCAGAGTCTACCGTACGTATCCTTTACAGATTTTAAGAATAAATGTCCTGTTGTAATCATTGATTGTTCGAAACAATCAGAGTCTATCAAAAAGGGTCCGGTAGATGTCAGATTAGAATTTGAATCTGAAAAAGATTTCCCGGCAAATACTACCGCGTACTGTCTATTGTTACACGATAGATTAGTTCAGTACAACCCCTGACTAGCATTGTGCATAAAATGACATGAATAGACATGTCTGGTCGAGGGTGGGGGGTATGTATAAATAAAGAAAGTAGAGCAATAATAAATCAGTATTGCGCAAGATGTCGACCATTTACCATCTAAGTGACGGTAAAAAGGTATTAGTTTGTTTAGTTAAAGGTGTAGCTTTCTTGAGATTAGAACATGGTAAAAGAAGTGTAAACATTCACATGTCCGATTTTGAGTTGTTGAGATCCGCGAAAAATGAAATTGATAATTATTTTGTAAAACGTAGTAAAGAAGATGTACAACTTGATCAAAAATTTGGTTTAATAAAAGTAAGATTGGTTAATCCTAAATTTCACGGACGTCAAGTAATTATTCGTCCAATTTGTTCGTATGAAGAAGATAAAATATTTGTTGGTGTTGTTTTGAAAAAACCAGAGTGGGATTTATTTTCGAGTTTATTCTTAGAGTTTAATCATATGTTAAATAGCCTTACACTCATGTCTCAGCAGCTGCCGCAAATACAAGATGGAACTCTAGTATGGCGAAGCGTGCCATAATTGGGTCCCTGGCGTGGCATGGCGTCCCGTAAACCCAAAAGAGGGTCCCTGCGTGGCATAGCGACCCGTAAACCTCAGAGCGGTCCCTGGCGTGGCATAGCGTCCCGTAAACCGCAATATTCCATCTTTTAAGGTCACTGGCGTGGCATAGCGTCCCGTAAACCTATATGGCGCTAACGAGATGTAAGTGTAATTGTAAATACGTTAGAAAAAATATAAAAATACAAAAAAAAATTAAAATATAAAAAATACAAAAAAAAAATAAAATAAATAAAAATACAAAAAAAATATATAGAGGCGATATTTTTTTAAAGAGGATGGTCGCCATAGTACAGTGCGAGGACGGGGCACTGTACACCTTCCCGATGTGTCTCCACCTTGACGTGGTGGGAAGGCTTTTTACTAAGAGAGACACTTATCTAGGGTGGTCTACTACATCACACCTAAAATCATCTGCTTCTACCTATATGGTGGGAACAATTTTTTATGCAAGCATATTTAATGTTACTGTTATTACACTATGCAAAGCATAAGAGAGGGGGGTATAAAACTATAAAGAGATGGTTGAGGAGGAGGAGGAGGAGGTGGTGGTGGAGGAGGAGGAGGTGGTGGTGGAGGTGGTGGTGGCGGTGGAGGTGCGGTGCCAGAACGCTCCTTTTCCCCTACTTGCGTATACTTCCTAGGCGATGCCTTACCTCTGCCATCTATCTATAGCTACGTATTAAACATAAAAGATTAATTATAATGTAACAAATAAACACTGATTCATCTATACTACACTCTAACAATAGGTTAATAAATGATTTTAACTACAATAGAAATCCTTCACCTATTAATACGAATATTAACAGAGAATGATGTCGGCAATTTATTAAGATACTATCCACAGTACCAATAATAACCTAAGGGCGACTTTAACCAATATAACCAACGTGATTTGAATAAGTAACGCTTTCACATACTTATGTATATTTGGGAACTTAATAAAATATGAAAAGTTCTGTAATGGCAAAGTGTGATCGGCGACTATCTTAGAACCTGTACCACTACCCCAATGATAAGCTTAACCCATGCCTTCGCGGCCTCTTCGCTTACCCCATTTACCGCTCCTTGGCGTGGCCGCTTTGCGGCTCATAAGCCTGGTGAGCAATAGTCCCTTGTATATTTAGTTATTTTTTAAAATTATTGTTATCCTTATATGTAAGGCATATTGACATGTATTGAGAATTTTCATCATGTGGGGCACCTCTTCTCACTGGTCCCTTTTGCAAGCCCGCTCGGCTCGCAATGACTTATTAGACTGACTCTGGGATAGAAGACTAACCAAAATATGTTACCTGTTTAAAGCGTTATAAATTTACAACAAACGATAGGCTATGTAACCTACCTAACATGTCATCATATCCCAAGTTTCGTTTCAATTCGAAACTACGATAATCGAGTGTCACATTTCCTTTTGTTACAACAAACTTTCCTGTGTAATTTTAAGTATCGCACCTATAAATATATATTTTCGCCACTATCTTACCAACTAATAGGCAAATAGCTATTGAATTCTGCCTACTTGTACTTTACATTTTTCTCAATCTGACGATATATAGATCGTCAATTTTTTTAAGTGCTCTTTAAAAAAATTATCATCTGAACATCACTTCCATATCTCCATATCTGATTTTTGTGCTCAGTTTGAACTCTTTAGCGTGAACCCAGCTGGAGTTATGTCTGACACAGGCTATAAAGGTTATGAATAAAGGGGGTGACACACTAAGTCGATTTGCCATAAAACAAAGTGAATCCATCAAGAACAAAAAAAAAAAAAAAAGAAAAAAATCCATCACAAAACTCATGTCAAAATCAAGCTGCATATGTTTGGTACGAACTGCGCATGCTTACAATCATTACATCATCTAAATGTAGAGGCAAACTTACCTGCCGATGGTTTTCTATTATTTTGCTTGTTGAGAAGGTTATAAACAAATAGTAAAAAGTAATATCTTCTCTTTTTTTACTGTTTTATGTTAAATTACTTAACAAGCACCAAACATAACTAAAATCACGATAAACACGAACGACAAGCATAGAAAAAAGTTGAGGGTAAACTCGACTTATCCCTGTTACAAAAACTTTAACCTGCGTTACGCGCCTTTTTTGTTATTACTGTGGGAAATTAAGTTTGCTCCTATTTCTCTCTCATACAACGTCCATGGGGTCATAAATATTCCTTATCGCGTCATCCCCTTTATTCAAGATCCTTGTGAAAACCACTCAGAACATCATAATAGTGCCTATAACAGAAGATTTTGATGTTAATATGCATATAACGAATTTTTAGGGTGAAAACAAGACTTTTTCTATATTTATCCACAATAGTAGGAGAGGAAAGTAAAAATCTTGTATCTTATTCAAACAAATTATTTTTTAAAGAAGGGAACAAGATTTTTATAACTTATAATTGTGATTGTCGACTATGTTTGTTAAAAAAAATGCATTTCATCTCTTTTAATGATTATGTCTAATAAATTTTTATAGCTACAACTTTTATAGACATTATATTAGGCTTTAATGTAGTAATTTTCATCCCGTCTAGCAAAATTAAAACAATTATGTGGGTTTAGGATAACCATTTATTATACATACAAAATAATTAATAAATGTTTGTCTTTTAATATAAATTGATGTATACTTGTTTTTTTTTGCATTCGCGTATTAGTTTAATAGTAATTAGTGTAATTAGGCAGGAAAGAGGAATTTTTACAACTAGTTTAAAATTTGCCCCCGTGTTGAAGGTAGAAATCACCTGCAGAGGCGAAGCCGTGGCAGGAATGCCAAATACGTGTTAGTAATTTATCCTTTCCTGCCTTGTTGCATATTATATTTTATCTTCTTAATTTTAATAATTAACTTTCTACTTAGGTAATCAATTAATTTGTATTTATTGTTCATTATTGTTCATCGTGTATTTTAATTTTCAAAAAGTATTATAAAAAGACGCTTTGCTGCTTGAAGCTGTATGGTTGAATCATCCTGTGTGGTATTATCAAAAAGACCATTAATATCTCTTCTATTATATTATTCATCATTATCAAGCGTATTTAAATTATAATAAGTTAATTTAAAATAGATGTGATATGTAAGTATGAAAACACTATACTATTGTACGACGCACGGGTATAATCAAAACAAGTGCACTTTAACCAGCTGTTTTTTATTAAAATTTTAAAGATCTGCAATTAAAAATTGTTTATTTTTATATTTTTTGTAATTAACAAATTAAATATGCTATTAGGAATTAATTTATTTTTATTTATTTATTTATTGTAGAGCTTAATTAAACATCATTAGCTCCACGCAACTCGTATAACAATAACACAGTAAGATAAACAACATAAAGGTTGAGTTATTTGATCTGGCTTGGGGTTAAAAAAAAAGTATTACTATGAAACATTGGCCTTGTATTGTAAAATTGAATATTAAATGAAAATAGAATTGAACTGGTATTCAAATACTCGGACAACTAACACAATTTAAAAAAGGTTGTCAAAAGATAGGTAGGCCGATTTAGGATTAGATAGGTTAATAGATATTAAAAGTTAGGAAATAGATATTTGAAAATAACAAATTAACAAATAAGAAATAAAAATATAAGTTGAAGTTCTCTTTAGATTTCGTTCAAAATATCAGTTTCTCGTAAATAGTTGAATAGGTTTTGAATGATGGTTTCGTTGTCACCTAAAAGGTCAGGTAAATTTGCGGGAATATTGAATTTGAGGGAATTAATTTATTTATAGGTAATGAAGAAAAAATAAGACCATGTTCTATTAAATAATATAAAACAGACAATTTTGATAATTTTCCTGCCTTGGGAGTTTTGAGAAATATCCATGTACGTATGCCTAACGTTTAAGCCTTAGGTAGGAAAGTACTCGGATCCTTGTCCTGACTGTTTTGAAGTGAAAATTCAGCAAACAGCTTCTTTCCTGACTATAATTAGTTCAGTGATGCTTCATTTTGCTGCCTTGAGCAGATAAAAGTAGTTATCATTACTTTTAATGAAACAAGTTTATTCTTATGTAAATTTTTGGTTGGATTATGAATATTCAATATTCCTATCTATTAGGAACAGTAAATAAATTGGACTAACATGTATTGAAGGTCAATTATAATAGACAGTAATTGTATTTAATTAGCGAGAATTTAACATCACATTTCCTGCCAATTTAGAATGACTTAACATCGGGTCCGGGAGGATGCTTGGAAAAAAATCCGCTCTCCCTCTGGAATTAGTTTTCAGCGGAAGTCCCTTAAAGGTTTGTGACACTTCGCCCCCTCCTGGGTAGGTTTCGCACCCCTACAAGTTTTGGCTGGTTGCAAGCCTGCATAAAATGTTTCTTTATTTGAAGAAAATAGGCGTGATGGAGTCGGCCATCCAGGATAAGCCAACCGTGGATAAACCATCGAATTTGACGAAATGCTAACAGATATGTTGTTTATTACCAATACTGTTGCTGCTTTGTGCAGCATAGGGAAAATTATCTATCCACAACAAATTTTGCAAATAATGAAGAAAAGTCTTTTGATGAGTAAATGCAGTGATATAATATTGGTTCAATAGTAATATAGTGGTATAATGTAGTTTGGTAGAATAGTGGTAATAATACAGCGATATTAGTAATTACGTGGTAAGTTAAGGTATTAAATTCTTTTTGGAACTTATAAACCTCTTTAAAACTTATATAATATAAGAGTTTGTAATAATGTCTCAGGTTATTGTTTATTGGTGTTTACTAATACAAATTAAAATAATTATAATTTTATAATAATGACTTTATTATAATCAATTAATGAATTATGTAATTAATAGTTAAACAGAACTTTTTAGTACGACGGCCATGATGTAGAGTGGTTGTGTCGAAGCAGTCTCAAGGCATTTATAATAATATAAACAAACATGTAAAGATAGACCTAAAATATGCAAGAAGAGATATGGCCCTTCTAGTAATATATGTTTAAGAAAAAATGTCAAAACTCTTATAGAGATATATTAATAAAGGAGGAATAGCCTATCTCAATACATTGAGAGGTCTAAAACATAATTTTGGGGCTCTCAGGGGCTTTGTGTAACCTCATTGAAACTTCCTCCAAGAAAGAGTTAAGGTTATGATAAATGGACAGTTTTCGGCTTCCCGCATGTTTTTGTGTTTTGAGTTGTATTTTATTCACTCTAGTATATACGTTACTGTATTTTTGTTCTGTTTATTTAATTATATTTATAGTCAAATGTGGTCAGGTTACTTTTTCGCAAACTTCAACCAATAGGGCCCCTTTCTATGAGGGTAATTGGTAGTACCCTCTCATAGAGATAGAAGTAATTTATCTCATATGAAAACTATTCTTAGATATTCTTCCCATGCACTTTTTTCTCTCGGGAAGAAATTAACGAGTGGAGGTTATAATATTGCTCGGTTATTTAGTGCAGTTTGAGATTTTTTTATTTGGTTAACAATATTATTTTTAGCTTGAATGTAATATGTTTTCTAAATAATATTACCTAAAATTATTTTATAATATTAAGTATAAAGATTTATTACCAGAAGGGCACCATCTGCCTACCCTATCTTATTACATCAAGATGCTTAAAACATCATTTGGGGCTCTGTGTAACCTAACTTTAACCAACACCACGAGTGTCTAAACGTTATGATAAATCAAACGAAGCAACTTTTCCGTGCCTTTCTTGTGGTTTGTCTTGTACTATAAACCCTTTATTTATGAACGGTTTAAAGTCCGTAGCAGCGTCAACGTCGCCGATAAGAAATTGATAAAAGAAGGGTGATATCGTTATAAATTGTATAGAATTGTCTTAGTTTTTTCTTATTTCTGACGATATAATTTCGTTACGATTTTTTTCTCAAAGTGTTAGTTTAATTAATTATAAGATGTTTAAACTGATTGCAGTCACTATTTCACTGGAAAAACATTTTAAAAGAGTTAAAATAAACCGATAAGAAGGTGAGAATCTCAAATTAGTTTTTTTTACTTTATATATCGTTAATTAATTTGATTTTTGATTAATTTTAGCTTGCGCAAACTTGCTCTTTTGTTGGGCTTAGTCGTTTGAATTGGTTGTAACGGGTGTTTAAATTAACTCAAAACAACCTGATTTTCACAATTTCTTGTGTTTTTTATTTTATTTATTGTTCATTAATTTTATTTCCTTAAAATAAGTTATCACTAAAATTACTTTATTTTAATTTTAATTGGTTGTTACAAGTATTTAAATTAACTGATGAGGTGATAGTTTTTAACATTTGTGTTTCGTTTTATAAATGTTTGTGTCACCATTTTAGTTGTTTAATATGTTCTTCATAAATATAACCAGATTATTGGTAAATATGTTTAAAAAACGAACTAATCCTAGCCTATATTTATAAGAGCCTGATTCTATATTTAAAATCACAGAATAATCGAAATATTTATCCATGAAATATTGACAACTTTAATTTTTTTGACGGCCATACAATTAATTTTAAACTATTGAACACAAATAACAAACAATTAATAAATAATAGAAGAAAATACATAGTCTTTAATGTTAATTCTATGACGAAGATATTTTTAATCACACTTTCGTTTTCCCGCTATTGGTATTGCCAACCTAAAAACTATAACAATCTCTTTCAATCGAGAATCAGTTATTATAATTTCGTACCGTTTATTTAATTATATTAACAATCGAAATGTTTATGTTATTTTCTCGGTATTTCAAAATTCAACCTAATTTAATAATATCTCTGATGTTAGGTATTAAGCATTTTTTATGTTGGCAACTCTGATATTTCTGAATTGTTTATATTTTTACTAGTTGTTGAATCGTCATATTTATATCGTTTGTGTTGTTTTTTTTTAATTTTTTTGTTGATTTATTTTGTATTAATAAAGTTACAAATCTCAAACGTTTTGAATAATTTAAACAACAGTGGAGAGAATAAACATAGAAACATTGTCGAAGTTGAGGGATTGCTAAGCCAATCACCACCTGTAATTGTGAGTATTACAACTATTTCAAATCAGTTTATGCTGCCTCTTAAATCTCCTAGCTAGGATATAGTCAAAATGTTTATAATTACCTCGACTTTTACCTCGGAAATTATCTCTGTAATTTGCTTCTTGTCCTCCCCATCGGCTAGGAAACTAATTTATAACATTTGTAACCGAAATTCCGTTATTCTGCCTATAGTGGTATAATATAGACTTCGTTCACACGCGGGTTTTGTCAGGGGCTTTAACCCTCGGCAGTTGCCGTGTGAACGGGATTGAACTCGGGGTCAACCCAAAATCTCTCTCTAATCTCTAGGTTAAATAAGGCGGAGGTTGAACCCCGTGTTCAACCCTTTTCGTGTAAACAGTTAGAATTAAACCCGCTAGGGGGTTGAACACGGGATCAAACCCTCTCCCTAACCTCGTGTGTGAACGAAGTAATAGTATAATATTATACTGGAATTTAGTAAATTATAATGTGCACTTTTTTAAGTCAAGTGAATTATAAAAACGTTTGTATTTAAAAATCATATAATATTCTATAGTTATTTCTATTAATAGATGTATATTTTTCACTTCTCTACATTTTTAGCTTAGGTATATTCGCTAAGTCCGTAGCAGCGCCACCGTCGCTGATAAGAAATTTATAATGAAAATGTGATGAACGGTATAATATGTATAAGCATAGAGATATATACTAGATGGAACATAACCTATCTTATTACAATGAGAGGCGTAAAACATCTTTTTGGGGCTCTCAGGAGCTCTGTGTAACCTCATTGAAATCTCTTCTAAGAGTGAGTTAAGGTTATAATAAATCAATTGTTTTCGGCTTACTGCACATTGTGTTTTGATTTATATCAAAACACAGGCTCTGAGTAATCTCGTTGAAACCTCCTCTAAGAGTAAGATATTGTTATTACAAATAAATCGTTGTCGACATTTTCCGCATTGTTTGGGGTTTGTTTCCGTTTATAAACGTTGTATTTTATAAGTTACTGTATTTTTTAATGTTTATTTCATCACATTAATACTCAAGGATTTTCAGGTTACTTTTTTGATGTTTCAAAATTCAACCGATAGGGCCCCTCTAGTAATAATATCTCTATGTGTATAAGGGTTTCTTATTTTTTGAAAAGTTTTCTTGGAGTGATTTATTTTAATTAATTTTAGGGTGTCTAAACTCACTAAAGTCACTCTTTCATCGGAAAACCCTTTGAAATGGGTTGTCACGAGTTTTTTAATAAACTTATAAGAAGGTGAAAATCACAAAATAGTGTTTTATTTTATTTATTGTTAATTAATTTTACTTTTGAATAATTTTAGTTTGCACAAAGCCATTAAATTGTTTCAATTATTTGTAACAATTATTAAATAAATATTTTACTACTATAATATACTACTACAAATATAAAACCTTATTTTATATTTATATCGGTAAAAACCTTTACATAACGAACAAATCCAAACCTTTAGTGATAAGAGGCTTCTATACTTAAAATCCTGGAATAATCGAAGTATTTATCTATGAAATGTTAACCCTTTTTATAGCACCGATGGTCGTTCTATTAAGTTTTAACTCATTTATTTATTTATTTTTGAGGTGCCCAACTCTTAGGTCATTAGCACCTCTACAATAGTCTATAATAATACATATTAACAAATTAAATATTTGTTAATATTTATAATCTAAATAACAATTAGATAATTATTATGAGCTAGATTATTTAAATGATACTATATAGGTTATAATTATTTATGATATAGAGGATTATTGATTATTTAAATGGTCAAGATAAGCTAGATATGATTTATTACTTAGATATATGAGATATAATATAGCTGATATTAAGTGTATAAGTTTAAATTAGATATTGAAAGATTTAAAATAAGACTACATTTTATGTTCTATACGTTTAGGTGGATAATTTAGATAGTATCTGGTTATATGTCTTGATAGAACTCGTTATCTGTTAAAAAGTTTAATAAATTTTGAATGGTTTGTTCATCGTCGCCTAAAATTTCTGCCATAGTTGTCGGTATTTGGTGAAATTGAAGTGAGTCTTGCAGTCTAATGCAGTCCATTAGGAAATGCTGTACTGTTAACAGTTCATTGCAGAGTCTGCATTTTGGTCGGTCTTTGTCTCTTGAGAATAAATAGCTATGTGTTATTCTAGTGTGTCCAAGTCGCAATCTGCAGAGCACTGTCTCCTCGTGTCTGTTTTCTCTGTAGCACGTTCTCCATTCTTCAAGTTTTAACTCATTTATTACAAATTAAGTATAGATAATGAAAAAAATGAATAATTTCGATTGGCTCCTATTCTAATCCTATATGATTAATAGGAAAATAACTAATAACAACTTATTTTATAAAAGAAACCTTAGGCGGCAGTAAGATGGAACGATGAATTGAAAGTACATCTGACATGCAAAATTTTATATGTATTTACATAAAGATTTCTCCGCCGGATATAAATTTAAATAAGACTTATCAACATCATAGTTAGACAGTAGAAATTAGTTAGTTAATTAATTCGACAGACGAAAAGGAAATCATGTCACAATAAGGCATGTTTAGCATAGCAAATCTTGTCTATTAAAGCTTAAATAATTTAACTTAACTAAACAAGAGCGTAATGAGCATAAATTAGAATAATCAAGTTATTTAACTCCGGAACGATAGACAATCGTTCTTTTTCGCAATTAGCTCTGCAACGTACAGAATAATGTTTCTAATACAAGAAAACAGAGATATACTAGAAGGGGCATAGCCTTTTTAAATACATTGAGAGGCTTGAAACATCTTCTTGTGGCTCTCAAGGGCTCTGTGTAACCTCATTGAAACCTATTTCAAAAGTGAGTTAAGGTTATAAATAATAAATTTATTTCCAAGCACGTTTTTTGAATTTTGATTTGTATTTTTAACGTTTTACTATATAAGTTATTGTAATTTTGTACTGATTATATTTATAAGCGAAGGTGGTCAGGTTAATTTTTCGATGTTTCAAAATTTAACGTATAGGGCCCCTCTAGTAATAATACCTCTATGCAAGAAAAACATTGTTGTTTTAATCCCATAGATTTTCTTTCTTTTCTATAAATAAGATGAGCTATAATGCATAAAATTCTTTTAATCAGTTATAGCGTCCCATGTTAAAGGAACAAAGAATGTCTGCCCTAAATAAGTATGTATTTTTTATAAAAACATCTGACGCATTGCTATAGACGCAGTCCCAGAATTAAAGTGCATGTGAGTCCTTGTTAGTAATGACTACACTGAAGTCATCGATTTTTTGTTAGTTCTGACTTAGTCGCAGTCATAACTAATCACAGTCTCTTCAATTCTCTTCTCGCCGGCCTGAAAATTACTTTTGTTGGTTGAAAGCCGGCTCACAATTTAAATATTTTGTGTAGAGACTGATGTTTTTTATTAAGATTTACTCCACTTGCCCTGTCTTATTCATACTATTTAAATGAGTAAACTCAATATTATTTATTGTATTTATCCAGGGACATTGCGCATGACAAAAACTAATATAGAGGTATTATTAATAAGGTTAATTTAATAGTCAGCAGACGAACTCAGTATTAGAAGACACAATGGGTCAATAAATTACCTACGGCGTAGGTACAATCAATTGGCCTTTATTCGGCACTAAAACTGTATACTGAACTTTTGTTTAATGTAAAATTATTTAGCTATTTGTAGCCATTTTATATTGTCTTGAAAACTTAGATAATTATACGTAAAACAGATATTACGAGTTTTCACGAATTTACAAAGGAAAAAACCTTGGGCTAAAACTTTTTTAGCCCAAAAGCTAAAGACCTAAAAATGTGAATAATTTTGTACTACTTCAAACCAATTTTTTTCTGAAAATATACCTTAAATTATCACGGAAAAGCATAGTCCACCTATCCAGGGCGAAACTCTTCATATGAATGCGCTCGCTTAAAATATTAGAAAACCACACAAATTCTACTTATTTTGCAATAAGTGGTTCTTGTAGGCCGTGTGAAAAAAAGGAAATTTATTAAATCTGATAAAATTTTCTATAAAATTAGCGTTTTTTTTTTCTTAATAATCAGATAACCACATCTATAGTTATGGCCCTTGTTAAATGGTCAAAAAATTTACAAAAAGCCAATATTTTTCCAAAGAAATTCGCTGACTTTGCATAAATAATTATTTTTTTGTAGTCATCCCATTTTAATGATTAAACACTACTCGTTTTATAGAACATTTAAATTTAAATGTACTCCTTGTGTTTCAAATACAGCCTCTTATTTCAATAAAACTAAAATTGGTACGAATTTATTATATTTTGAGCATGGGCAATCATATGAAAGGCCCTACTCTGGACAGGCGTATGTTTTTTCTTTATAATGTAAGGTATATTATAAGAAAAATTTGGTTTGAAGTAGTACAAAATGAGTCACATGTTTTTAGGTCCGGCTCTTGGACTATTTAAAGATAAACATTAACTAACATTTAAACTAGTGTAAATAATGGTGTGCAGTGCCCATTTCGGAGTAATATCTTTGCATAACCAATAAAATGAAATATAGACAAAATAAATAATGAGAATTTCTTTATAATTGAGTAACTGCTCAAGAAATATAAAGCATAAATCTAAAATATAAACCAGACATGGATTGTTAAGCAAAAAAACACGCACAAAAAAAATCGCTCGGCCAGCGGGCCACTGCACCAAAATGTTTTGTTTTTTATTTTGCGTTCTAATTCACCCTTAATTAAATTGAGAGAAAACTGACTAAAACATCCCTTCTATTCTATCCTTGGAATTTTTATATTAACAGTGGAAGGTTATCCAGACATTTAAAAATTGAGGGTTGCACTTTTCTGTCAAATCATTCCCCGTCCTTCGTTTACTTCCCAAGAAAAAATCAAAAGTGCACTTTTAACCTTCATATGGCCTTTATGAACTAAAAAAATATATTAAGTTGTCTAAATAAATATATAAAATTTAAACAAACTTGGTTTGTATGTTTGCAAGTAGACTTTCCTATCTTTTATCTTGAAAAATTTTGTCAACTTAAAAAGTAAAAAAAATCAACTCGAAATAAATATAATGTCTGTAAATCTTTAGAACATGAAATTATATAAAACTGCAGTAATGGTGGTTAAACTGCAGGTAGTGTTCAAAGAGATCAAATTCGGAAGACGGTTGCAGTTCAAAAATCAATGCTTATTGTGTGTTGTGGAATAAATAACAAGTGAACCTCTAGATATCAAGTGCAAATTTCGAAAAATCGATTCTTATTATTTTTAAATATTAAGTTATTTAAAAAAATCGTTGATATTTTAAAGATGGCTGCAGAAGATTTTCAAAAATCATAATATTTTGTAAACATACCCTCCGAGTTGTTTTTATTCGCGACTGTTTCTGTCATACAATTGTAACTTTTATCAATGACAGGCAATATGATATTAGGCATAACCTCCCTATGATTACAATAGTCGCTAAAAGTTGCCCTAGCGGTAAATTTTTTTATTCAATATTTTTTACTACGCTGTGGAATGTTTTTAATGAAAAACTATCAACTCCGTCTTTTCCACAAGAATTTTATTTTATTAAGGCAGAACTGGCTTTCAGCTTGCGCCATCATCAGTGCCGGAAAGATATCGAGCCGTCAACTGTCGTCTCCAAACTCTTAACAGAGGTCCTGGACAGTTGACGGCTCGATATCTTTTCGGCACTGATGATGGCGTAAGCTGAAAGCCGGTTCTGCCTTAATACATTTTTTTTATCTTCTGATATTTCCAGTCATATCTAATGCCCGAAATACGAGAGTAAAATTACTTGTTAATTCTTTACCTTTGTGACCTAAAAAGAGTCAAAAGAAGACAAAAGTTGAATTAAAGCTTTTCATAATGCTACTTTACAAACAATACTTAAAAGATTTCTTCCGGTGGTGACCGCGTCAATGTAGATGAAGAATCCGACGTTTCGCTTCCACTGTGGGAGGCATCTTCCGGGATGTAGGACATCATGGATAGAAACACAATGCTCTACAAAACTGAATTCAGTAGAGCATCAGTTTAGTTTTGTAGAGCATTGTGTTTCTATCCTAGACTAGATGACCCTTATTGTTTCATGTCAATTAATTACAATATAATTCAGATATAATCGAATATAATTCAGGTCAATATATTATTCAAAATATAATTCGATATATAATTCAGATATAATCAAATATAATTCAGATATAATCCAATATAATTCAGATATAATCCAATATAATTCAGATATAATCCAATATAATTCAGATATAATCCAATATAATATATTCGATATAAATCCCAGATATAATTTAGATATAATCCAATATAATTCAGATATAATTTAGATATAATCCAATATAATTCAGATATAATTCATATATAAACATAATATTTATTAATACAAATAATAAAGGCAAACAAACAAAAGTTACCAAAGGAGTAACCTAAACTAAAGGAGTACCATAAGAACTGCACCCAGACCCCCTTCTTGGACCCCCTATGGGGCGAGTGGCTGCGCTCAAATTTGGCCTGAAAGAGTTTAGTAATGGAGACTGTTTAAGTATCTTTAGTCTCTGATGGAGACACATGATAAATATCTAAATAAAAGTTTTCACAGCATTAAGGACAGGGGACAGAGTTATTGCCATAGATAAACAATATTAACATAGATGGTTCACTTAAAAGTTTAAAAAAAATAGTTGATGGGATGCAGGAAGCTCAAGTAGTACAATCTAGTGGTTGAAATGTGAAACTCAGATATTTTTACTAAATAAACAACGAGTTGTTGAGAGTAATCAAATATTTTCATCCGCTATTCAGCGTTAGAATGATGAGGAGTCGATGGATGAGTGATCCAAAAAGCTTTATAAAAATTTCGTATAAATTGGTAAAAAGTGAAAAAATTAATTTCTCACTCATACTCCACCCATACTGTCGTCCCCCCTTCGATTTGAACCTCTTATGTCAGAGTTTCATTTTTGTTGTTCCTTTACTTATCCGTTGCGCCAACCCGAGATGTTATATTCAGATAGCAATTTAAATCTAAGCCTAAAACACTCAAATGAATTATTGTTATTTTTTTAAGAAAACGATTGTGCTGCTTCGCGTGATGAGGCCCCCAAGTTTTGGAAAACAAAAATACATCGCGAATATTATTGATATATCGTAAGATTATCAAAACACATATTATGAAATGAAAGGTATAAAATAACGTATTAATCAGTATAACACGTGGCATTGACAGCTTACTTTAAATATTTCGTAATTAACATAGATCTTTGTTTACTTTTTTTTATTTTACATAACGATTGGCAACTGTTTGTATTAAAAAAAATACTACAGCACAATCTATTTAAGAATAGAGCAAATAAATTTTTACTCCTAGCGCTCTTCAAGGCTCTAGTGATGAGGCCCCCGACTTACATCATAAACAAAAACTTGTCAATTGAGTGTTCCTACAACACTCGTGAGTGAACCATCTATGTTAATATTGTTTATCTATAGTTATTGCTTCTTTTATGCATTCTGACATTGGCAAAATAGAGCACCCTAAATTCTTAAAAAATCTTTTAAAAAATTATACTTGTATTGTTTTTAAATTGTGAAAAACTTGTGTTTGTTTTTAAATATATTATTATTTTTTATAATAAATACACTATTACTATTACTGAAGTAGTAGTTAATACTTTAACCCCCCCCCCCCTCACACCCCCCTCCACTGCCTTCATCCAAACAACCTCATATACATATTTTCTGATATAAATTTGCTGAAACAACTTTAATTTAAAAGCTATTGTGCAATTACTGTTAATTAATAGCTAATAATTATTGTAATATTGTAAACATTTTTCCTTAGTAAATCCATAATAACACCTTATGCTAATACGAGGCTACGGTTTTATCGTACAAATGTACGATAAAACCGTTTATTCACTTAAATGAGTGGATAAAACGTGGATATACGTACATACATACACCACACACACACACACACACACACACGAGGTATTATATATATATATATATATATATTCTATATATTAATATATATATATATATATATTATATGTATTATATTATTTGCATGTATTTTTTTATTTATCTACGCGTTTTCGAATAATTATAATTCTTTATTAAAATAGCATGTATATGTTAATAGATACTTTTATAAAAAAATGTTACATAAAAAATAAAATTGTTTGGCGTGGAGAAATATTTATTTTATGTATAAAATAAGTAATGCATTGAAATGCATGCTTTTGTCGCTCATAATCTCGGTTTTACTTAAGTTTTCGGTTAAAACCGAAGCAATATTATTATAACTTGTTACACAACTTTTCCGCATATTTAAAATTAAACGTTTATATGCATCCCATAGGTTAGAAAAAACAGTGGTAATCATTATCCTTACATCTACTCTGCACTAATAATTTTGGTGCTCATATAAAGCTAAGTTCAGCAAATGTTTTTGCGCGTGGTCTTAGACAAATCTGACAACAATTGTGCAACAAGTAGTAATGATATTGCTCAGGTTATAATGACATAGACCGAAAACTTAAGTAAGACCTGGATTGTAGAGCAAGGAACAATGCATTGCATTGAAAATTCGTCCGGCTTGTGGATCTCTGCCCCAGAATTATTTTGTAGTTAAAAACATACATTGTGACCATACAGCGTATCAAGATTTAAACCTGGGTAACCTTGTTTCGATATCTTTGAGTAGATCCATTATTATTAATATATTTATATATATATGATATATTTATATATATTTTTATATTTATTATATTATATATATATATATATATATTATATATATTATATTATATATATTTATATATATATATATATATATTTTATATATATATTATACAGGTGTTCATTAAAGTGTCACCAGAAGGAGGTGGAGTAACTGTCAAAAGGACAAAAAGTCCTATAATTATAACCCCGATCTCCAACCGTTTCCCACAAGGTCAAATTTAATATTTTAAAAAAATATTTTGAACTCACATCATGAAATTGTTAATAGGGATTTAACTATTCAAGCTAGAAAGGTGAATTTGATCTCATTAGAAGCTAAGTAAATTTCCTAAAGGACAATACTTACTATGTCAATTTTGGAACTACTGCCAATTTGCATGAAACATGATTTAAAAAAAATGAATTTATGGAATTGTGAGAGGCATAGGGAAGGTAAGAGCTGAGCAAGTTCAGCAACGGAAACTTTTTAGATGCCCTTTTAGATGTAATACTTCTACATTTCAATTACAATTTTTGTTGCTAGAGTTGCAAAAGTGATATTTTTGTCGTTATAAAGTGATTAATTGTTTTTTAAACATATTTATTTTGCAAAATTATTTTTATCGTTTTTTAACCTTAGAAGTAATACCTATTCCATTTCTTACACCATTTTCTCTAACCACTCTTTCTCTTGCATTTAGAGATTTTTAATTATTTTATGTACCATGTATTCCATTGTAGACACTTGCAAATGCCAAAAATATCAGTTTTTCCACTTTCTAGGAAGAATGCAAATTTTAACTATGATATGTAAATATTTCTTTCTTAAGGGCATCATAGAGAGAGTTTTTTCCGTTTTTGGCTGCACTTTTGCTCATCTCTTAACTTCCTTGCGCTACTACAAATTCCATAAATTCATTTTTTTTAAAATTTGTGTTCATGCAAATTTGGGCAGTAGTTCCAAAATATTTGAATAGTAGTAGTTTGTCCTTTGAATTTACTTAGCTTTCTAATTGAGTCAATTTAACCTTTCTAGCTTGATAGTTAAATCCCTATTACTTCATGATGTGACGGGTCAATATCTTTTTTAATTATTAATTTGACCTTTGGGAAACGTTGAGAGTCGGGTTTATTTTGGACATTTTTTGTTCCTTTTGGGAGTACTAACACCTCCTTTTTCTGGTGGACTTTCTATATGACAACCGTATTTATATGTTATATTATTAATATATTGTTATATTATATATTATATATATCTTTATATTTTATATATTATGACTTAAAACATTATAAATAAAACCTCTTAAAGCATTTAAAAGGGGAAATGCCCGAAACTTTGGCTGTAAATTATTTAATTAATTAATTATATTTAACTAAAAAGATAAAACGGTTAAATTTCAGGTTGTATCTTTACAGAGTACAGAATCCTTTCTTAACCCCTGCAATGAATGGATAGTTATGACCCCTGGATAATAAATGGATTTAGTAATGAAGTTATTGCTAAAGAGATAGCCTTGCTGATAAGTTAGGTTATTTTTATAATAACTAGTATTGATGTTATACTTGTTGTATTTATCGCGTCAAATAATTAAAATAACAAACTAATATCTATATAAATTCATATATAATTTAATGTATATTTTTAATGATTGATTCATTATATCTTTACCATACTAGATTGCAATGAGGTTGCACAGCCCCTGAGAGCCCTCAAAAAGATACTTCTAGTCCTCTATGTGATAAGATAGGTAGTGTTTTCCAACAGTTTTAATTCACGACCCAAATATTTGATGGATACCCCGCAACCCAATACTTAGTATTTTCTTAGATTATACTTTATGGCCAATTAATAATCAAAACATGGATGAGTAATTTACTATAAATAGTTTTACTAGTAATGTTTTATAACATTAAATATAGTTGTGTCGCTTATTTTATTGGAGCAGGAAACAAATTATAAATTGGCAAGCTCACCGAGCCAGCAATTTTTGTGGTATTATGATTTTTCTCCTATTTTAGGGCTCTTTCTTGAAGCTAACTCTTGGACAGCCTGACGCTACGCCCGAATTATGGTTTCTGTTTTTCAGTCTATACTCCCTGATTTCATCTTATTTTATTTTTAAGATGGGTAACAAAAATTCTAGGAAGGGCAATGCCCCCATTTGCCCTTCCCCTAAATACATCTTAGAATATAAACAATTTAAGAGACCGACAAAATGAGTAAGTTACAAAAAATAACCTACTTATGGCCGTTTGTATTGACTTATGGCCGCTTTTGTCCAATTTTGTCAAATACAAAAGGAGTAGCCAACTTAAGTTCACATTGATATTTGACGATTAAACTAGAAAATAAAGTTAATTAAATATTCTTGTTTTGTACATTTTTTTCGATTGTATACCTACCATTTTTTGACAATTTTTATTTAAAAATGTTGTAATTTTACCTAACTTTTATTTACTTGCGGTCTAACAATAATTGTCTGCGACTCGATTTGGTTGAAAATCGCTGAGATAGAGTATGTCTCATCTAGTTATATATCTCTGTGATAAGGGGTATGTTCCTATAATATTATAACTATAGTTTTATTCTAAGGGCTTTGTAGCCCTGAGTGAATCAGTGAGGAAGAAGTTCTATACCAATAGAACTCCTTTCCTCACTGATTTTTGTCGGACTGACAACTGATAAAAACCATAACTGTAACAACTAAGTTATGACGTTGGGAACCCAGCTGTTTATCGCCCTTCAGACTTTTCTCACCATATTGTCTTCGTTAAGTTTGATCCGCAAGCCGACTAAAATTCCTTTTAACTGTGTGCTTCTTTGCTGAGTGATATATTTCTTATTCCTAAGAATCTATTATTATTATTCTATATTATTCTTATTCTAATCTATATTCTTAATCTATTTCTGCCTAACTTTTTTCAGTTTATGCTTCGTACCCTAAAATATAGGATCACTACTTGTCAATTCAATTTTTTCGGATTTTTTTTTTTAAAAAGACAAATATTTATCCCATAGATTAACAAACTATGGTTTATCAATTTTTAGTTAGGTTCGTTTCATTCACTGATCTCATTAATTTTAGCCGGGGCGATTAATAAACCGAAAGGAAGACGTCTATATTAACACTGACAAGAACACAATGAATCAATTCAACTTCAATTATTAGTATATTGTCATTCATTTTCATTAAAGACCTTTCACTTGACTACTTTTATGATTTTTTAAACCGGCAGCTGCTGAGTTTGCTAGCTCTGACTGTTAGAATAAGTACTTAAAAGAAAGAATTAAATTTAAAAGTAAACAGTACATAAATTTATTTTTCTCATTCATTATTATTTGGTTTATAAGAAATTTTGGTATAAGAGGTAAATGTACAAATCTAGTATTTATTAATTTAATGAGAGTTCAATCAACTGTTTAGCACATTTCAGCTATGTTTAAACAATATCTGATGCAGATGCAATTTTATTTAAACTAATTTGCGTTTAAAAATACAGCAGTACTTACTTTTAGCGATTTTCCAAAGATAAAATGAGCTTGCACGATTTGGGTCATGGTAGAGGGTAGGATTCACAGATCAAGAATATATATTAATATATATTGAAGAGGTTAAATATATATATATATATATATATATATATATATATATATATATATATATATATATATATTGTACCTGTGTGATGTCAGGTACTTGTAAAAGATTTCTAAGCCTAAATGAACCTAGGTTAGAAAAAAATTAGGACCCTTATTAGTAGCTTATAAAAATAAAGAGAAAACAAAAATGGCCTATCACCTCTCTCTTATTACTATCTCTACTATTTCTAATGACTATTTCATTCTTCCCATTAGTATCTGTTTTATTATTTTGTCTTCGAAAACCATCCATGGTTAAATTTCCTTATGACGCCTTATAAGGTAATTCGGGTGTCGTAATCTAAAAAGTAATATCCTCTACTGTTATAAATGCAAAAACGTTATAGTATGCAATATTTTAAAATCAAAGCCAATTTTAAATTATTTTAGTTGTTTATTGTATTGTATAAATCAATGGGTTATTAGCGAGATGGCCGCGAAGTGTCCCACATGACCAATGTCACTAAGTACATGAAATAATGTATTGCAATAAAAATTAATAATAAAGCAACAAATTATACAAGCTGTGGCCGCGAAACACCCAGGGGCCGAATTCTGCATTTTTATTTTACGATATTAAAGGAAACGTAATCAAACTTTACCCATAACCTTTCCTTTGAGGCCTTGAATACTTACAAACATTGATCTTGTAATGATTTTGCAATATCTGCTATCGATTAAGTAATTGTAACTCATAAACTTAAATAAAAAAATTAATTGTTGCTCCACCCAAAGGAACTGAGTGGAACCAGAAGTGGAAGTGGCGCCTAAGGACCTCCCATTAGCCTTCAGTTATTCAAATTTTTTAGCCACTTGTTTTAGATCAAAAGCCGAGGGCCAAATTGCCGTATGCGTTAGTACAAATTTTTCACCAACAATATTCACAAATACTTCATTACCAAAACAAGGAAATAAAAAATATCGAAGATACGAAATCCCTTCAAAGACCAGTTGCGGTAGCCCAATTTAATTTTTTTGTGTACTTCATTATTCCATAAAACATATTTGTTTTATGAAAACAAATGTTTTCATACAATTAAAAGTAATTTTAGCATAGATTTTCACTTTTCCTCATTTATACCGTAGGTATCTTGGAAAAGTATTACGTAAAAAAAATCCGGAACCGGAATTTCATCTGAATTATACGTTTTAAGTGTTTTGAAGACCTCCTGAGTGGTTTTTACAAAATTCTCGGTCTGTATGTGTGCGTTTATGTCTGTTATCATTGTAGAGTATTTATGCTAAAGTGTTGAAACTTGCTACGAAAATCCTTCAATAGGTGTAGTTATGCTATCCGGAAAACAACTTTTATGACGTCATTAACTCTCAATATTTACTCAAACTTCAAAAATACATAAAAGCGAGAAAATGTTTCGATTAATTTAAGATTTTTCACGTATTTAGTTATCTATAAGACAAAAATGTGCGCCAAATTTGATCTCATTATCAGGATTAGTTCAACTTTTCCGATTACTATCTTTATTGCTGTCCAAACCTTAAATTAAATTTTGTAAAAAGCGTATTTTGTAAAATTACCTTAAAGAAATTTGTAAAGAGCGCTACATTTTCCGTAACACTGATAATAATTTTCTAGCAATTTAATTTGATCAAAGTTTAAAGCTTTCTGTGATACTGTCACCCTAAAAAGCTTTAAACTTTGTGCCCCACCCCCCTCCCCCCACTAAATATATTTTAGCTCTAAAAAGTTCAAAATAGAACTTGTATAGAGTATTTAGATTAGTATAGAAGAGTTTTCAAATTACTAAAGTACACATAAGTTGATTTATTAAGTTGTTTACTAGTTAAATTTCTAGTTTAACAAGTCCAGTACCATGTATAGGTACAAAAATTTAAATTAAACTAATAATTGGACGGGTTCATAAAATAAATGTCTGTTTTAGATGTAACATGAAAATTTTACATGTATGAACAATTTTATTTAAATTGATGTTTAAAACATTTAGGAGTTTCTTACTACACGGTTTTATGGTTGAAAATTGGCTTACGTGGCCAAGGACCATGGCATTGCAAAATATGGTCTCGGAGATTCTGCAGCAAGCCTATGCAGGCTTGCCTTCGAAACTGACACAAAAAAATTAAAACGATTCTTTTATTATATCACCAACGGTATTTACTAGTTATTTACTTTTATATTTTTATTTACCGGTTATTTACCACCTTTTTATTAATGTTTATCGAGGTAATTTTATTGAGAAATTAAAATCCTTTTTTTGGCAAATGTCTCTGATTTTTTTTGTTCAAAAAGTCTCCAACTTTTTAAAAATAATGTGGCGAACAACATAGACGTTTTGGAACTTTTTCATAGTTATAACTAATAGCAACATAGAAACTAGCGAATAACATACAACATTTTTGCGACATAAACCTGGACCTTAAGCAAACAATTGATAGCTAAGTCGGGAAACATGCCTTCCAAAGGAAATTCACACGGCAGGCGGACCAGCGCCAGAATTTCATTGTTTATTATCAGATTATACAGGTAATCTAGATAAATTCTGTCATTTATGCTCTTAGGATTTTATATCTCGGATTTTTATTCATCTTTTTTTTAATTTATGAATGCCTAAATAAGGAAACGGAAGAAACCCCTCAAAAAGGTAACTAAGGATCTAGAAATTTCTGTCGGTAATCCATTCAGCCTTTACACGTGTTGCACTGCATATGTCAACAAGGTTGTCACCTCCGATACACCTTGGTGACGCGGAATGGTGGAAAAAACAAGTTTATTTATCAAAACGACAATTGTACTTATTAAGAAAAAAAAAATAAAATTATATTATTTTTATATACATATAAATATTTACTTATTTACATTCACGTTAAAGCATAGGAATGTATTATTATGTAATTTTATTACTTTACTATATTTAATATTATATGATAATTGGCACCTACGTATGAGTAAATATTTAGCTTAAATACCATCAGGGTATAGAATTTGATACCCATGGAAATATTACTAGACTGGACACTGGGCATACAATAGTTTATCTAAATACCTTGAAAGAATTGAAACTTTTTATTGAAATGTATCCAACCAATTTAAATCGCTCGTCTCAAGAAAGTCTAAGAAAATGTGCTAAAACCATTCCATGAAGCCGTAAATTGTGCTTTTATTAGGCAGGAAAAATGAGTGCATAGCTGATTTTGAAGCCGTAGATAGAGTACTCCTCGGACCCGTTTCTTTTAACCTATTTAACTTAAATAAAGTCTTGCTTCTTATTTACAGCTATACTAACTAAAGCTAATAAAGCAGCACTGATAAAACCATAGTAAAGACAAACAGTCAGTTCTTAATTTAAACCAGCACTGATAAAACCATAGTAAAGATAAACAGTCAGTTCTTAATTTAAAGCAGCACTGATAAAACCATAGTAAAGACAAACAGTCAGTTCTTAATTTAAAGCAGCACTGATAAAACCATAGTAAAGACAAACAGTCAGTTCTTAATTTAAAGCAGCACTGATAAAACCTTAGTAAAGACAAACAGTAATTTCTGAACTTAAAGCAGCATTGATAAAACCTTAGTAAAGACAAACAGTCATTACTGAACTTAGCAGCATTGAAACCATAGTAAACACAAACAGTCAGTTCTGAACTTAAAGCAGCATGATAAAACCATAGTAAACACAAACAGTCAGTTCTGAACTTAAAGCAGCATTGATAAAACCATAGTAAACACAAACAGTCAGTTCTGAACTTAAAGCAGCACTGATAAAACCATTGTAAAGACAAACAGTCAGTTCTGAACTAACAGTCGGAGCAGTCACTTCAGCAGTGTAGCAGAGATACTAAACTAAAATTTTAGTTTAGTGAAATAGTGTATTTATAGAGAAATCTAACTTACTTTTAAAGTTATGCTGACGTGAAATTTATAATTTTATAGACTATTAGGAAAATGGTCTCCGTGAAATTTATAATTTTATAGACTATTAGGAAAATGGTCTCCGTCCATCAGAGTTCTACGGAGTAATAGTTATTCATATCGGAAGTAGATTGCCGTGCTACAGAACCATCACTCATCTAATTCCTAAAGTTAACAAAACTAAGGTAAGTTTATTAAGGGTTTAATAAACTAAGGTAAAAAAATATGATTAACTTTTACACTTAATCTATAAATTTCAAAAGAAATTTATAGATGAAGTGTAAACGTTAAATCATATTTTTACTTATTATAGACCTCCAGGATCAGATGTTTTAACTTTCTTCGATAAGTTGAAGTTTAGCTTTAACATCCAATAAGAATAAAGCTTGTGTGATTGCTGAATACTTCTGCATTGATTTCTACAATGATAATGATCAACTTACTTAAAAATTGAAACCAATTCTGCAAGGTTTGGCAACAATAACCTCATTATTTAACTAGACCGTTTTGTTAGCTCAGAAGTTAAGTACAACTACTCAAATATACCTTACGCAAAATTACAAGATCTTAAGAAAAAAATGAAAACCTGCTTAAAGAAAATGGAATAAAATACAATAACGAGGAAGCTGGTTACACGATATACTAAATGGGTTATTTATTATATCCTCTAAATATTTAAGGTGGACTGATCAATTTTTTTAACTTTCCCGGGGGGTAGCACCCCCAAAATTTATGAGAGAGGGCCTATCTAACTTTTGGCTCCAAATCAGTTTTAGGCCAAAAAACATATTTAGAACAATAAAAAAATTGATTTTTCTTTTTTTGGCGGCATCCCATATTTTAATGAGTGAGGTCCGAAACAAAGCGTATATGAAAATATGAATATAATTGAATAACTCTATGACACATAATTAAAATGCTAAATTCCCCTTGCAATAATTACCTACCTCGATTTCGCCTGAGGAGTAAAATGTTTTGGTTCTCTCGACTTTCTTCATAGGAACCAACTAATTGCTCAGGGAATTATAGCAGTCTTTTCTCCCTTGGTGCATAAATAGCAATTATTCATTCCTTGATTGCATAAATATCAATAACTTTGTTCTTGGCTTATCCCTATGTCGCATAAATCACTCTTAATCTATCCGACAAATGAATGACGGATATTTTTAGATTAAAACCAGTTCTAAATAACCAGTAGCTCAATGACAAGTTCAATTAATCATTTTCTTTTTTTACAGTAATATTTTGTATGATAATTAGGTGTAATACATAATAAGACAGTGTTATTAATATATCGTCAATAAATTTTATTACATTTTTATTCTATTGAATTAATTGCTCTGTCGTTTGCTAAAAAAGGATTTTGATTAAAAGAAACCGAGAATGTATAGAAATATATGCTGGATTTAGTTCCGGACAAAAAGCTAAATCCATGTAGGGAAAAGCACGTGTCGTACAGATAAAGTTTTTTTTAAATCTCTTGGAATCTCCAAGAGATTAGAAAAAATTGCACCTTAGAAGGGATTCGTTAATTTAATGAAGGAAGGAAATTTTGATCACAATATCGGATTCTCTAAGCTCATTCTTACTACAGAATAATAATAATCACCAAATTTACACAGAGACACGACTTTGGGCTCGCTTCGCTCGTCCTCAGGCAGTGAATACATTCGTTTAGTTCCCAGCGGTCTCCTATCCAGGCATTGACTTCGCTCCAACAAAAACCGTGAATATACTTTCAGTATTGAAGCAAAATTTAGCGTTCTTATTTATTACGTTAAAGGATATGTCCCATTCCCCTTTATGTCTCACCAACCTATTGTTTGACATATATAATAGGCTTAGTTTAAACACAAAATGAAAAAAAAAATAAACAATTTTTATTTTTTTCGAGCAACATCTCTGGATGACTTGAATGGATTGACCCGCAGGTAAAAAAATATTACGTGACGGAATTGCTATACTTTTATGTCAATATAGTAAAGCTTAGGAACCTAGTATAGCAGATATCTGTATTATTTGAGTTATGAATAAAAAAATACAGCTATCTACTGTACTGCGTTCCTCTCTATGGCTACTCTTTCTATGGCTTCAAAATCAGTTATGCACCAATTTTTCTTTACTAATAAGCACAGTTTATGGTTACCGGCTACCTGGAATGGTTTTAGAGCATTTTCTTAGAATTTCTTGAAACGAGCGATTTCAAATGGTTGGGTAAACATGAATTGTGACACAAAGATATATATATATATATATATATATATATATATATATATATATATATATATATATATATTTATATCATTATATAAATGTATTATGATAATGATGTATTATGATCTATTATGTATTATGATGTATCATTATCTTTTGTTCATTTATATATGCTTCCCTACCACCTAAAGAGAGTTGGGGGGGGGGGGGTTCGGTTCAACCAATTTAAATCGCTCATTTCAAGAAATTGTAATATATATTGGAAAACTATTTAGACCTCTGAAATGGAATTGTGTCACACGCCCCCTAGGGAGAAAAACAAAATTTAGCGAATTTTTCTAGAGGAAATTTGCTAATGAGACAAAAATTTGACAGAATCGTATAATTATAATTAAAAGATAACATCAAATTTATGTTATTATTAACACCTGAATATACGGAAGATATAGTTTTAAGGAACTTTGTTAACAGTTAGGCGATAATAATTCAGTTATCACTTATTCATTATATTATTTATTTATTTTACTACAAAACTATAAATTTTTGATTAAAATTATAGTTTAATACGAGTTTTACTTGCATACAATAAATTTTTTATGTAAATTATATTCTAAATTTAATACATACTTCCGATAAGTCCATAGGTTATTAATTATTTTATTGGTAAAATTGATTTAAATGTGATTTTACGAGATAATTACAGGTTAGGATTGGCTGCTAAAATGACGATGAATAATGAATTGCAGTTTATTTTTTATTTTATTGCAGTTTACTACATGTGTAATTTTAATGTAGGTCAAATAGCGTAATAAATCATATATGTGGAACTTTAAAGGCAATCTTAAAGTTTAAATTTTACATACTACGAATACTGCAAATGAGATAAACATTAAAATAGTTCATTTCGTTTCAAGGCTGTTATGTTTTAACAGAAGTTATTTTATGAGCTTATGTTATAACCTGCATATTTAAAACTTGCTGTTTGTTGTTATAATATTTTATTCCTCAAGAGGTAATATCTTAAACTTACCTCGGGAAAAACAAGTTGCCCCTAGCAGTAATTAATTCTATCATAAGTTAATGATAACTGAAATATTTTCAGTGATTAACTACAGTAACTGAATAAATCTCTCGGCGAGCCTCGGGAGCCCAGTAAATAAGCCTCGGGAACAAAGTAAAAAAAATCCCTTGGTAAGCCTTGGAAAAAAAACAAAATAAATTCTTTGGTAAGCTTTGGGATTTAATTTATATGTTTTCTTCAGCTTGGGCCTCAGAAATCATCATGACTGCCTATGAAGTCACTCCATCATCATGAATGGAGCAGTATGCTTTTCTCCATTGGTAAGTCAATAATTATTATAAATCGTTCAATATAAGATAATATCAACTGGTTTCGATAAGTCTTTCATATGCAACGCCCTTTTGTAATCAATGTCAACAAACAGAGCTGCGCTCTAGCTAAGTTTAATTTGCGAATGGTACCACTGGAGCTAACCGTAACTTACAGCCGCTTGCTTCTTTTCTGTTTCCTTCACTGCTTATTCATATTTATCTTCCTTATTAACACCGTAGGTATCTATATACCTACGGTATATAGAAATATGTACCTACGGTACACCGTAGGTACATAGAAAAAATAATGTGTTCGCGAAATAATCCGAATCCGGGAATTCACCTGGATATTTCAGGTGGATTATTCAGGATAATTCAAAACACATTATTTTTTCTATATACCTACGGTGTACCGTATGTTCCAGGTGTTTTTGAGTCTTCCTGAGCGGTTTTCTCAAAGTTTTTTTGTTATATTTGTAGTTTCGAGAGTGTTTACGATAGAGAATAGAAGTGAACAGTGTCTATCTCGTAAGATAGACACATAGAGACATATCTTCTATATATTAGAGACATATCTTCTAATATAGCTTACCTTTATTTAATATGCTAAAATATACTAAATTTAAGAAACCACCCATGGTTTTAAAATTAAACATGTGTCCATCAAATTTAAATTTAAAAACTAAAATTTCAATTAAAAAGTTTTTTTTGACAACTTTATTATACTTCAGGAACAAAATTATTTTATAAATTCAAGAGAGATCCTTGGATTGATTTCTTTAATCAAGTGGTTTCCTTTTAAAGGGTTCATTAATAATTTTAAAATCAGGAATCGACCAGCATAAAAATAAAAAACCAACAATATTACAACTATAGTTAATTAATTTTTTTGGACGTTTAATATTACAAACATTTCTGTAAATGGCAGCAATGCGTTTTGTAATTATTTTGTTTATAAAGAAAAATTTTAAAAAAAGTGTTAAACAAGATTTTTTGAAATGATGCCATTCTGGGGTCTCGATACGTCTTATAAGACAAATAAAATGTTCATACAATTTTTTTTTTCATAACTCAATATTTTAAAAACCTTTTGTAGTCAATTAAAATACCTGAAAAATGAAATGCAGTCTGTCTTCCCTATGCCTGTAGAAAGAGAAGACATTAGTTATAAGTTGTTTTCACAAAGTTGTCTGTCTGTATGTGTGTATGTATGTAGCTCCTTGTGCATTTATGCTAGAACTTTCAAACTTAGTACAGAAATCAATCTATAGGTTTTTTTGTGATATCCGGAAAGTAATTTTTATGACGTCATTAATCTGTAATAATATCTTTCGAATTAAAATTTCGAAAAATCGCGGAAACATTTTGCGATCTGTTTGAGATATAGCACGCATGTTGCCATGTATAAGACTAACAAATTGCCAAGTTTTATTTTATTATTAGCATTAGTTCAATTTTTATCAAATCACTTGTTTACGTTTTTTTACAAATTCGGAAAATAATCTAATTAAGTTTAAATTCGGTAGGATATAACTTCACATAATGACTTGTGTGCGTTTTAAAAAAAAATAAAATAAAAATGGAAAAAATCTAATTGAGTCTAAATTCGGTACAAGTGTATAGTTTTACGCAATAAATAAGTACACTAAGTTTCGTTTCAATACATATAATTAAAGCAGCATCGAGTCTGGATGGGAGATCGTTGGGAATAAAATGGATGTATTTATTGAGGACTAGCGAAGCGTGTATAAATTTAAAGCGCAGCATAAATTTAACGACAGCAAATTTAGCGAGTTCGAAGTATGGAGGATGAGCGTATCACATCAACTTTTCCTGATGTGATGAGGAAAAGTTCCGAGGTAACACGTACCGATTTTTTTTTTCTTATCGGGGTTTCTATTTTGTATGGAAAATCAACTTAGCGCATCATCTTCTTTATTAATAATCCTTTGACTGTGATTCGACAGTTGTAATGACTGTACTATTATGGAAACACGACAGAATATACGAAAGATCTTAAGCAATTTTTATGACATTTTTCTACTCCATCATTCCTACAATTATTTAGTCACTGTAAATGCTACCGCTAAACCATTAGCTGTAGCAGATGTCATTAGTGTCGGCAAGTAAACTGTTTGACTGTAAAACTTTAGTATCCACCACCAAACGTTTGCTTCGTCAAGTCCAGCTTTTGGCTAGAAGCAAAGCTGGTCATGAGCATGGAGGAATTGTTTTTATCGTATTTGACATATCAGCTTTCGAGACAAATGCCCACTAATAGCTAATGTTAAACATATTAGATTATTTGGCTCAGTTATTTCCGTAAGGAGTTATTAGCTATTGTTAATGTTAACTAGACCAATAACATTGGTCACATGATCAAAAGATTAGTCGTACCAAAAGAGGGTCCCTGAATGAGTGATCGCCTTATATTATTCAACACTTATACTCTATCGGAATTTGACAATTTGTCCTCCGGAATTCGACAATTACTCCTTCCAAATTTGACAATTAGTCCTCCGGAATTTGACAATTACTCCTTCCAAATTTGACAATTAGTCCTCCGGAATTCGACAATTACCTTCCAGACAATTAGTTCGAAATTTGACAATTACTCCTTCCAAATTTGACAATTAGTCCTCCGAATTCGACAATTACTCCTTCCAAATTTGACAATTAGTCCTACGGAATTCGACAATTAGTCCTCCGGAATTGGACAATTACTCCTTCCAAATGTGACAATTAGTCCTCCGGAATTTGACAATTAGTCCTCTGGAATTTGACACCCCTCGTTCAACCTTTTTTCTAGACATAGACTTATGTTGGGTATTCCACACCCAAACATTTTTCAACATCACAATAAACTCATCTTATTTGCGAATGAAAGGAAAAACCAATTCGCTATTTTTAGCGAGAAAACTCGTACTAGAAAAAAAAACAGTTACGAACTTGGAATAATTGATTAGCACGTATAAATTTACATTGTAATGTGAATCATACGTTTGTTTTACATAATTCAATGAACTCGAAGCATCGTAAAGGTATTCCTAGTAGGAGGTTCGTATTAGTCAACTCGTTCCTCTACTTGGTATAAATCTAATAGTAAAGCTATAAAACTAGTTTCTAAGAATAAAAATAGGAAAATACTATGTGTCAAATATGGTATATTTTCTTCATAGTATCTGTTCAATTTGAAACCATGATTTACTTTCTTCATAGTATCCGTCGAATTCGAAATCATAGTAAGTTTCGTCATTGTATCCGTCGAATTAAAATCTATGGTTTACTTTTTCATAGTATCGCCAAATTCGAAATCATAGTAAGTTTCGTCATTGTATCCGTCGAATTAAAATCTATGGTTTACTTTCTTCATAGTATCCGACAAATTCGAAATCATAGTAAGTTTTGTCATTGTATTTGTCGAATTCAAATCTATGGTTTACTTTCTTCATAGTATCCGACAAATTTGAAATCATAGTAAGTTTCGTCATTGTATCCGTCGAATTAAAATCTATGGTTTACTTTCTTCATAGTATCCGCCAAATTCGAAATCATAGTAAGTTTCGTCATTGTATCCGTCGAATTAAAATCTATGGTTTACTTTCTTCATAGTATCCGACAAATTCGAAATCATAGTAAGTTTTGTCATTGTATTTGTCGAATTCAAATCTATGGTTTACTTTCTTCATAGTATCCGACAAATTTGAAATCATAGTAAGTTTCGTCATTGTATCCGTCGAATTAAAATCTATGGTTTACTTTCTTCATAGTATCCGCCAAATTCGAAATCATAGTAAGTTTCGTCATTGTATTTGTCGAATTCAAATCTATGGTTTACTTTCTTCATAGTATCCGCCAAATTCGAAATCATAGTAAGTTTCGTCATTGTATCCGTCGAATTCAAATCTATGGTTCACTTTCTTCATAGTATCCGTCGAATTCGAAACCATGGTTTACTTTCTTCATAGAATCCGTCCAGAAACGAAGTAAACTGTCGTTTAATTTTTTTTATTTTACAAACAAAACACAGCCCCCTTCCGGTCGAATATATAAAAAATATAAAATTTTAGATGCCTATTATGAGATGCCTTATGATAGGTTAAGCTGAATAAAATTAACTGCCAAGTATAATTAAACTTTCCTATATAATTTTAAAAACAAAGAAAATTTATAAAACACCCGCATATCGAATTTGAAGTATAAATATCTCAAAAAATATTGTCTACAGTAGTGGTCTAGAGTAGTGGTCTTGTTAGGCTCAGATTACTTCAATTTATCAATGGAAATCAACTTAATAAAAAATATATTTTTAATTTTTTCAAATTGAAAAAGTCATGCAAATTTAAAAAGGCGGCCATCAGAAACATTATTATGAATTTCGTTCAGGATCTAATCGGGTTTTCCTCTTATACATAAAACTTATTTTTTTAATTATATATATATAATATATATTATATATATATATATATATATATATATATATATATATATATATATATATATATATATATATATAAACACAATAACATAAATAAACCAACTTTTTAATGGCATATATTTTTAGAAACAAGAAGTCAAACCCCAAGCGTTTATTTTGAATCTGTGTTTTCATTATCCTGCCCCATTTTTAAAATTGGGGCAGGATAATAAAAATATATCCGGGGATTAGCACAAACCTTATAAGCTTCATTTTATGGTAAAAATTCGTTTAAATATCCTCATGCATTTGAAGCCTTGAGGAATGCATGTTTGCATATTTAATTCTAGCTTGTATTCTTTAATCGGTTTGATTGTAGAAAGCAAATACAAGAAGCTAAACTTGGTTTTTACAGCCTAAGGCATAAATCTGACACTACCTATGATTAAAGTTTGATTTCTGTAATTATTTAAAACAGATATGATTAGTAATAATTATTTAGTCGTTTATATATAAAAAATCGGGTACGGGGTACCTCTGTACTTTTCCTCTTAACTTTGGACTTGCTTCACTCGTCCTTAGAACTTCACGATTATATAAAGCTTAATGTTGTATTATTTCGGCCTCGCTGCGCTCGACCTCAAAATAATGTGGCTATCCAGAATAAAGTGGCGACTCCGAAGGTGTGTGACTTCGGACTAGCTTCGCTCGGCCTTAGAATGTCTAAAGTCTAAGAGACAAAAATTTATCTTGGATCCAAATTTTATTTAATTTTAGATGAAGATCTGAATTGGCAGACCACTTCAATCTTTATGAGGTAGCCAAAAAAGGCAATCTAGCTGGTTAAACCTTTAGGGCTCGACGTAAACATTTTTGTGTCTAAATCTCGGATTAATTAGTGAACTATTTCTTGGCAACATTGCCTATATCCTCTAGAAAGAGCTAAGCAATAGGATGTAAAGTATAGGTATTCAGGGCGTGCATTTTCGTATGCTCATGATGATATGTAAAAATTTAATTTTTTGATAACGATCTTACTTTGATTTTGCTTGTAATCGTTAAACTAATCAATGATTTATACTTCAAATTTCTCAGTTTTTATAAATAGTAATTGCTACAGAAAAAAATCGCAACTTTTATTTTCTCTTTAAGAATTATAGGTGAATACACTAATAAAGACCGTAAAAAGGTATATCTTTGTTTATTGACGTAGTTATTACCTAAAATTTATTATTAGTTATTTGTTATGTACTAATCTTATTTTAAATAACATTCTATAGTCTTATATTCTTTTAGTATTTTTTTACACAGTTACATATATTTACGTCTCAAAACTTATTCCCTCGAGGCCATAATTTAAATAAGAATTAGACCAAAGGTGTAAAGATTCTACAGGCTCTTAGAATCTTAAGCGTGGTAAGATTTATGTAATGAAAATCAAACAATAAATTCTACCGCTAATCTCCATAATTGGAAATCGCTGTAGGCCTATCTGCGCAGAATTTCATGTCTTTTCAACTTACAGGGTAAGTTTTTTTTGAAGGGTGTAGTAAAAAGACGTGGATACTGTAATGAGAGGACTACAAATCAGCTCTCAGGAAAAAAAGAAGTCAATTCCACCTTGGAAGTCAAAGGAAAATACTGGTTTCTGATTGGTTAAAGAGATAATTCAACAGGATACGCAAAGAGAATATCCAAATAGCTTTGTTTATATTTAATTCCCGAATCCTTGTTTACATTTATGGTGTCTGTCGTTGCAAGCTACTTCACAGTATATGAAAGATTAAGCGTTGCGGACATAACTTAATATATTTTTATATCGCTGCCGTGTGAAGTTATATGAGATTAAACATCTCTTGCATTACCCAATTTAAATACCTATTTGAGAGCTGACTTTTATATAGTTTGAATGATAGATATAGTTATTCAAATGATATTTAAAAGACTATACCTAGCTTCTTAGCACTCATTAAGCATGGATGATAATGGCTAATGGATAAGTCAGCTATCGAATAAACATTTCCATCGTGAAGAGAGTGGCATGTTTAATACAATAATCGATAGTGTTTGCAATAGCTCGCAATTTATTAAACTTAAAAGCTAAAATTTAAGATAAAGTATCTTGTTAAGACTATTTGACTTGCGTAGAAAGAAAAAAATGAGAATAATCTGATCGCATTACGGTTCACTGATGGCAAATTAGTTATCTTGCTGAAAGGCTAAAATTTAAGATAAAGTATCTTGTTAAAAAGCTATCTTTTTGTTTAGATGGAAAAAATGGGAATAACTCTTTGGAAATCCCGTAAATATTTTTGTCAAACCCATAACTAAATTTTCTCAGTAAATTGAATTTGTTTCTTTTTCAGTCAAATCTAGCTACTGTGTAGTTAGAGTGTAATACAGTAAGTACCCGCCGGGGTATTCCGTGAAGGCGTTACCCATCAATTAACCTTGCTAGGAATATAAACAAAGGACACCTTAACAAAGGATTAACCTTGATTAAACGACTCCCTCCTTGATAAGGAACCCCCCTCTCTGTCATCAGACGCCCTCCGGAACCCCCTCCAGCAACCACCCCCTGTACCAATAATTACAAAGAATAGTTTTTTTTTGTAAAATTAATAAAAATGAGTGATAGGGAGGCGGTTTTATTAGTTCATTGTGCTCATTATTAATCTAGCAGTTGTTCCGTTTGCATCCCAGCAGTGGAGATCATTTATTTCAGCAAGTAAGATTTATTTTCTTTTTATTCAATTTTAATAATTTTATTAAAATCAAATATCTTCTAATTTGATTAAATTATAAAACTTCTCAATGTTTACTTGCCTTCTTAATCAAACAATTTTATCCGTTAAGATTACAAATGTCTAATGACCTGTAATATTTTTGGGGAGAAACTTTAAAGTATTTTATTTATAACGTTTATTTTATGTTCGGTCTTATATTGAAGTATTGACAGATTTCCCCCAAGTAGTGAAAACTTAAAAATATTATGAAAATTCTCTAAAACGTAAAACTATTTAATGATGTCTATTTACTAATAACTGAATGAATTTTAAGTTAGTACGAATTTTAAGTTAAGTGTAGTACGAGGTAGTTTGAAGCGGTGTATTTTCGCAGTTTAAAGCATTTCTTTGTGTTGGAAGCTTTCTGTTATAAATATACCAACAGTTATAGATTATAAATGTACATATTTATAGCGCTCATATCCTTTTCTATGTAAATCATGATTTATTTTCTTTAGCATTTCTCCTCTTTTGGCTCCTACCGACGGAGTCTAGGTTTTAAATTATTATTGGTTTAAAAAAAAACTTTAAATATAAACTAATATAATATTAGAGCTTCTGGATTGTCACGAATTTTAGATAAGACAAGGAAGACTTCTGTCCTTTTTCAAAATATTTAATTGTCTAAGTATATGGAAAGCCTTCCCCTAGGGATCCTGGAATTCATCAGTTCCTAAAATTAAGTCCCAGTATTCCTAAAATTAGGCCCGAATTTTTAAATATTTTACAAAATCGGGTACCGGGTTTTTTCGTAATTTTTCCTCATTAAATCGGAGTCACTACGTTCATCTTCATTACTTGGAACTCGCTTCCCTTATCCTCTGAATATATAAATCAACTAATATACTACAAATATACAGTCTAGGGTCGCTTTGTTCGCCCTCAGACAGTAAATATATTCGTCTTATTCCCAATGGTTACCCATCCAGGCTTTGACCACGCTTGATGCTGTTTAACTTTTATGATCCATCAAAAACCGTAGATATGCTTACCGTATTGAAACGAAACTTTAGTATACTTATTTATCTAATAAAAGAATACATACTAATCAAATTTTAACTTCATCGAATTTATTATTCGATTATTTAAAATTTAAAAATAAAATTATATAAGTCAATTGTATGAGTAATGAAATAATACTGATAATAATGAAGTTTCACCTCATTAGGTGAAACTTGACAAATATTTTGGCCTTATGTTTGACTGCATGGGTGTTAAATCTCAAACTGATCAACAAATTTTTCACGACGAACAGAAAACTTTGTGCAAACAACTCTTGAGTTCTTAAAAATACGTGAAATTTAGGTGCAAACACAAATCCTATCACACATACCTATCTTTCGCATAAACGAGGAAAACTAAAAAGAACTGGAGTCTTAATTACCTTACGTATAAAATTATATAGCTTCATAAATATTTCAAATATCCAACCTCACTAACCCATCTTTTTTATGAGTTAAATAATACAATTGGGCTGTTAAGACATAAAGAAAGTCTAACAAAATATCGCAGTTTGCTTTTAAAGGTGTCAAAAAACAAATTAGTTTGATTACCCTAATTAATTTGATTTATTGACTATACCGCCGGCTGTAGACTGAATATTTTCGTGAAGTTCATAATGACATAGACAAAGCATGCTTTTTTATTTATTTTTATTAATCAAGCTCATGCTTTTACATTATTATTACATATATGCTTAAGCTCCTTTGTTTAAAAATTCCATTTCTATTCTATAAGATATAAAGGCGTGTTGGTAAGATGTAGTAATAGTCATTTTATCATGAAAATCTGCTAAAAGGGCATTTTATAATATAATATAATATAGTCTATTTTATTTAATAAAGTCTATTTTATATAGTGTATTATTTTTAATATAGTATAGTCTATTCTATATAGTATATTATTTTTAATATAATATAGTCTATTTTATATAGTCTATTATTTTTTAATATATTATAGTCTACTCTATCTAGTATACTATTTTTTAATATTATATAGACGTGTCATATCGTATGCAATATACTTCTAATGGATAACATAATAGTATTTCAATAAAAATGTGCTTAGGCTTCCGCGGTTATAATCATAAAGGTTAAGGTCTTTCGCGGTGACCGTGTTAATGTAGATTTGAGGTTGACGAATGCGAGGTTTCGTTCCCACTGTGATGTGCCATATGTCTTTTGGGATGTAGGACATCATGGATAAAATGCTAAACTTAGTGATGAATTGTCCAGTTTTTAGAGCGTTGTGTGTTTATTTCATTAACTACGTCCCTCATTCCTGAAGATAAAGATTTAGGCCTTCCGGTGGTGACCGCGTCAAATTTGATGAAGAATCCGACGTTTCGTTTTCCACTGTAGGAGGCAACTTCAGGGATGTTGGGCATCATGGATAAAAACACAATGCTTTACAAAACTCAACTGTCGCGGAAGCCCACACACTTGAGGCTTACGATGTAGCCTAGACATCTAAAGATGTCTACAACAGAGAAAGCGAAATGTCGGATTCCTCATTTACATTGCGTAGTCTCCACCGAAGTCTTAAGTTATTTTGCTTAGATTTAAAAAAGAAAAGCGTATCAAGTACCTTGGAACTTATCTTCACCATTTCAGATTGGCTACGTTCTTTGAACAGAACTTCGGTGATAGGTAATAATACTAAATTATTACGGTAGGTTTTTGTTTTTTACTCTTGGAGATGACCCATCCAGATACTGAACTTGCTCAATCTAGCTTAACATTTGTGATCCGAAAAAACCACCCGCCGTATTCTGATATATATTATAATATATATTATATATATATATATATATATATATATATATATATATATATATATATATATATATATATATATATATATATATTATATATATATATATTGTTATTTGTTATATTCTTAGCGGTCGGCCAAAATCCAGGAACTAGATTTTGAAAAAATAAGGAATTGTTATTCTAAAGGAATACAACTGTATTCTTTTTATATTTATTATTCACAGCGGTCACCCGTACAGGTAATCCATACTGCCTTCACTCGATGTTGCTTTACATAAGTGATCCGACAAAGTAAAAAAATCCAATAAAATCGTATATATATCAGTCGTAAATTTAAATTAAACTTATTATACTTACTTATTTCATAAATAAGTAAGTCTATATTACAACTCTTGCCAAATTTCAACTTTAAGTTTTTTTGGGATGATTTTAGTGATTTTTTTTAGCATAACTACACTAGGAGCTGGGATGAAGACAGACACAAAAAAATACGGAAAACTTAGTAAAAACCCCTAAAATTCCCTTCAAAACATAAAACTTTTTGATTTTGTGATCCCGGTTTTGGATTTCTGGTGGAAAACAAAACTTTTCCTATATACCTTAGGTGTAAATAAAGAAATGTAAATAACTTAAATATTTTATTTTTTTTTATATATTTCACGAATACTATTTAATTTATGTCTTATGTATCGTACATTGCATACAAGTTGTATGGCAAAATATTTTGCATACAACGAGATTATACAAGCTAATATTTGATAATATTTAACAAGCAATCCTATGTAGCCAATGTATGGAATATAAACCAAAAACTTAAGACAACAGATTACTAAGCAAAAAATTTTTAAAATTTTAAAGTTTAAACCGAGTATATATATATATATATATATATATATATATATATATATATATATATATATATATAATATAATATATATATATATATATTAGAAAGACGTTACACGCTACACTTTCAACCGCTAATTTATCAACACGAGTTATTCTTCCAATACTTAGCTTAATCATAAAGGTCAGAATAGTTAAACTTGATGTTATCTTCTGAATAATTGTTATCTTGATCTTTTGTTCAAATTAAACTCAATTTATCCAGATAAGACAAACAAATCGACCAGAAACTAGATTTTTATAAGATTAGATAACAGATTAAATTGATGTATATGGTTTTAAACTCAACAGTAATAAGACAAAATTGAGTTAGATAAATGGTATGTAAACATGAAATGCAATACACATATTAAAGTTAGTTATACACTTTGAATGGTAGCATAATTAATGTAAATGCAATGTACGTAATAAGTTCAAAATAGGATTTCAAGTTAAATTTGCATAATTTTACAGTTCTTCATAATAAGCCACATTGGTTTTAACTGCATCGACTGCCGAATTTATATTTTTGCTAATGAGGTTGTTTTAAGTTTATTTAACTTTATAAATAGTCACTCATTTGTCATACCTGAGTTTACAGATAATGTAATTATTCAGTTTTTTATTTTTCCTCACTTACTATAGCAGGTTTAAAGGAAAAGTATTGCATTCACTCTAAAAATCCGAAACAGAGGTTTTATCACAATCATCATCATTTTTATGACCGTTCAAATGGTTTTCATCATGCTGTGTGGGTTTGTCTGTGTACGTCTGTATGTGTATCACGCATAACTTCCGCTTTGTTACCTTTAGAGAAAGCTGTAGCTTTGTTCATTAATCTTCATAAAATTTAGCTTTACGTTGGGAGATACAATTTATTAGACCACGATAACCTGACATAAAACTATTTGATAACATATGCCATAGAGATATATTACTAGAGGGGCCCTATTAGTTTAATTTTGAGACGTCGGAATAGTAACCTGACCACATTCGATTATCAAAATAATCAAATAAACACAACAAAATTATAGTAACTTATATATAAGACGTTTATAATACAAATCAAAATACAAACAATGTGCGGAATGCCGAAATCAGTTGATACATTATAACCTTAACTCGCTCTTGGAGTTTTCAATGGGGCTATGTCCCCTCTAGTATATATCTCTATGACATATGCCATCAAATATTTTAAAAATCCATTAAACATCTAAAATCTGACCGATGTAGTTGGAATTTAAAACATAATAGACATCTATAAGTGCTGAATCGATCTACTAAATTTTATTTTGATATTGGTCTCCGTTTTGAAAATATTGATTTTATATTTAAACTTTGGCAGCTAAGAAATTTAAATCTTTTAGTGTTTTTTTTAATGTAAGACATATCAGATTCTGTAAAAAACCGATAACTTCTTAAAATTTATATTTTAAATTTGGACAAAAATATAAGCATTTATACGACTTTTAAAATTATACAAAAAATGTTTAAAAATTTGAAAACTGACGTTTTACCACAAATAAAACCAAATTAACAAAATATGCATCTATAGATTATAAAATAAAATGATAAAATATATTGCTATTATTCGTTTAAAGGATTGAAATTAAACTTACTCAAACCTTTTTAAATTAAGTTAATTCAACTCAACAAAATTGTATGAATTGCTATAATATTATTTTATAGCTATTCATTAAGTAAGTGCATTCAAGCTAACATCGAAAACAAAATTAGTTATAATTGCTTTAACGGGATTAAATAACCAGTTGTTGCTATTACATTTTTAGTATCAAGTGGACATTGTTTTTTTTAAGTGGCCTATTTATGTTAACTTAATAATATATAAATGTTAAGTGCTCCGTACCAAATATTATATTCATATCATATACTATTATGTAACCGCAAATACATGAAATTCGGTTAATACATGAAATAACTAGTTCTTTCATGAATTGATCATGGTATAGTTTATATATTTTTCTTCCTTTCTCGCTTCTCTACGTTACTGATTATGGCCGTTAACACTCGAAAGCCGGCTTTGTAAATATAGTTTTACATTTGTGGAAAGACTGTCGCTTTATTCAATATTATATATATATATATATATATATATATATATATATATATATTATATATATATATATATATATATATATATATATATATATATTAATATCACTATATATATTATATATATATATATATATATATATATATATATATATATATATTCCTTAATATTTGTGTGTGTGTATTCACTAAAATTTACATTAAGTGTGATAGTGAGTGAATAAATTTTCATAAGATTTAGTGTTTAAAGTTGATGAGGGGTAGGGATTTCTTTATTATGTTTTTCACAGTCTAGTTATAATAAGAATACATTTATTTGGACCCTTCTTTTCCCTTATATACAGACTATAATTAAAACATCGTTTACTTTAATGATGGAAAAAAGTTGTTTTTATAAGCCCATCAAAATTATAAATAAGTTCGATATCTTGTCGCCATCTATGAATATTTTACACTGCATTTCAATAACACTGATTAAGCCACAAAGAAACCGAACAATTTACAACGACTTTTATAGCTTGAAGGTGGTTTAATTACTCGTTTTTGCCTTAAAATTTTGTTAATGTTTGAATAAATATTCCCAACTTTTTTACTTTTCCTTGCCTACTACAGACTATGCAGGTATAAGATACCCTACAAATCCTAAACCGAGATTTTATAATAATTATTTAAAGTTGAAAGGGAAAGTATGGATGTACTCTGGACCTGATGTTTTTACTACTACCATTTACTAATTTCAGGAGGAGTTAAAACTAAAATTACCATAGTATGACCATGATAACATTATTAAGCCAATAAAGTAAATTATAGAGTAACGAAGACCAATTATAGATTATCAAACATAGAGTATGGGAGACCAATCATAAAAAAGATCGATCTATTATAATCTTTGATTGGTCTTTTATGCGTCATTATTGATAATCAATACTCCATAATTATTGTTCTCCCACACTACACCATGATATACATAATGTTGATTAGTAATTGTAAAGAGTACTTTTAATCTGTCCCTCTCAATTTATTCTTTTGATTGATTTAGACTCTGTCGCTTTCATTTTAGCGAAATTTTAAAGAAAAGTGTGCTTGGAGGGGGTTTAACTGATCAAGAATATATACATATTTTTGAGGCTCATATATAATGTAAATATTTGTGAGTGTGTAGGTACGAGATTTTTTGTTCCTTGACGCTTCTAGGGGACACGATTACTTTCGAACGCTTTCTTGGATTGAAATAAAACTTGGTACAAAAATCGACCTTATTAATTTCCTGAACTCTATTGTTTATAAAATACGTGTGACGCCATTAACCTACAGTAATGACCCAAACGATAATTTTATAAAAAATCATAAAACTTCAAAACATAGCTATATCCTTAGAGTGAGCGTGAATGGAGTCCATTATAAATAATGAAAGAAAAGAAGTCTCTCCACAAAATAAAACTTTATTGGCAAAGCGCTTTCAACCTAACTAGAGGCCATCATCAGTGCAAAACCTAACAAACAAGCAAATAAAATAAGCAACAAGCTTATTTTATTTGCTTGTTTGTTAGGTTTTGCACTAATGATGGCCTCTAGTTAGGTTGAAAGCGTTTTGCCAATAAAGTTTTATTTTGTGGAGAGACTTCTTTTCTTTCTTTATTCAAAACATAGTTTATTGAGATGAAATTTTATACATATGTACTGATATTTAAAGTTAACAAATACATGAGGTTAAAAAAAAAGTATCTCTATTAATTCTGGTTTAATTGATTGACATATATACCATAATGTAAACAAATCACGTTTTTTGACAAATTCATTTGAAAACTCAACTTATATCGTGACAGTATGCCACTTATATAAACTAGTAATATGGCAAACTGATATATGACAACAATCATGTGGCCACGAAACGGCCATACGAAGAGGAAGCCGCTGAGCGGCCAAGAGAGCCTCTTGTTGTTGTAACCAGGGACGTCCCTGCCTTACCTTGCTAATGGATACTATTTCTTAATATCCTCTCCTTAAATTTTGAGAAAAAAAAATCTTAAATTTCGAGAAATCTACCCTCTGCCAAAAAAGTATAATACTGGTTCCATCCTCCTCTCCATATGTTGTTCAACCAGCCTTAAATGGAAAAGATTCTTCTTGGTAATAAGTAGATGTGCATCGTTTTTTTCAATCCCAATAAATGTATAAATACTTCATCATTTAGAGGTATTTTGTATTTGAGTACCATACAACTTCAACTTAACTTATTTAAGGAAGTGTCTTAACACCCTAATGTAATAACTTGTCCTTTACTGCTCCTGATTGTCCTTGATGCAAATATTTCATCTTGCAGTTAATCAACTATAGTTAAATTAAACAAATATTTTATCACGGAAAAGACTAATGAAGCGTTAAACCGTAAATAATAATCAAGTCGTAAATATAGTTACCGCGTTACATGCTTCGATGATTTACCAGCGACATTTTTCTACATTTAGTCTATTTTAGCTAAGTTTTGTTGTTAAACAATTTTACCTTCCTTACCCATGTTTTATTCGCACAGGCAAGGTATTGTATCAACCCTTATAATAAATACCAAACAGAGAACGGACCTGAACTATTCGTTTCATGGATTTTAAGAATTTTATAATAAAAAATTACGTTAGAAGCATCTAAGGATCTTAAATAAAGGGGATGATGCACTAAGTCTATTTGCTTTATAACAAAGTGACCCTGCTGAGAATAGAGAAGAATCCATTACAAATCAGATGTCGAAAACAAACTGCAAATACTTGGAATTAACTGCCCATGCTTAAAAACAATACATTAACAGCGCAGGTCCTAAATTTAGAGGCAAACTTTCCTCCCGGTGTTTTGTTTATTAAAAAGGTTATCAACAAAATAGCAAAGAGTATAATGTTTACTCTTTATAACTACTATATTTTAATTTACTTAACCAATAGTTTTAAAATCCCGATAAACACCCAACATCAAGCACAGAAGAAAGTTGAGGAGCAAACTCGACTTATCCTAGATACGTTACCTGTGTTTCGCACCTTTTTTTGCCAACCAGGGAAAGATAAGTTTGCTCCTATTTCTATATCCCTTACAACGTCGATGGGGTAAGAAAAGTTTCTTATTGCGTCATCCCTTTAAATCAAGATCCTTGGTTTTATGAAAGAGACCTGAAACTACTTACACAAACCACCTTTACATTTAAGTGTAAAGGTGTAATAAAGTATTAAAATTATTAATCTATTAAATTAATTTGCCTCACGAGAAATAAATCTCGGTCGCTATAGGGTAATTTCGCCTAAGATCTAAATCATATGATTCCGATCTTAGACAAACTTCTCTATGTCCATCCATCTATATATATTTAATATGAACTATATCTGTATGCTATTATATTATTAAATTATGCAGATATACTTTTAATTATGTGTGTAAAATACAACTTTTATAATTTACTCTTATTAGAATTCATAAATATACATGAATAAATAAAAAAAATGAAAATAATATAAATATTTATTAAAATACAACAATTTGGGAAGGAGGAAAGCAAAATTAAATTAAAATTTCTGCTTCTTTCCTTAAAATTCAACACCGGACCTGTTTTATTGAACCCTATTGAAATTTAACCCGTGAAAATGTTTCCCTTAATACTACAGATTTATTAAAATTGTTTGCTGTTTCAGCAAACTTAGTTAATTGCGTTTCAACTAATTAGATAGTTATTTGTTAAGGGTTCTTTGTCCTGTCCAAGGTTGATTATTTGTATCAAGTATGATTTAAAAAATTATCATCCGTTTGAAACATAACGTATAGCGAGTTAACGAAAACCCGCAACGCCACGTCTTAAACACGGACATACTTGCAAACATTAAAATATATATTTCCACACTCACACTGATATATATATTATATATATATATATATATATATATATATATATATATATATATATATATATATATATATAAAGTGTGCGAGTGTGATTTTATAGATAGTATATATGAATAAATAAAATTATTAAAAGACATCTCATTAAGCCAGGTTTAATCACCTTTTAATACTTAACCCTGAATACACACATAAAGCACAGAATACATTACAAAAGAAACAGATGAATCAGCTGATTTGACATAGAAAATTACAATGTCGGACAATGTTAAAGATTTACACTGAATGATAATAATTAATGGTTCGTTCTATTGTTTTAAAACAAAGAATGTAGTGTGTGAATTACAGCACGTATCATATTTAGTATTGTAATCCTTAATTATCTAAACCAGTGGTTCTTAATCTTTTTTGACCGCGACCCCTGTCTGGACATAACAATTTTTAGCGACCCCCCGCTATATACATAGAATTTACCCCCTCCCCCCCTCCACTATCAAATTTGGATATTTTAAAAGTTGTTTAATCTGGATAAATGATACAACACTTTAAAGGTATCATTTAAAACATCGTTTACTTTAATGATGGAAAAAATTGTTTTTATCAGCCCATCAAAATTATAAATATTATAAAAAATTAGAAATGTTAATATTGTAAACTTCGATTTTAGTAACACTAACTGAGATATTTTACTTACAGTTTTGAAGGGAGTGTTGAAGGGACGTGGCAAATTATGAAAATTTGATTTTTTTGGATAAATTGTCTCAGGAAGACAATTAAACAATTTTAGGAACCTAAATAATGTCCTGAACCCTATTGTTTATGAAATGCGTAAGACGTTATAGACCACAATAAGGAATACGCCAACATTTACTCAACTTAACAAAGGTATGGGATCGGGCAGAAAGTAAACATACATATTTTAATATGTAAATATATACTACTACATAAACCAAGTCTAACCCTATTAACATCATTACTTCGATTTTATCGTTTGACATATACAGCTTTGAGTAATCAACACACGTGCCGACTAATAGATATAAAATTTCCGTATAGTACGACACACGGCTAAAATCAGTTGCAGCGTGGGAAAACAGTGTTGACTAACAATAACAATTAGGTTGACTAACCTCATTGGCTCCCTCGCATTATTTTCTTACGCTGTCAACTGATTTTAGCCGTGTATTGTACTATAATACAGGCGGAGTATAGTATCCTGTCCGTATGGCTTTTACATACCTACATATTCGAAAAACAGACAAAATACTACAATGTAGCCACGAAGTAGCCACTGATGCTGAAGCGCTTAAGATGCTATTGTTTTTAATAATGGAGTAGTTACCACAGTAATTTAATTTAAGCAACATTTAGTATTTAAAATATGTCAGAAGTGGCACAAGCGAATCTAAAAGACAAGAAGAGCTAAATAAACTGAATAATGTAAAAACAGTGAAGCAATTCCAAACTAATTAAAAAATATTCTCAGTTTCCCGTACCCAATTTATATTTTTAAATAAATTTAAAAAGAATATGAGGTTGTTTTACTTTAAAATTGTACTTAGGATTAGTTTAACTTTATAAAATAAATATTTTTAAAACATTGAATATACTTAATTAGAAATTATTACCATACCTCTGTGTACCTTTGAAATGCTAATTAAATAATTTTATGATCTTATTATGATTGGTAATGAAGTATAAACATATAAATTTTTTTAATTATAAAATTGATTGGTTACAAAATACTTAGCAATAAAATGCGGAATTCCGTAAGCATAATTAGTTCTTAGCCAAAGAAATCGATATATAAGCTACATTATTTTTTAAATAGAACGCATATTAAAAACATAACATTATAGAAATTTACAAACCAAAAATCACTCCCACGCGGCTATAAAAAAGTTATTGCGTTTTATAAATACTATTTTTTAGATTGTTTCACAGGCTATATGTATTTAAAAAATATATATCGCATATTCTAATAACCAACCACAACTTTTTTTGCGGTTAACACTTCGTCATATTTTTTCTGTACTTCAAATTTAAGAAAAGTTCCAGAAATGTTTGAAACACAATCTGCCGAACACAGATTGTGTGTGTGTGTGTGTGAAATTTTAGCCTCCAGTAGCAGATGCCACTGGTTACCTTGAATTAAAAGCTTCTTCTCTCAACATTAAGTAAGAGCAGCTACTATGTTTACAAATGTATTGTAGAACCATGTATGGTCAGCATTTTTTGTTTAATAGAATTGTTAATAAAACTAACACCTTATTCAATGATAATAATATTTTAGATGATTCACACATGACGAGCAATTATTTTTAAAACATAATAATTTTTTTTTTTTAAACAAGTTCTTTATTAGCAAAAGTATACAATATTTAATAATTAAATTTAAATTTGTGGTTTTGCATTAAATTTTAAAAATAATCTATGTTTTTGATAAGATATTAATTTTTAACTCAATTATCATAATTTAAGTAACAATAAAGAAATAAATGTGTAATTTCCATCGGTTCCATGCTAATCCTATGATAAAAAAATTTGATCACCCATTTGTTTCCCGCCATTGGTATTTCCAACCTTACAATTATCTCTGTATCGCGAATAAGGCAATTTCAACATTATAGAACGTTAATCTATTCTAGTTAACATAGTGAAAATATTTATATATTTTAAGTATAAATATTTTGTAAATGCATGTAATAAATCAATTAGTCATATAAATTTAATGTTATATTCATAATCATAAAAATACCTTATATCAATAATAATATAATTAGAACATTTAAATAAACATCCATAATTTATCTAGTTAGCATTGGATCGGAAGTCAAATGGTAAGCAGGCTCGAAATATTTACATATCGAACATACAAAAGAACTTCTTAAATCAATCATTTGTTAGTAGATATTGAGAACACCTTGAAAATAAATGTTACACGTTTGTGGTCTGATACTATCCTAAGGTCCTTAAACTAGGGTCAGGAGGTCAATCATGATGTCATTTCAACGAGTGAAAACCAATAAAAAAAATACATATTTATAACATCAGTTTATATTCTATCCAATAAATGCCTTTAAGCATTTCTGAATTTATTTTCAATTTTCTAATTTATATTTATTTTAATGTGTACAGTACTTCCTAAAAAATAGTTTAGAAGGAAGTACCTTCAAGAAGGCACTTCTTGAAAAGAACAAAATTACGTTTGTTTTTGAAATTATTGTACAGTGTGGGTGATTTAGAATTTAATTTTTGTACAATATAAAATTAAGTACTGATACCTAAATCTACAGAATTGTGAATCACAGCATCTAAACTATCTACACCATTGCGAATCTAACTTGGCGATACTGTTCCATTTCTCGAGTCACATAAAACAATTGAATGTTACAAACATGCTTAAGTTTCTATATAAAAATTATTAATTTGTAAATATATTAAATTATTAAATTTTAAGCATAAAATATATAGAAATGAAACAGGGGGAGTGATCTATAACCTAAATGAAAATATATATATATATATATATATATATATATATATATATATATATATATATATATATATATATATATATATATATATATATAAACCCTCCACCTTATAAACTCTATCAGCTTGCCTTTAGATATCACTTGTGTTCATTTACCTTAGTTTTTTTTCCGGATTATCCGCTTCGACATCTAGGTCCTTAGCGGTAACCACTCCATCCACCCGCGGTCTCTTACATCGGGTATTCCTCCCAACTAACCCTGTTGGAGGTATCTCCTGTGTTTTCAAACTTTAAAATAACTACGTGTAGGTGTAATTTTTATTATAGCTTTCGGAAAATCCCAATTTAAACCTACAAGTTACCCGTAGTATTACCTAGTAAATTATAAGACCGCGCCGCAAAGCTGCATTATCTTAATTTATATATTCAATCAGTTTATACTTGCTTTCAATCTTTTATATCAATTTATATTTACAATTTATATTTTAAATCAAATTATACCCTTTACCAGGGGGGGTTAACTTAAATGAGGAAAAGTTTGGATTCGATTATCGCAAGCTACTAAAAATAGCGCTGCGGCGGACCGGTGCGGACAACTCATGAACTAACCCCAATAGCTTTCCAAAAATGACTGATTACATTTTTATATTAAAATTTATAAATACCATGGCAATTCTTGGTTATGACAGCTACATTTATTATTATTATAAAATGATTGTTTTCTGTATGTATTTTTCACAAAAACGGTTCGCCGTTGCATGTTCTGTATTTTAAAAAATCAGAAACTAAAAGTAAATAGAAACCTTTTTTAAACTTCCAGAGAACCTTACTGATGGCAGATAAGTAAATTTCATTTAATTAATTTATTAATTTAGTCGATTTTATCAGTTAATTACATTAAATACATGTTCGCATCTTGCCGATGTAATTAAAATACAGGCTGCATTAAATGCCAAAATCTATCTTTTACCACGTGTAAACTTTAGCCACTATTTCATTATTTAATTGAATCAATTAAAATAATAAATTACTTGAATGAAAAACTTAAAAATAATCAGAAGCGTTCTGTGTAAGATTAAAGTGGTAGGGTATAAACTATACAAAGTATAAAAATTTCAAACTGACAGTGGGCAAAAAGCGGGAAATCAAGACACGCCCACTCAATTGAAAGGTAGGTCCCTCGCCGCGCTAGTGTCGACCGGAATCCAAATTTTTCCACCATTGAGTCGACAGTCTTACTGTTTAAGTATCTATAGTCTCTGCCCTTTACGTGTGTTTTTCTTGTCCTGTCAGAATAAATGTCTCGTTGTATCTTGAGTTTTTAATTTAATTCTCTGGAACATGTAATTGAGTGACCCCGTGTACTTTACATGTTCTGCAGCATTTACTTGTAATGTATTAATAATATGCATTCACTTCATTATCGAAGGGTATGTTTCCTATCTCCGACACCCCAGGTACAACAGATGTTGGGGCCTACACTCTGTTGTACTGACCATAACAATACAGGGTCCTGGACGTGATCAATCGCTTGGATTCTGCACACTGATCAGGAACGTAGTAGAAAGCGACCTCGAAAAGCGAATTCAGGACTGGATGAAAAACATCAGACACTTGGTCTCCGCAATCTGATGTTTCAGGTCGTGTAGATATAAATCTACGGAAAGAAAGGATAGTTGTTCCTGATGATTCATTCATTTACCTTAGTAATTTATGAATTGTGTCAATTATTATGTAGTCATTTATGAATATAAAAACAAAAAGGAAATCATAGATATAAGAAAGACATATATTAGAGACATATAATCTAAAAAATACCTATCTTTAAAAACCTCCAATGAAGAGGCAATTCGGATATACATAAAATTAATCTTTGTTTAGACGCACTTAAGCCCTGCGAATTCTTGTGCAAAAATAGCCAAAAAACTTAAAATAAATAAATGATAAAATTGGAACACTCTCCGGAAATATATGTATACATAAATGAATACATTTAATTCCTTTAATTTGGTTAAATTTTGGTCAACGATACACGAAAAAATGACGTCACACTTCCGCTTTGTATAATCTCCATTTAGTTTCAAAATTTGATTTAAAATATTATTATATTGGCATTGATATAAAAACATAAAAATCTAAATAAAATCGAATCACGATCTACTAATAAATCAAGTTATTGTTTATTCAAATGATTTTATTCATCGTTACATCAACTGCTGCATTCAAATGTCAATCTTTTCAATTTACTGTTGCGGAAGGTTAGTGTCGAGGATACTGGAATTCGCTTTTTATTGAATGACTGCATTTGAAGGGGGTTTTCTTCATGTGTGTATATGTGTTTGTTAAAATCATTTTGAGGGGGGATACGGGGGTAATAGGAAACGGGGAATTTCCATAAAATTACCAACATCGATCCTTGCTGTCATTAGTTTAGCTGAAACTTAAATTTTAACATACATACTATCTCTTAAAGCGTTCTAGATATAGTAGTAAACTTTTTTCTGCTTATTTTTGACACTATAGTACGACACACGGCTAAAATCAATTGACAGCGCGCCAAAAATCTGTGAGGGAAAGAATTCTATTGGTCTATTGGACCCCGCTCTTTGCCCCTCCACCTCATGCCAACCTCGGTATAAAAAAATACCTTTTTCGTAAATCAAATCATAAAAAGGCAACTGGTTGTAAATATTTGTAACCTCGCGTCGCTTTTATTTTCCTCATTGTGCATACTGATCTGTTTGATTTCGTTTCGTTTCATTTCATCTGTTCAATTCATCCAATTATTGCGAAGTTGTAATATGATCTGAGTGCCTATATTTGACGCATGGACATTGACGTATTCTTCAAGCTATTTGAGAACAGCGCAGGTTCTGTGCTCTGGCAACCAAAAGACAGAATTTTTTTTTTGAAAATGCCATGTCTTTCAATAGATGACAGTCTTGACTTTTTTAAGTCTTGAATGCATATTGTGTCATATTATTTTTATAATATGAAACAATACGCATTCAATTATACAAACTTGACACAAAAAAGCAGTTTGTTTTGGAAAAAAGTAATTATAGCTGACAATTTATTTAAATCGTCAAAGTTTTATCAAAGAACTATTATGATCCATTGTATTACGTAATTAACAACTTTAACTCCACTTAATTCATACTTCCCGAACAAATTTAAAGCAACACTTAGTTGGGAATTTATAAGATACAACAATATTCCTTCTTAAAAAGTAAATAACTAATTTTTAAAAATAAAAAAATACGATATCAAATAAAAACAAATAATAAAATTCAAAACATAACCTGACTTTAAGTGTTGCCAGAGTAGGGAATTTTTTTTGTTACATAAAAGAAGGGATTTTTTTATTAAAAAAAGAGGGTTGAAAGCATTGAGATTTTGGCGGGCTGTCAATTGATTTTAGCCGTGTGTCGTATTATAACAGTAAACTCATCAATATCAAATCTATTAAGATATTGACTAGTAGCGCGGGAAAATAGTTCTGAGGAACCAATAATGTTGGCTTGATTTTAAATTGAGGGCATGGTTTGATATCCAGGAATAACCTCATTGGCTCCCTCGCATTCTTTCCCACGCTGTCAACTGATTTCAGCCGAGTGTCGTATTATATAAACAAATTCAAACTCAAGCCTTTCTTAACCTCCATAAAATTCCACATAACAGCAAATATCAACGATAGCTAAATCTTCCCTATCCAAAAGTATCTTGATACTTCCGGAGAATTAAAAATCTAGCAATAACTCAACTTAAGACTGATTTACATATTTTCAAAAATCCCTTACTCACGTCCGGAATAAATAAATAGTAAAACAGACCTACCACACTTAAATGCTGAATAGGTTAGGTCGTTGTTTAATTCCTGACTCGCAGGTCACGAGGTTGAGAAATTCAATACAAGGTTGTATTCAATTTATTCATGCCTTGTATGAATCATAGTTTTATGAATGTTGATTTCTATTATAGAATATTAATAAAAATAAATAATTCTTTGCCAGAATTAATGGAAGTTCTTGACGAACTTTCCATATTAAAATCTTTGTTCATACGCCTTAATTGAGCTTTACGCTTTAGATTATTAAATTCAAAAATAACGCGAGTAAATTTTCTGCTTTCTCCGATTCGAAAACAGTCTGCGGATTCCGAGGTCCTATGAACCGTAAACTTTTTAGTGGTTTTAAAATTTATTTGAGTAACAAGAGATAGAATAATTTAGTGCTCTTCTTTGTTTCCTTCTAAGGCAATAACAAATGGGGGAAAGTTCATTAGTTCCCGAGGGCAAGCGACCGAGGAAGATAAACTTGTTAGCTCCCGAGGCTAGCAAAGGAAGATAACTAGTTAACAAATTAGATGTTGAAATACCACCATAGGTGGTATTTGGGCTGGCGCCATGGCGGTAAAGTAACTTTTAAATGCTACTTTTTCTGCCAATAAACTTTCCACTATCAAATTGTTTTACTTATAAAAATTTCAGTTCTAAAAAGTAAAATAATCTTTCTCAAGGAAAGAGATAAATGTCAACAAAGCATATTACTGTGCGCCAATACCCTCATAAAGTTTATGCAAATTTTATTACATGATTTAAGATATTATAATCCATTTATACTCGTGTAAAAGAAATGTTTTCTTAGCATTTCCTGTTCTTTCTATTTTTAAAAAAGGAAATTTATGAATTCTAGAAAAATCTCGGTGAGGTAGACAAACCTGATTTTTCTGAATTTTTAAATTTATTCTGACCTTGAGATTATTTTTAATTCTTATATATTTTCTTTTATTATTAATTAAATTGGTTATCAAAACTGATACAATTTTTACGCGTCAATTTTATTTTCAATTTTTTATCTTCAGATTGCTCTACAGAATAGTCTGTAGTCTACATATAAGAAATATTATAGGACCCCTATTGGTTGAATTTTGGAACATCGTAAAAGTAACCTGAACATCGGTGATTATTATTATATTAAAATCTTTGTACATTTCGCAAATTAAAATTTTGTACCTGAACAGTTCAAAATTGTTTATAATATAATTGTTAAAATATATACTCCTCATAATATAATTTTTATATTATATTATTGTAACAATTACAATAAAAGACAAATACAATGTTTGAAAAGTCAAAAACTTTGTAACCTTAACAAACTCTTGATGAATGGTAGTATTAGGTTATACAGAGCCCCCAAAATGATGTATCAAAACTCTAAATGTATGTAGATAGGATAGAGTATGCCCTCTCTAGTAATATATCTCTTATGAGTCTACAATAGACTTTTGATTATAACTTTCCGAAAAATAACACTAAACATTTGACATCTGCATGCATAGAGTTATAATTTAGATGGGGCATAGTCCATCTCAATACAATGAAAGCCATGAAACTTCGTTTTGGGGCTCTCAAGGGCTCGGATAACCTCACTAAAACATCCTTTAAGAGTGAGTTAAGGTTATAATAAATCAATTATTTTCGGCTTCCCGCACATAGTTTGTAATTTAATTTACATTTTTAACGTTCTTCTATATAAGTTACTATAATTTTGTACTGATTATTTGATTATATTTTTAACGAAGGTGTTCTGATTACTTTTTCTATGTTTCAAAATTCAAGCAATACAGCCCCTCTAGTAATAATATCTCCATGTCTGCGTGTATCAAGCATCAGATCAGTATATCAGTATATTCAAACAAATTTAACTCAATTTGTATTCTTTAGTTATATATTATAATCATATATTTTGTATAACCTTTGATTAAGGTTAAAATTAGAAATGTAGGTAAATGTGGCAAATAAATGTTAAATTTAACTTCGCACTAAATACTGTGAAGTTAAATAGAATTGAAAGGCTCTTTACGTGAGTAGAAGTTATTATATTAGAGGTAGATATTTATTACTTTTTCTCTCCACCTCACGCTATATACCTCACAGTATATAGGAAAAGTTTTGTTCAAATACTTTAATTTAAATTCAAAAAAGGAAATATGCAAATTAAATCAAACAAACTTAAAAAAGTCAATTTACTGCTTTTTATAATTAATGAATGTTATGACTTGTTAATAATAATAATAAGTACTGTGTTTAATGTGTACTTATTACTTAATTGTGTGAGTAATTGTATACTTGCTGCTTGGGTAACGAGATTTTCTTAGCATAATATATAATTGATTATTGACGCTGTATAAATATGTATTTCTCTTCCGCATTCTAGACAGCGGCAATTATGTAGTTATTGTTACATATAGTCGCTTAGTGTAATAAAGGTGCGTTCGTGTGGATGTAGATAAACAACTGCTTACGGTTGTATTCAATTCTTCAACGTATTCCAAAATGAAGCTGCTTCTGTTGCAGCCGCTGTATCTTGCTAGCGCTGCAATAGTATCTCTTACATTTTTTTGGAACGGAGGTTATTCTTATTTTATGTTATAAAAACATTTTTATCAAAACCTCTTGCTTTGTTTAGGTTATATTATCATTGCTCGTGAGGATGTTAAAATATTTAATCCCAAAAATAAGTAAAGAAAACAATTTAAAAAAGAACAGCGTAATAATCATTACCTAGTAAAGCAGAATGGACAAAGCAATTCGACAATATGCTCGATTTCGCTGGGTGTTTTTCTCGAGCGTTCCCGCCAAAAAGTTAGTTTTCCAGCAGACATCTTGATGCCAAGCAGTTTCATTTTGAAAACGTTTTTTTTTGTCTTAGCTGAATAAGTGATTGATGGATTACTTAGTACGTTTTTAATTAAAAGTATTTAGCTTTATTTTTTTAAGACCTGCTCCATAATATTAGATTATTTTACCTGGCGGTAAAGTGGGATTTTCTTCATTTATTGACAATCAATAGCGTAAAAGTACATAATTTGCTGCCGCTCTCAAAAAAATTGTGTATCGATCGATGTATCGATAAATAAAATAAATATTTTGTCTACATGTTATTTTGATGCAACAATAGCAGCTAATCGATGTCAATTTTATTCCCTAAATATTTTGAAATGCGTTTTGAGTATGAAAGTTATTAGGAATTGTGAGACAATGGACCACATTTAGTGACAATCATCACTAAGATTTGCCAACAAAACATACAACAACATCATAAGCATAACAGACTATCTCTGTTGCTCACATTAAAAAACAGTTTTCAAACCAATACGTTCCTATTAGGAAGTCAGATGAAGTAGGTGGTTAATTCTGTCAAACCCTTGACGAATTTTAATTGCCACGTGCTGATCAAGTATTATGATGTAACCTTCATCTTTTTGATTATAAACAATGTTACATAAAAAGAATAATAAATTAATATCCTTTGATTTTATATTCATAATAAATAAAAAAAACCAGTTATTTTCCCCGTAAGAAATTCTAAAGCAAAAAAATATACATAAAAGCATATGTATGGAACATTCATAAAACAGAGTATAACTTATATTAACTCGAATTAGATTTGATTTATTACTTTCTGAAGAACTGATATCAAATCAAATTTATTCTGAGTTCCTGTTCTTGTAATATTGACCTAGATCAAAGAAAAATTATTTAAATTTAAAAATAACACGACTCTCTGCTTAGCTACATTTGTAATTTGTTTTTAAATAAATAATAAATTAATCAGTGATTATAATGTCTATTTTGGAATTGAAATAAAATTATCAAAATATAATATTTTGCGATTGAAAGAAGTGAATAAATAGCGACATTATTGTTCTTTCGTATCATGTGTTTTTACATGACTTTTGTACTTAAGTATTTCGAAGTTTCGGTCTGCTCGGCTCCCTATTATCATTTTTGTTTAAAACAAGAATGGATAGTTCACTAATTCTCTATATTTTTCTTAATCAAAATCACAAAAAGAATGACTTAAAAATAAACATTATAAATATATTAACTCTCACTGTCATCTGTCATTCATTCATTTTTAACAATTTTCAAAGCGGCTTTGACATAAATACACTAGCAACGCTTTCCAAAATGAAGTTGCTGTGCAGTAAGATGGACCCTAGGGTTCTAGAGTTAAGGCGGAAATCCTAACGCTCGAGCAATACACGCAGCAAAACGAGCATATGGCCTATATGCTTCATACTAATCTTATGAGTGACCTTTTATCTATTTCAATTTATTTTTGTATTTTTATTTTATTGCATTGATGTTCAAAATTTTATCATAAACTCTTAACACTATTCAAGCCACTTTTATCAACATTTACTTTTTTCCCGGAATGTAAAAAAAGCTAATGCCGCCACTCTGGCGGCATCAGCCAGAGTGGCGACATCAGCCTGTCAGTCTTTGCACTCTGTGAAGACTGACAGGCAATTCCACTACCACTAGGAATTGCTCAACTACTCTCACTAAAACCGCTCGATATAATTGCCGACAATCTATTGAGCAATAGACCCGCTGACTGGGGTAGACCAGTCACGGAGCCCGCCATTTCGGCCGCCTCCCAAAAAAACCTTTGACATAGATGCTGACCCCACAGTTGTTAGGGGCATTAGCATCCGTTCCTACAATAGCAGCTCCAACGCTTCATCACCTGTGAATATTATGGGTGATGCAGGGATTGGGATTACAACTGAAACTAGGACATTTATTAAAAATTAATGTGAGATAACCTATTATTTTACTATAACCTCCGTTTCAAATAGAAGGAAACAAAATTATTGCAGCAGTAGCAAGATCGAGCGAAAACACATAAAGCAGCTTTATTTTGGAATGTTTCGTAGGTATCGTATTGAGACAGCTCGTATCGACTCTTTTTAAAACACTTTTGAATTTCTTGGATGTAAATCACCAAGATGTCATATTGGTGATTATTATTGCTATAAAAAGTTATCGCAATAATTACTGTTATAATCCTTTCTCTTCTCTAGGAAAGAAGAAGCAAATGGTTTTTAAGATACGGAGTTAAACCACAATACTTATAATTCTCAAACTTATAATTAATTAAATTTTTTAAATTTTCAGATTAACAAAATGATAAAAAATAGTAACTTGAAATCACTTAAGCAATGTGGTTAAATTAAGGAAATAATAAAATAATTGTAAAAAAGTAATAATTTAAAAATAAAAAAGTTATTAAATTACCTTTACGTAAAATCATAAAATGCCGCACCCAAATAAATAAAATAATTGACATTTTCATTTATTAAACAAAAATACATTTATTTGAATGACAAATGACAATTTTTAAAATCGAGACAGGAAATATTATTAAAATTAATACGCTCAGTGGCTTTTTAATTACTTTAAACAAATGGACGGTATTTGTTTGAGGACAAAAATAAATTGGTTGTCTGCTTTATAAGAAAAATAGTCCTACTTGTATGAAGTGTGACACTGATTTAGCTTGCACCTACTGCATTTCGTAATAACTAATTATTCATTAGTTCAATTAATCATAGGTATAATTAAACGATAACGTGATAATAAATACTTATAAAGGTTGACTTATGCTTGAAGTGAATTAACATCTTATCCAGAACATGCGAAAATGTCAATTTTTCACTTAGTTCAAATTCCTTTGACTGGTTTGCAACTTTTCCAAGGTTTTCTGGCCAGAGCGGTTCTTTTAAAATCTCTATTGGACAAGCACTGGAGATCATCTCTCTTCTAGTATTTATTCTTTTAATATTCTCGTCTAGGACGACCCACATGTATTCACTATTTTTTTCTGTTCACGTCCTTCTGCAATTGCACTTTCTAAAGTTGGGAGTATTAAAACCAAGTTGGGTGACATATCAATGTGCCTCTTCATTTTCTAACCATATCCTTTCAGCGAACTTTTAAAGAAGTCACGTTAGCGTAATACAAGAATAGTTTCGAGTGTTAAAAGTGTTAGAATAGATAAGATACATGATGGTAACCGCATTAAAGAGTTTTGGTATAGTTTTCTACAAACATAAGAAATAATTTACTCTATGACATCAAAAGCAATAAAGTAGTAAATCAAAGAACATATGATTCACCCAAAATTTGCTCAACATTAATATAAAACATCACCTTATAAACTCTTTTCTTCTCATCTCACTGTCCATGTTTCTCTACCATACAATGACAACTCTCCAAATTCACAATAAGTTTTTAGGAAGTAAACTTAATTTAGATAATAATATTTTTGAGAATTAAATCTCTTTTCATCTAATCAAATTCTAATTACATGATGATTTCTATTTCCTATACCTTCACGACTTCTTACAAGTGATTTTATCTTAAATCATACTTCTATGGTAGTTAAACTCAATAACAACTATACATTTAACGATCATTCGTTGTTATTGTAATAGAGTCCTACACATAATGGGTAATGAAGTCACTATTTCCATGAAGTACAATTAGACCCAAAGACTGGGTTTTTAACCAAATTCCAACTTTCTAACGTAGACACACTAGGAAATTCCATGATAACAGACACACACACACTTTGATCAGATTTGGTATAAACTAAATTTCTCAGGGGGTCTTGAAAACGCCTGAAACGGATGATTCAGTTAAATTCCCGGTTTTAAATTTTTTTGCAAACTCAATACTTTGTCTAGATACCTACGTAACACGCGAGGGAAAATAATAAAAACCCTTGATATGCACCAAATTATATTATGCAAAAGACAGTTTAAATTCCTGACGAATGGTTTTTGTGTAAGAAATATCTATGACTACAAATAGATATTCCTTTCTCAAATAAAAAAAATGATCTGCCGAATAATAGCCAATTTCCATACGTTGAAAATGTTTTGGCTAGGAGATTGTCATCCAATCAATACATAGGTATCTCGCATCTCAATAACTCAAATATAGAAAGGATTAGATAATAGATATAATAAAATAAAAGAATAAGGCACAAGTTGTCTATGTACAAGACCTTGACCGAGTGACTAATGTGAACGAGGTGAGGTTAGTGACCGTATCAGTGCGGTTAGATCTCACAGCTAATCCCTTGTCTTACAGAAAGGTTAATCAGCTGGTATTATGTCATCTACCAGCTGTTTTAAATACATCCAATGAGCGTTTTAATTAAGAATAAACAATTAAATACAACTAGAACCAGATAAAGAACATAATAAATAGAGAAAATAGTATTGATAAAGTCAAATAAAGTCCAGTTAAGTGTAGAGTGTTCAGTAATGTCTAGTGGTTAAGCGGAAAGTCAATCTTCGCTCCGCTATTTAGTTTAGAAGCAATAGAGTAAAATGAGTAAAAACACCCTAAATGGGCTTTTCCGCTTATTTTCGACTATTTCTAAAGGCCATAAGAGTCTTATCTAATATGTCTTTTTAATGTTAATAGTGTCAAACTGTTCAGGATAGCCTTATTTTAAAGCAGAATAGAGTTAATATACGCTCAGTTACCTATTTGCTAAAAAATGTGACAAAAACAAAAAATGCTCAAAAAGTGCTATTTTTCGCTCTATTTTGCACTTCTTTGCTACTCAAGCCTCTTTTTAAGGTCCAAGGAATTGAAAAGAACGTTTCTATTTGGTACAACGATCGTGTGTGACGCACATCAGAAACCTAGTTCAGTGACTAGATAGTTTGTTCGAAAAGTTTGCTAAACAATTCACATTTTTTAATTCGTTGAAAAGTAGAATTTTGTTCGGGATGAAGTTATAGTAATAGTAATAATGGATAGTAAAAATTATAGTAATATTGGATTTTATTATTAAAGCCAATATGCAGCAATTTTTTATTTCTTGGAAAAGTCTGCAAATTCGAGGGATAACTGTAAGAATGATCCATACGAATTGGTTTTATATGCTGTACTCTATGGACTCGACAATTTAAGTAAACTTTAGTATTTTAGAAAAGATTATCTCAAAACAACTTTGTTTTTACAAACAGTAAGCTACAGCATATCTAACAATAAGTAGGCTACAGCCTGCTTATTGTAAGATGCTACTTATTCCTACTTATTTCAAGATACTCTTAACTGTCAAAGCTCATAAAGATGTAACAAAGCATACAAAACCTACTACTTTATCCTTCAAAAGCATTGCACTTTTAATTCATGGTTTTACTTCATAGATCCTTCTTATTTCATAGCAATAAAATTGTAGTTCAGTTTAACACTAATTCCATATATTTATCAACCTTTACTATATACTCGTCTATCTTCATATCGCCACCTTCATTTTCAAAACAACCCTATCTGACACTTAAAATCAATGCTATCTGTTTCCTAAACGCGGAAGTTGGTATCATCTGTTCTAAAGGTTTCATTAATTCCTTCACATGCATCGTATACCTTTTGCAGTTCAAAATAAAGACATACTGCACAGCACACAGGCGTAGTGATTATTCCATATCGCCTTGATATTGATTAAGTGCAGCGTTTATTCCTAAGCCTTGTTATATTTTCGAATTGCAATCTATTTACAGTGAATTAGTATATTATTAATCCTTAGTCTATGGTTATTATTTCCTTAATTGGTATAGCTATGTTTTTATTGCAATTAAATGAGTTATTTTATGATCATAGCTATTAATTATTTTATGACTTCGTTATTACATGTTTTGACATTTCCAGTTTGTGTTACCTTACCTTTATACTTTTTATTTATTGACTATACTATCTATTGTAGTAAAATAAGTTCAAAACGATAATAAAATCAGATTTCGGAATCAAAAAGAGTGAAAGACTACTTTATAATCCAACTAGTAAATGATGTAACAAGGCTTATATATTTTTGCTGCGTGAAATTGTTTGACAAGCGAAGCGAATCAATAATTAATTTCTAGAGCAGCTATGTTGCATATAGTATTTTTTTGAGGGGGGTTTTATTTCCGTCTATTCCATTTCAGTCTATTCCATTTCCGTCTATTCCATTTCAGTGTATTCTACTTCAGTCAATTCTATTTCAGTCTACTCCATTTCAGTCTGTTCTATTTCCGTCTATTCAATTTCAGTGTATTCTACTTCATTCAATTCTATTTCAGTCTGTTGCATTTCCGTCTCCATTTCAGTGTATTCTACATTCAAATTTCAGTCTGTCATTCCGTCTCCATTTCAGTGTATTCTCATCAGTCATTCTATTTCTGTTCCATTTAAGTCTGCTCCATTTCAGACTTTCCTTTTATTATATTCACGCTCCGGCGTCTGCAAAAATTAGTTATTGTTACTATTATTAAAAAAAATACTTATTTTCCACTCGTTTTCATTCGTTATTTCCTGGGTTTAAACCTAGAAAATTTGCCGTAAACACACATTTTCAAAACTAACCAACTTAATTTTTCTCGTTATGCGATCTACGTTTCTAAGCTAAAAAAATAGTTTAATAAATCTGCATTTTAGACGATCTGAAGTGGAGACTTTACCGTAGTAGTATACTTTACGAAAACCTCGACCCATTTCCATCTTGTATTATCTTTAATATTTCATTCTCAATTATTAGCGACTCTTCGTCATAAAATTATGCTTATTTTATCACTGATTATGTAAGTAATCAAGTGAGTATAAAGTTAGTTATCAAATAAATTACTTAACATCATTGTGTTACATAATTATGTAACATCACATGTACTTAAATTATTTGACGTTTTCGAAACTAATTTTATCCATTATCAGAGGATCTTCACATCGTTTTTCGAGAATGCATTAAGTCATTTAAAAGTTGTTTCTATGCTATTAAAATATTAATAAATTTTACTCTATCTCAAGTAATGTTCATGAATACCGTCCTAAGTAAATGGTTAAAATTATTTAACCATTATGATTCAAAAAAATTTTTTTCGTCGTTGATGTACAAGGAATGGCAAAGAACCGACTAAGTCTAACATCAACTCCATACTGTTAAATTAAGCAAGCGAGGAACTCGATTTTTCTTAAAACTCGTTTTCTCCCTTCTTTTGAACCAAGTTAATTGCCAGAAGATACCCACTATGTTTATCGTGTAAATTTATGTAGTGGGCCCATTAGTTCATGTTTTTTTCATCTTGCATTTATCGATGAATGAACTTTCTTATAAACCTTAAATTAATTTTTTTTTCCTATCTCTTATTCCCCATTCTCATTTATCATTTTAATATGGCTGACAGAACCGTAACACAGTAGTCTTGGTCGCTTAGATTACGAAAACACTAGTTTATTTGTAAACTAGTGATGTTAAAGTATAAGGATTAGCTGGAGTTTTGTTTCTTTTAGTGTCGGCTTGTTTGATAACTGACCTTTCTTGTAAGCTCCTTTGGGAGACCACCGACTGCTAACTGTTCAGTCTTTTTATCTCCCTCAGATATACTTTGAGGGCTACCTGACTTAATTTGTTATCTTCTTCAACGAACCCTTTGAGAGCAACAGATATATTTTGTTGTCTTCTAAATTAATTTATACAATTTAACAATGTATCCTAACATAATGAGGCCTACTTTTAATAAGAGTAGTATTAATGATTATAGCATCTTTATTTAATTTTAATTTCATATTTAATAAAATTATACTATTTTATTTAAATAAATTAAAATAAACTTAAGTGAATAAAGTAAAGTAACTATAATAAAATCAACTGACGTTTATTCATCTAAATTAAATTTTTAAATAAACTATTTTATGTTTGATTTTTAGGGCCTTTTTGTACTGCAATAGGGCCCTGATCAAATAGGTTAAGGACCCCTTGAGGCCCTAGTATTCCGTTTGGGACTTTTACAGGACCTAGTATAAAGAATGGGGGCCTTATAGAACCTAAATCTAAGTAACAAAGTGAGAATAATTTTAGTACTAAAAATATTCAAATACTAAAGTAAAGACAGGTGGAGGCCAGGAGTGGCTGCGACGAGGGCAGGGGTTTGTCTATAAATGATTTAGAGTGCTAAACCATTCATAAATGGTTAGCATAAAAAACAGTTAATAACAATAAATCTCAGACTCACTATAAGATAATTGCTTTTCAAATTATATTATTTTTATTAATATTAAATTTATATCGAATACACAAGTAACTTTATCAAGAAGGTATAATCTACTAATTATCTTCAAAGCAGTTTCCTAAACTGTTGTATATTTTGTTATTATAGCTCGATTATCATGATTAAGTCATTACATATAACGTATTATTATTCTTAAGCGTGAGAAAACAAGTTAATTAGAACTGAGTTCGTTTAAATTAAAAGGACAGCTCCCTTATTATTAAGCGCATTAAAAATAAATAGGAATAGGTATATTTATGATTGTTTATTTACGTTTTTTGTAATTTTACACAAATCTACTCTTTATGCGAGTTGAAATAGAGAGTTATTATATAGAGGTTAAGTAAACTATTATCAGAGCTATTATTTCTAAATGCAGTGACGAAAGGAAAAATAAAAAGAATAGGTTAATTGGATTCAATATTACACATTCTCACTACTTCTAACTCGCTTCGCTCGCCCACACACAATAAAAAATGCCAAATTTTAACAAAATTAGCTCTTTTTCTGATTTTTAAGAATTGAAAAAAATCTAATCTCCTCATTCGATAAAATTAAACTAATGCTGATAAAAATATGAAACTTTGTTCATTTGTTGGTCTTGTATAGTACTACATGCGTGATAAAGTAGTTCTCACATCGATCCAATAATTTTTTAATTTTTTAATGTTTTATTTTTTTTAGTCAATAGTGACGGTCAATATTGTCACACAGAACAATTATTTTACGGAGAGCAAAACTGGACTTTAAGGTTAATTTTTGTGTTAAGTTCCTACCCTCTAGAAGACACACACAAGGAACCACGATGATAACAGACACACACACACTCAGATAGACAACTTTGGAAAAAATTATTCAGGATGTAATAAATCTCCCGAAACGGATTATTCAATTATTCAGACGAAACCTTGATTCCGGATGTTTATTGCAGAAACAATACTTTTTCTATATATGTACGATAACTACTATACTACATTATCTACATTACGATAACTATACTATAACTACATTATCTTTTTTAGATGTAACATCATATGTGATAGAAGGCAGTGTAACTATAAAATAATTTATTAAAAAAAAGGAAAGTGAAGGCCATATCATGGCCTCTTAGTCAGTGCTGCTAACTTCAAGAATTTTTAATAGCTGTCTATTACAGTTGCACTTCATTTCAATTTAAGATGCTCGTGTTACTTCACTTTTATTTATTTAATACATAATTATTTATTAAAACATATGTTTTAAATAAATGTTAAGAATAATAAACTGCGTAGGCTTCCGCGGTTATTGTAATGAAGATTTAGGTCTTCCGGTGGTGACCGCGTCAATGTAGATGAAGAATCTAACGTTGAATTCAGTTTTGTAGAGCATTGTGTTTCTATCCATAATGTCCAACATCCCTAAAGATGCCTCCCACAGTGGAAGCGAAACGTCGGTCACCACCGAAAGACCTAAATATAATGTTAAAAATGTTTAGTTAAATATTAAAAAATAATAAATACAAATAGTGTACTTATTTTTTTGTTTGATTGTAATAAATAAACAATGACAAGTGACACATGCTGACTCTTGACTGATTAGACTAAGCTGTCTAGCTTGGTAAAATTCAAATATGAGGTATTAAAACACTTCAAAAGGATAATTCATTTAAATGTTAGTTTTAGGTTTTTAAAGCAAACACATTACTTATCCATTTACTTACAGTATAAATAAGAAAATGTAAAAAAAAAGAATCTTTGTTATTTCTTACAATGAAATCGATAAAACGAAAGGATAATTAAGTGAAATGAAAAGAGATTAGCCTGAAGAAGGTCTCTATTGCGAAATGTGAGGATTCTTAAGTGGCCCAGGGTCAGTAAATACTGTAATATAAATAACTATTATATCCAGATTGATAAATATCTTTAACGCACAGTCAAGTAAACATTAATGGGTTGCGGCTTCTGCGTTGAAATAGTCTGTGGTGTTCCGGAAAATATATCATAAACTTAGGTGTCATGAAAATTCATAAAGATAAAGTACTAGAGTGGGCATACCTCAAAACTAATGTTTTGAGGTAAGCCTTTTTTAAGGTATAATACATTTGCATTATCAGAAACGATTTGTTCAATATTTTTTTTTTTTGTAGTGTTATAATTTTTAACAGATTTTAAAAGAATATTGGTGACATTTTTTTTAACAGCCTGGTGACACTTGTGAATACAAGCAAGGGCCTCCCCTTATTTAAGGGGGTATTGACGGTTATTATAATTTGTTAATTCTATAATTATAATACTATTCTAATTGCGTTTGTTTTAGTCATAAAAAATTATGTTTAGTTAATCTAGATAATATTTAATAGTTTTTTTCCACACATGCCGGTCTAAAGCTGTTCTAATGCTACAGTTTCCTCAGCTTTTCGTTGAACTCATCTTTCCATCTCCTCTCTTGTTGACGTTTTTTCCTCTTCTCTATTGGGTTCTATTCAAGGCTTTTATGGGCCCATCTGTCTGGATCTATACTTATGACCAGTCCAGCCCATTTCCATTTTATTTTATGAACCTGTTTCATTAAGTTTTTATATTTTCTCTCCTTAATATTGTTTTTTGTGTTTTTCTGATGCCTAGACTTGATTTTAACATTTTGAATTGAGTAAAGACTAACTTCTGATCTTGTTTTTGGGTTATACTCCACGCCTGACTTCCGTAAAGGATTGCTGGATATATACAACTTTGTAGAGTGTTTTTGTGTTTTAAACTTTCTGGCACTAAACTTTTTATTATTCTTTTTAGGGACCAAAATTTCTATTTAATAACAAAATTTATTAACCTTAAGTTTTATCCTCTGAGACTTAGGGTCATTTTTTTAAGTTGTCACTAGCAAAACTGAAGTTAAACTACCTTAAGCTTTAAATAATCTTGACATTTTAAGAACGAGCGAAGCGAATTTAACTTTGTAGAGAAAAGTATTGATTTCTTCACTTATGTTTTTCAGTTATTGTTTTCCATAGCTTCAAAATCCCTGTTAATTTCTAGTTTTAGCTGGTGTAATTATTACAGCAAATCGTGGAAGCATTATGACTTGTATAAACTTAATTGCAATGTACACTTGTTAAAAACACGCTTTCTACTGTAATATTATCTTTTGATATTGGAATTACAATAAAAGTTAAAATGTACTTTCAAGGTGAATTTTTCCTTCAATACTTTACCTTCTCCGTTCCAAAGTACTTATCGGTAGCTTATCATCACGTATTGTCTAGTTCTTTGACTTCTGTTCATAATGTATATTTGTTTATATATATATATATATATATATATATATATATATATATATATATATATATATATATATATATATATATATATATAAGAAAACAGAAAACTAGACAATATGACATTAAGACGTTTTATCACAAAAAAATGAGTTCGTTCAAAGAAGGACACACGTAATTTTAACTGCCATGTACATAAATATAATACTAGATATAAGAACAATTTAAGAAAAAAACAACAAACTGAAAAAACAACTAAATATAATTTAATTCATGCAGGGCTAAAGCTGTACAAGTTACTACCTGAAAACATAAGAGCCCTTGAAGAGAGTAAAAAAAATAATAAAAAATAGAGTTGTGGAGTCCAGATATAAGGAAAAATAAAAAAACAAGTCTCTCCACTGATGTTAACATCAGTGGAGAGACTTGTTTTTTATTTTTCCTTTAAAAAAAATAGTCTTTTAAAAAATCCCTCGTACAATGTAGAGGAATTCCAATCCATAAATTGTAACATATAATTTTTTGTTGTGACTTTTTAAAATTAACATAAATGTATATTATTTTAAATAAAGGATTTATTCATTAAAAAAAATCAAAAATTTCAGTTTATTATAATAGACTGAAATATTTTGACTTTGATTTTTTATTACTATAGCAAGGGTTTTGATTAAGTACATGGAGACAAGGGCTTATATTGGTTTATGCTGATCCCCATTAGAGATTTAATAAACCATTAAACTTATTCTTACTAAATGCTAGCACTTGACAACTAATTAAAACCAAAGCTATACATAAGAAATACATAAATCTTTATAAAGGAAAATACAACGACAAAGCTAATAATTTTGGCAATGACCTCCGTTCAGGTTCAAATCAATTGGTGACCAGTCACACGAACAAACAGGCCGCAACGTTGATTACATCTGATTGATCAGTCTTTATGTTCATAGTTTATGATTAGTTTTGCTGGTTTTGAAAAATTTATAAAGAATTATAAAAAAAAACTTTTTATCAAAAATTTGTGCTAAGAGTAGTTTATTTAAGATCTTTTTTTACATAAAATGGCCTAAATTAGTATATCTGCTTGCTAAATGACTGACTATATTGAAATTTCCGTCATCCAAACAACCATAAGCATTATTTATTGTTAAAAAATTCGATAACATGGATAATCAATTTCCAAAGGTATTATTTATTTATTAATTTGATAAATATCTTAATCTAATAATTCCGCTATAACACCTATCCCATTAGCGAATTTTATTCCCGAAGGCAAATCGCTAAAAGTATTAAGGGACGATATGTGGCCAAAGTTTTTTCCAATTTCTTATAATAAGCTATAATTATATGCAGGTCTTACAGGCATGTATAGCTTGATTTCCTGTATGCAAACAATTTAATCATCTATAACAAACTATTACTACGATCTAAGAGAGTCACGAGATCAAACACGATTTCAATGCCGGGATAAGAGTTAACTTAACGACTAAACAGCATAGTACCCAGTATTCCACTAATATCGAAATAGCCAAGAATATACCTCAATTAACTAAACAATATAGGACCTAGTAATATCAAAATAGCCAAGATTATACCTCAATAAAACTAAACAATATAGGACCTAGTATATCAAAATACCCAAGAATATACCTCAAATAAAACTAAACAACATAGGACTAGTAATATCAAAATACCCAAAATATACCTCAATAAAACTAAATATAACCTAGTAATATCAAAATACCCAAGATATACTCAAAAACTAAACAATATAGACCTAGTAATCAAAATACCCAAGAATATACCTCAATAAAACTAAACAACATAGGACCTAGTAATACCAAAATACCAAGAATATACCTAAAAAAACTAACAACATAAACCCAAATACCAAGAAAACACAACATAGGACCTAGTAACAAAATACCAAGAATATACCTAAAAAAAAACTAAACAACATAGACCTAGTAATATCAAAATCAAGAAATACCTCAAAACTAACAACATAGACCTAGTAATATCAAAATACCCAAGAATATACCTCAATAAAACTAAACAACAGCTTGCCCTAAAATATTGAAAATATTGCAGATATTAGTGAATTTACTGAAACGTGTAACTGTATCTTTTATTAAAATATCCTTCGTAGGGAGTAAATAATTTTTCTGTTTTTAACACTAAGTAACTCTGGTTTTAAATTATTAATAATTATAATTATAAATTATAATTAACTCGTTCTTAAACTAAATTTATAAAGACAATCAAGTATATTAAAGTTTATTTATTTGTATATTTTATTTTGTACTTACTATTATTTATTAAATTTTTACTTATAATATAATTTAATCTATGAGAGCAACATAGAGATCAGTCCGATTCCAAAATATTTATTCCGGAATTGGATAATTTCAACATTATAGTGATAAATATCAGAGTTCAAATATAAGAGTTCATATTAAATCATATATCAAATATAAGAGTTCATATATCAAATATAAGAGTTCAAATTACGTGATTTTATTATTATTTATTTATTTTTGCAGGTGATGGGTACCCTAGCTCAACTATCAGTGCTGAAGTCAGGTGGCAATAGATCGAACATATATGTTAATATAGAAAATGGAATAAGGCTAATACAGTTATATGAGAACAAAGCTACAACATGCCCTCAGAGTACTGCGCTTATATATCCAGGTATGTACGCATTGCTTATAGTGCGAGTAGATATTCTAAGTAGAGTATCGCCTATTTAGACAATCCTGGTTAAACCTAGGTAAGCTTTAACTAGGACGACTTTACTACGTCTTGATAATAACAATATACTTTATTTTCAATAACTATAAATAGATTTACGAAATTCAGAATAATTTATCTGAAGTAAATATCTACGCTATTAGTGAAGAAACGGAACTTCGCATGCGATGGACTTAGAGAATTGTTCATTAGCAGCTCGAGCGAGGCGAGAGTTATAACCAGAGACTTTAGAGCTATATAGACATATTACGTATCAATGGTAGACAAACCTTATTGTTAAATAAGCTGTTCACTTAAAACCTGTATCGGTTTTTGCATCTTTGGTTTTATGAAAAAAGAACAATTTATTTGGTTCCCAGTCTATAGCAAATATAATTAGCTAATAAATTTTATTTTTTCAGATTTGAATGGTAAAACATGGCGTATAAGTCATGCTGAGCTAGCTATCTGGACAAACAGACTTGCTCGTGGTCTATCATCCCTCTGCGGATCAGCCCAACCTAATGATGATGGTGATAGGATCATAGCTGTATCAATGTCACCATCCCATAAGTTGGTCGCGACATTGTTAGCCATATGGAAATGTGGTGGTGCATACTTACCACTAGTTCCAAATTCTCCTCCAGAGAGAACAAAGACACATACTTATGAATCAAAACCTCTACTCGTTATTACTGATGATGGTAACGTTTTATTGTCTGTACTTAAAAACAAAAATTAGAAATTCTGGAGGATCTCTAAATATTGTTGAAATTTCATAAGAGATCGAATATTTCCACCAGATCTATCATTCCAAAATATGTTTCAGCCCTTTAAGAAGTTACAACAGGGTTTAGAAAAGGCATCTCTTATTCAATGACTACTCATCAAAATATTTTGATGACTTAATGCATCTATTAAAGTAGCAGTTATATCTAATAGTGATCCGTTTTTTCTTCTGTTGGTCTCCATAATTTAACATTTTACATTTGATATTGGGCACTAATTGGACACTAAGTAATTTTAATTATTTACTGCAACATTTCGCTCTTAACACAAAGTTTATTTATAGAAATTTAATAATTTATAAAAGCATGAAAGTAATTTTATCCGTTCCAATCATTAGATTGGAAAAAAAGATTAGAAAAAATATTAATTTTTCCTAACATATTTCAGATGATGACAGTTGTGCCTACGGCAAAATCGCACGAGTTAAATTTGGTGATTTAGATAGAGATACAGAAAACATTCAAGACCATCCGTTAAGACAACACGAAATGTTGCCTCCATCTCAAGACAGGACAGCGATCATTCTTTATACATCTGGAAGCACTGGAATTCCAAAAGGTAACTTTTTATAGTTGTAAATCCTAATTTGTCTATTTTATAACGTCTACTTTACTGTTTATAACCACGTTTATTTTTTCTTTGTTTAATCTTTCCACTCGAGTGTTTTTATACTTATTTTATACTATTAATTAGACAATGTCCTCAGAATTACTGTTCGTAACTTAAGAGGACTTTGCTTTAGTTTTATCATTCGTTTTCCTTTTAAAAATTCCACAATAGTTTAACAATGCTAACTGTGATTATCTATATAACATCTTCGTTATTTTTTTTTTGCCCTTCATTGTCCCACTAAACTATTGTCTAGAGTAGCGACTATTGTCACTACTTTTTAATTCACCTCGTAAATTTTAAAATTCTGTTTATTTTAACTTCAATTTTCAGGCGTTTGTATTGTTGTTAACAATGCTAACTGCGATAATCTAAATAACATCTTCGTTACTTTTTCTGCCCTTTATTGTCCCACTAAACTACTGTTCTAGAGTAGCGACTATTGCCTCTACTTTGTTATTAACCTCGTAAATTTTAAAATTCTGTTTATTTTAACTTCAATTTTCAGGCGTTCGTATTGTTGAGAGTGCGATAATCAATAGGTTAGAATGGCAGTGGAACGAATTCCCTTACCTTGATACTGAGGAAACCTGTGTCTTTAAAACTGCCCTCACATTCGTCGATTCCGTATCGGAAATATGGGGACCTTTGTTAGTACCAGGACAACCAAGAGCTGTTCTCATTTTGCCAACCTTGCTGACTAAAGATCCTCATAGACTTATATCAACTTTGCATAACTATAAGGTAACCATTTTAAGCTTTTTTACCTTCCGCAAAAGTCAATGGTTATCGAATTTAGTTCTCTTCCTATTTTTGTGCCTAATTAGATATCGAATAGAATCAACTTTTTTTCTCATAGTTAGTTGAGCTTTATTGGCCCAATTAAATATTATATATATGGTATAAATTGCTTTGAGCTCGCCAATATTAAAATCAGCGAAGAAGTTTTAAAGAGTATTAGTCTCACTAAATTATATATTGAAATGAAATACAATAAGTAATTTCTGGAAATGTGAAATATAATGTTAAAGTTAACACCTACATTCGTCTCTAAAATTACTTAAATTTGAGACATGGGCTGCCTATATAACAACCTATGTTTGAATTAATTAATTGTAATTGTCTCCTTTGGAACTCTTTGAATTTTCAAAACTTATTGTAAATATTTACGTGTTAATAATTAATTAATGAAATTTATGTTTTCGCTGTTTTCTAGATCCAGAGATTAGTTTTGGTGCCAACATTACTTAGATCCATACTCATGTTCATGAACCTTTCCAAAAACAAAGTAAGTAATGCCGCCACTGTCATTTATTTTACCCTGAAATTCTCTGCATTTTAAGTAATTTTTTTAACAGTTGTCACTACTTATTTTATAAACAATTTATTTTGGTATACGCTTTTATAAAAAAATATAAATTAAACTATCATTTGTTTTTCATTATGTCCTAATTTCTCATTTTCCTCGCAATTATGTTTCTTAACTTTTTAACTTTGCCAGATTATTTATATTTTCTTTTCATTCGTTTATTATTTATTGCCAATTATAATTTTTTGGAACTCTCTTCATTCCTTGAATTTGATCATTCCACTAATAAGAATTTATTGACAAATTTTATGTATAATACCAATGATACCAATACGATATTGATTTTTCCATAGTGATATATACTAGGGGGGACATAGCCTAACTCGATATATTAAGAGTCCTGAAACATTATTTTGGGGCTCTCAGGGGCTCTGTGTAACCTCATTGAAACCTCATCTAAAAGTGAATTAAGGTTATAATAAATCAATTGTTTTTGGCTTACTACACATTGTTTGTGTTTTGATTTATATTTTTAACGATCTACATATATAAGTCAAAATAATTTTCTTCTGTTTATTGGATTATCTTGATAGTTGAAGGTGGTCAGGTTATTTTTTCGATGTTTTGAAATTTGACCAATAGGGCCCCTCTAGTCTCCATCTTTATGGATTTTTCAATACAATGATTCATTTTATCCTTGCCAGATACCCTTTATATCAATTTTTAGTTTAGACTTAGCGGCCACTGAAATAAGATATTTCCACATGAATTTTCTCATGACTAGAATGATACCACTCAACTAATACCACCAATGTGTTTTTGTTTTGTTATTTTTTTAATGCTTCTTGGTCATTCTTTTTTCAGACTCTTTTGCAGAACCTAAAGCTCTGGGTTTGCAGTGGAGAACCACTTGTAACCTCCCTAGCAGAGCAGTTTGTTGAAACATTCCCAACCCATGTCTTGTGTAATTTCTATGGGAGTACTGAAGTAATGGGCGATGTAACCTATCATGTAATCACATGCAAAGATGATATCAGCATCATGGGAAAAGTGCCAATAGGTAACCTATACTGTCATTATTTACTTATTTCCTATACCAAAAGAAGGCAAAAATAAAAACTGGAGGTACAGGAAAAATTGTGCATGGTATGAGAGCACAAAATTTTATTTGTAGAGAGAAAAAGGATGTCTATAAATCCTGATTATAAAAAATATTATTTTATAATCCTTAATTATAAAATAATATAAAAATAAATTTATAAAGTAAATAAATTTTGACAATCCCACAAGCCAGTGGCTGAGTGTGGGGGTTTGTAGTTATTAAGTTAGTAGGAGGGGGTTACCTAGGAATAAAGGTAGTATAAATATTTAAAATAATAATAATAATCATTGTATACATGATTATATATTAATTATTATACTTATTAATTTTTAATACATGTTGGCAAAGAAAAAAAAAGTAAATAAAAATTAAGAAAGTATATAAAATTAACTGCAATATTGCATCAAAGCAAAATAATACAAAAATAATTTAAGTAAGTTTTTGACCCAGAGCTTGTTAAGAGGTAAAATTTTAGTTTCTTGAAAGAGCAGCTCAGTGCTATAATCAATTGATTTAAAAAAAACATAGTTTTACAAGTCTTACAGTAATATTTTTTTTGTAATTACATTTTTTTGTAATTTGAAAATAGTGTTAAAATTAGTTTTTGTTAGATTTTCATTAGATTCTCTCTCACCCTAAATTGCTCTCCTGCATTTGCTTCAGAATTAGGATAGTTTCTAAGGTACATTAGATACCTTGGTTTTATAAATTTATGATATAGAAAGTCAAGTTTAGTAGGATTATTATATTTGATATTATATTGCCATTTTTATCTTCAAAGGCATGATGGACAATCACAGCAGTTTTAATTTCTTTTATACATGCTACAAATCTTTTCAGGTGTTCCTGTCTCAAACACTGCAATCTATCTATTGGACGCTTCAATGAGGCCAGTTCCACAGGGTCAGATTGGAGAATTATATGCTTCTGGAAGAAATTTAGCTATAGGATATGTTAATAAGAGAGACGCGCATAGATTCATTGATAATCCTCATACAGTAGATCATGGTAGGTAAAAACTAAATTTAATGTTCTGTTTGTCTGTTTGGAAACAGCGAGTATAAAGACAATTAAAGAGATTTATTTAAGTAAAAATTAATTAAAATTTATTTAAATATTTCAGAATTTAAAACACTATACAGAACTGGTGACTACGCTAGAATAGTCAAAGGAACTATTGTTTTTGAAGGAAGAACTGATTCTCAAATTAAGGTCCGAGGACACAGGGTTGATTTATCAGAAATAGAAGCAGCTCTCGGAAAGTTGGCTGGTATAAAGAAAGCCGTTGTACTTTGTTACCAACCAGGAGAAATTAATCAGGTAATGATTTCCTGTATTTAGTTTTGCAGCTAACAGTAATTTTAATTTTCGTTTTATTTTGGAGGCAATAAGCCCAAGACTGCAATGAATAAAATAAATCTCAAGGAAGTTAAAGTGTTTCCTTGCTTAACGTACTCTCTCTACAGAAATAATAAAGCCAGTTCAAATAGGAAGACTAAAATATATTCATGACGATGAACACAAATAAATTTTGAAGATCTGAACAAAGATTGAGGAAGTCTTAGGGTTACGCGCTTGGGAGAAAAGAGGTATTATATTACTTGGGGGGGGGGCATACCCTATCTAAATACTGAGAGGCATGAAATGTCTTTGAGCCACTAAGATGCTCTTAGTGGCTCTATTAAAACTTTTCCAACAGTGTGTAAGGTTATAATAAACGTTGTTGACTTTCCTTACATTGTTTGGGACACTTGTTGAAAATGTACAATGTTGTAAAATGTACAATCTTTTACCTCTAGTTATAAGAAATGTTACAAAAATATCAAAATTTAAACTTTTTCTTAGCCAGTGGATAGACAAATTGACTTTTGAGTTTACTGATTAAATTGTATGGAATCATATAAAAAGAATATTGTAGGGTTTTGAACTTCCATACTGAAAGTGAAAGTTTCTATAATTTAGTATTTGATTTTATTAATATTCGCATGTATGCAGGTTATTTTATCAATGTGTCAAAGTTCAAATGATAGGGCCTCTCTAGTAATAATATTGAAGGGAACATTATGACAGCTAGTTTTTTATGCAAATTTCCTGTATACAAGTATGGAACATATTTTTGTTATTGATATTGGATTATCAAGCTCGTTACCTTGTGTTTCCTGTATTACTAACTTTACTTAATTAATATCATGCCACAATGTTATCTTATTCCCCTAACTACTGTTACAAATTTTATCACGCTCTATTTAGTCCTGTAAACTGCTTCTGTGTGTTTTGTTAATTAAGAGCCGAAAGTGAGTTTCTAAAGCTAAAGTGAGTTTCATAGACAGTCGGAGAAACTGAACTCATCAATATTTTTTAATGAGATCTGCACACAATGGTTTAAAATGTTAAACCTCTAATATTTTGGGAAATGCAAAAATGGTGCGAGTAGCACCGCATTATACCTTAAAAATGTAATTATGCCCTCTCTACTTTGTAAAGTGTATTCATAATTTGGTACCACGCCCAACTTGATTTTACACGTAATTGTTAGATGAGTTTACCGACAAAGGACTATGATTGATTGACCACGATGTCCCTGCGCTGGCCCTGTGGCAATATCATTCCACAATTACAGTGCTAATACGGTTTAAATGTTCTACTTTGCAGGCAATATTAGGATTCGTTTTACCTGAAGACAACACAGCTCTGTGTGACAAAGATATAGAAGTTACTCTTGAAAACTTCTTACCATCCTATGCTATCCCTCAGGTGAGCAACTCTTTCTGATTTTGTCATTAGTTTGTAATTTTTTTATTATATGCTTTTTTTATTATTTCCAATAGATAGCTTATATTGATATTTTATATAATTGCATTACAGATAATTCTTATCAACATTACCATTATTGGTAAATGGAAAAGTCGACAGACAAAACTTGCTGAGACATTACGAACAACTTTGTTGTAAGTAAAACTTTAAAATTTATTTTTAAAATAAGTTTTTTAAAATTATAGTTTATTAAAAAATTTATTTAATATTTTAATTAAAAATTTTAAAATTATTTTTTTAAATTATTAGCAAAATGTTAACAAGTAGCTAGATATGTATTTGAAATCTCGCTTTTGTTTACTCAATAACTGGGAACCATCCAGGGTGTCAACAATCTTAGTATACCAATAATAAGAGTTGCGGCCTTGTCAATAAGGCCACAACTAAAATCTTGTGATGAAAAAACAACTCTATTGAAACATCATCTTGGATTTGGTCCGTGGACCTAAAGAATAAATGTGTGATAAATAATTATCAACCTTAAAATGCTATAATTTTGCTTTTACTTAATGTTTATGCCAAGAGGTGGAGTAAAGGTCCCTGCTTGAGAACAGCCTTAATTCAAAAATATTGAATTCCATCTCTGAGTACACAGTATTGGCAAGACTCGCAATACATTTTGTTAAATTAACCCCCAACCTCTCTTCCTCCACCCCTATTCCAAGCTAGAGAATCGATCTTGGGATCAATCTCTCGAATGAGTTTGAGACTTGAGCCTGAGCTAGAATCTGAAGCTCAAGCTTGAGCTTTGATCGAACCTGACAATTACTAAGTATTATTCTTAGAAATAATTTGATTTCTTCATTGATAAAGCCAACACCTAATATAAATTATGTAGATCTGTTTAAGATTCCTCTAAAGATGGAGGGAAGGGTCAGGGTTCAATTCAATTCAATTCCTAAATCGTTTATTTGATTTATAATACATTTTTTTTAAATATAAAACACTATGTGTTTTTTTTTGTGTTAATACTAAGATTAAAAAGAGCACATCACCACAAGACTAAGCCTGAGAGTGGAGGAGCATTAAAAAGTATCAAAAGAGTAAATCAAGAATATAAATTATTATACAATATTTTTTTTTAAAAAAGACTGAACAGTATGTAGAATTATCAAACAACAACACTTAAAGACTAAACATTATTTAGTAATTAAGAAACAATATTTAGAGATTATCAGTCAGTAGCACTTTAAGATAAGGTAAAAAGAAAATGAAGAGCTAAATACAGTATTTAGAAATTAACTAACAATAAGTTTAAAAATAGACAAAGAACGGAATTAAGGAATTATTAAACAATAAAATTTAATTTGGATTGAAACCTTTATTTAGAGATCATTAAATAATAGAATTTAAAATGGAATGAAAACAGCATTTACAAATTATCAAGGAATAAAATTAAAAAATAGAAAGGGAACAGTACTTATAGTAAAAATACATTCTTAGAGAGGTAAAAAATAAAACTAGTTACATTTTAGAGCATATTAATAAGTTATTACCAGAATATAATATCATTATTACATAAATATCACATTTATAACAACATTAATTGTTAGTAAGTTAAAACATGTCTTAAAATATATCACACTTCTTTATTTTTTTATTGAACATTGAAAGGTTTTTTGTTTATTTTTTCTAATTTTATTTAGGCTCTATAATGCCTAAATAGGTCCTGAAACAATGCTTCACTGCATTGGGCGCTATATTAGGTTTCCTGTTGTTGAAAAAAGTAATGTACAAGTCCATGTTAAGGTGGATGTGTGAGAGATTGAACAGTTGAAAATGCATTATTATTTATTACAGACAAAGAAGATGAGGAAATGATTTTCGAACTAAGCGACATCCCGTCTGACAAGCAACAAGTGGCTGAAACGCTGTTCAAAACTGTAGCATCTGTGCTAGGAACTAGAGGCACCATCTCAAGTTCAGCTAACTTCTACTCGCTAGGCGGCAACTCACTTAACTCAGTCTACACCGTGACACTTCTCCGTGATCAAGGATACGTTATCAGCATTAGCGATTTCATTTCAGCTAAAAACCTCGGTGAAATCATTGAGAAAATCACAAGTGAAAGAGACGATATTATTGGAATCAAAAATACATCTTTTAAATTCCAGTACGAAATGTTAAATGAATCACATAAGAGTGATGTTTACAGGTAAATTATTTGTAAATTGCATACAAAACAATAATAATCTATTACAATTTGCATTCCAAAAATACCTGTGACTTTTCATGTTGAAAGTACATGATATAGTTTTAATATTATATGATAGATAAAACCTGAAGTTGATCACCAGAATAGTCAGAATGGAATCAAAACTTGCTTTTTCCATAAAGCTCTCTTAAAACTTTGATAAAATTAAGAGTTTTGTGGCGTTCTTAACACCCTCCCAAAGTTTTGAATTTGCCTAGAATTTTTATTTATTTATACCACATTTATACTTTATACTCTCTTTTTATATTATATTATACTTTATGTAGTACAGTTTATTCTACAAACTCTGCATATATTATTTATAATGTATCTCTTTATATGTATTTCAGAATAATAACTGATAGTTTTTACTACAAAGCTGATTTAGAAAGATGGATTGAGCCTAAAATTGAAATAGAAGATTATCATGAGCTCATGGATGCACTCTGGGCACCTCTACTTCAGAAAAATTTTAGGTGAGGATTTTCTTAAATTTTACCAACCATTAAAAATTTTGCATAAAATAAAATTGCTTAAAATAGTTAAAATCTTACTATTTTTTTTTCTTTTTATTTTCCCAGTTATGCAGTTTTATCAGAAAGTGGTAACATAGTGGGAGTCTCACTTAATTTTGATGCTTATGATGAACCTGAAGTCGAAATCACCAGCGATCTAAATATTGTTTTCCATTTCCTTGAATATCTTGAAGGACCAATCAGGTAATAATTAGGAACTTATTAAAGTAAGGGTAAAAACGCATACATAGCAAATTTTCTCTGCAAAAAATCACTAATAAAATGGAATGAAATGTGTGAAACTGATGAACTGATGATAGAAATAAATTTTTGAGCAAGAGTGGTGCTATCTTACTGCCATCACTGTTGGCTAGCTAAATGTTTATGTTTAGCTGTTTTGCAAAACTTGATAGTATGAAATGATACCAGAATTATTATCTTGAATAAATATTTATTATTAAATATTACAAACGACAATAATTCCATTGCAATATTGCTTTCAATTTCCTTGAATATTAAAGGACCTATCGGCAGATAACACTATTTTTGTAAAATGTCTCTCGTCTAAACTATAAATAGATAAATACATTAACAATAATTATTTTTTATTCAAAATTATTTCCAAATTTCTAATAACTTACTCAATTTCATTTAATTATATTTTTGAACTTAAAAATATAATTTACTCCTCATTAAAGTTTTCTATTAGAGATCATATGTCCAAGTACCCTGGACTTCTATAGTCGAAATATAGGTCGAAAGAAGACGATTTCATCATTTATTTACAACAATAATGACATTGCAGGGAAAGAAAGTTGCCCAAAGGAAAAGGAAAGATATATCACAGCTTTATGATGGGAACAGAAAGGGAACTAACTCCAGGAGAAAATGTAGAAGTTATGGAATATATGGAACATATTAATCTTAAGATTGCTAAAGAAAATCAGTTCACAGGAGTTTTCACTACAAATACAAGCCCTCTCACCCAGGTAATCTAACTAAACTTTACTATGGTTGAGGTTATTCACCATATTCTAATCAGGTCTTCAATTTTGATCAGAGAGTTTTTTTTCTTTTTAAGTGTCATTTATTTCCCTTGTCATTCATTTCTTTTTTATAAAGTCATTTATTTCCCATATGCCCCAATAGTTATCATATATGTTGTAATAACTATTGTAATAATAATTACCAATAGGAGAGTTTCAAATATACTAAAAACTAGGGCTGAAGAGTTGGAGTTAGTAATTTTTAAAGGAGGCAGTATTTTTTGTCGATTTAACTCTTAAGTCCTTGGAAAATTGTTACTTCATCACTTATTGTATTCTTTTTTGTATTTGGAGAAAATAAAAAAATTTATTTATTTATTTATTAAATTACTCTAAAGTACTTCTAAATTACTCTCTTAATAACTACTTTATACTCTACTCTTTACATCTAATGCTCACTTATTAAATAATAATAATATAAAAATATAAATATAAATCCAATACTAACTTGTATTTTACACAGATTATACTACTACTACGGCCCAGTGCTATTTCTAATTCCTTTACTAATTATCTATATTCTTTTATAGCAACCCCCCCCCCCCCCCCCCGGTGGAGATTACTTCCAAGGCACTTAGACCTCTTACGTGGTTCCTTTGTGCCCATTCCGGAAAGGTTATTTTTCAGGACAAGATATACTGATTAATACATAAATATGTTAAGTAAATATAGAAAGATAAATGATTATAAATAATAATCGAAGTATAAGAAATAAAAACCATATAAAAAACCATAATATGGCTACCCCATATTATGGGGGAACCATTTACAAGGTTTTCCTGATTTGTTTAAAAATTAAAGTGGATTGGTAACATTTTATTAACTTATTGACAGGTTCCCTTGCTCAGTGATAATAAAGTCTTAGATCTTTTTTGAGAGAAAGCATGAGTTTAGATTGCCTAATTCCAAGACAACTATGACACTCTTCACAAGACATTGTTAAAGCTGAGTCCTCATATCACATTTTGAAATACCAATTATAGATTCTGGGCTTATAGGGGATGGGCCAGATCCTAAACGTGTCAGTCAGCATATTCATTACCTTAAATTCCCCCAATGACCTGGTACTCAAATGATTTTGACTTTATTATAAAGGCCAAGTTTATTAAGCATTAGTTTGCATTTGGATTCCAGTTTAGAGTTACTGTTTGGATTGATAAGAGCTTTCAAGTCTGCCTGACTCCTTCCTGAAAATTCTAGACTCCTCCACCCTGCTAAAACAAATACCAACTTGTATTCTGCACAGATTATACTACTACTACAACCCAGTGATATTTCTTATTCCTTTAATAATTATCTATATTCTGTTTTAGCAACTTGGAACAGATGTATTTAACTACCAAGTGCTGCATAATTACCAAGTAAACCAATACGTAGCACCCAATGGAACACGTCCATTCAAGGAAGCACCTGATGACCAGCGTGCTGTCTGCTCATGGAAACTCATCTAAATACCAAATTTAAAACTACTTGTAAATAGTTTGTACATAGCACAATGTAATGATGTCAAGTTTAGTGATACTTTTAGTGAAAATTATAGCTACACAAAAATTCATAAATTCACGCTTAGTTATTACTTGTCATATGATTTATGGTAAGATAAAATAAAATTATACAAGTCCATTTATTTGCCTGAAAATAGGTTTGCGGCTTTCAGAGGGTAACTTTAACTCTCAGTAAGCGATTTAAATAAGTAGTTTCTTTAAATTTTACCTTAAAAACTAACTTGATTGTCTAGGTAGTAAATAAAGAAAAAATTGAAAGAAATATCTTTTAAAATGTTAAGTAACACTCAAATTCAAATACCATTGTTCTTGTGGCTTGGTTTGTGACAAGCTTAATAAGCACAGGATTTTAATTATCTAAGTAAAACATTTTTAATTATTTTCTTGTTTTATTAAAGAAAAACATTTTCATTTAAAAAATAATTGTTATTACTCCATAAAAATAATATTAATATAAGCTTCAATAGTTTAATTTTACTTAAAATAAAGATTTATATATTTGTTCAGATATCAGGCAAAATAAAGGGCATTAGATTTATAATTAGATTAGAAACTATAAAAAGTTTAAAGTCATCAAATAGAACTATATGGTATATTATTGGCCATAAAAAATAAACACAATGTTAATTTGTGCAGATTGAACCAAATTTCTGAGTTTGAAGTACTAGATTATTCCTTTTATTTAAGCTACTACATTGTCTTTATCTTGCGCGATAAACCAATGTGAATTAAAATTATTTAAGTTCCTATAAAAATTAAGAAGAAACATATTTTTTTTTATACCAAAATCAAAAGTGATACCATAAATTGACCTGATAATTGTTGCATACAAGGCTCCCTCTATGGCAATCGATAAACAATAATGTGTGCTAACGCCTACCTTTTATAATAAATAATATTCTTTTGATGAATGCAAGCATAGAGATATATTACTAGAGGGGACATATCCTATATCAATAAATTAAGAGGCTTAAACGTCTTTTTGGGGCTCTAACCTCATTGAAACCTCCTCTAAGATTAAAATAGATAAATCATTTGTTGGCTTTTCACACATTGTTTGTGTTTTGTTTTATATTAAAAAAGTTCTGATGTATAGATTACTGCAGCTTTGTTATTTTTATTTAATAATCAAGGGTGTTCAGATTACTTTTCCGGTGTTTCAAAATGCAACCATTAGTACCACTCTAGTAATAATATCTCTATGAATGTCAGTGATAAAAGGGGAAGTTGAGGTTTTATTTAAGTATTAAGAGAAAATGTTTAGAATTTTATGTTAATGTTTTGAGATTATTTTATGTTTGTTTTAAATTATAAATAAATTATTCTTAAGACTCATTTGTAGTTGATTACTTATTTGCTTAATGAATCCTTTACTTGTGTATGTTTAATACAGTACAGAATGTTTCAGACAAAAACTAAATAAATCAATAAAAAATAACTTTTATTTACCAAACATTAAAATTATGTACATAAGAGTATACAATATATTATTTATTACAAAAGCACTTATTCATTACAAAAATATTCAATATTATTTATTTATATTATTTTATTATGTTTTTGTTATTATTATTTTGATCATACATTCATGATATATTTATTGAAAATATTTTTTTATTTATTTTTTAATCAAGAATATCTATATTATTATACCTTAAATACAAGATAAAAAAACTCAAATTTCAAGTTAATAAACCTTAAATTAACATCTGTAAACATCATCGAATCTATTAACACATAATAAAAGCTATAAACACAATTTAAGTTACAAAAAAATAATGAAAAAGACTTTTTTAATTACTAAACTATAATTATACCATTAAATAAATAGCATATTAATTGAATAAAATGTATAACATTTAATAAATGAATAAATTTCATAAATGAATAAGAAACAGAAATCCTTCAATGATTTTAATACTTGTTTTCATTCTAATTTTCAATTAAAATAATTATTGTGATAAATGCCTAAATGTAAATAAAATACTGTAAGTACAGAAACCAATTCTATAATGCAAGTTAAAGGAGGTCATAGGGAGGTGAATATATAAAGAAGTAACTGGGATGTAGCAAATTGAAGGAGCTCATAGAGGAGTGACAATATAAAGAAGTAACAGGGATATAGCAAGTTAAAGGAGGTCATAGGAGAGTGACTATATAAAAAGGTAGGGATGTAGAAAACTAAAAGAGGTCTTAAAGAAGTGACTTTATAAAGAAATAACAGAAATGTAGCAAATTAAAGGAGGTCATAGGGGAGTAAAAAATAAAGACATAACAGGGATATAGCACGTTGAAGGAGGTCATATAAGAGTTACTATATAAAGAAGTAAGAGGAATATAGTTAACTTGCTATATCCCTATAAGGAGGTCATAGGGGAGTAGCTATATAATGAAGTAACAGGGATATAGCAAATTGAAGGAGGACATAGGGAAGTGACTATATAAAGAATTAACAGGGATATAGCAAGTTGGAGGAGGTCATAGAGTAATGACAATATAAGTAGTAACAGGGATATAGCAGATGAAGGAGGTCATAGGGGAGTGACTATATAAGAAGTAACAGGATATAGCAAGTTGAAGGAGGTCATAGGGAGTGACTACATAAGTCACTTCTATATTGTCATTACTCTATGACCTTCTTCAACTTGCTATATCCCTGTTACTTCTTTATATAGTTACTTCCCTTTGACCTCCTTCATCTTGCTATATCCCTGTTGCTTTTTTATATATTCACTCCCCTATGACCTCCTTCAACTTGCTATATTCCTAATACTTCAATATATTGACACTTCCTTATGACCTCCTTCATCCTGCTATATCCCTGTTGCTTTTTTATATATTTACTCCCCTATAACCTCCTTCAACTTGCTATATCCCTGTTACTTCTTTATATTGTCACTCCCCTATGACCTCCTTCAACCTGCTATATCCCTGTTACTTCTCGATATTGTCACTCCACTATGACCTCCTTTATCTTGCTATATCCCTAGTACTTCTTATAGAGTCACTTCCCTATGACCTCCTTCATCTTGCTATATCCTGTTGCTTTTTATATATTCACTCCCTATGACCTCCTTCAACTTGCTATATCCCTGTTGCTTTTTTATATATTCACTCCCCTATGACCTCCTTCAACTTGCTATATCCCTGTTGCTTTTTTATATATTCACTCCCCTATGACCTCCTTCAACTTGCTATATTCCTGTTACTTCATTATATATTCACTCCCCTATGACCTCCTTCAACTTGCTATATTCCTGTTACTTTTATGTATTGACACTTCCTAACGACCTCCTTTAATTTGCTATATCCCTGTTACTTCTTTATATTGTCACTCCCCTATGACCTCCTTCATCTTGCTATATCCCTGTTGCTCTTTCATATTCACACTCCCCTATGACCTCCTTCATTTTGCTATATCCCTGTTGCTTTTTTTATATATTCACTCCCCTATGACCTCTTCACTTGCAATATCTCTGTTACTCTTTAAATAGTAACAGGAATATTGCAAGTTAAAGGGGTCATAGGGAGTGACTTTATAAAAAGCAACAGGGATATAGCAAGATGAAGGAGGTCATAGGGGAGGACTATATAAGAAGTAAGGATATAGCAAGTGAAGGAGGTCATAGGGGAGTGACTACATAAAGTCACTTCTATATTGTCATTACTCTATGACCTTCTTCAACTTGCTATATCCCTGTTATTCTTTATATAGTTACTTCCCTTGACCTCTTCATCTTGCTTATCCCTGTTGCTTTTTTAAATATTCACTCCCCTATGACCTCTTCAACTTGCTATATTCCTATACTTCAATATATGACACTTCCTTATGACCTCCTTCATCCTGCTATATCCCTGTTGCTTTTTTATATATTTACTCCCCTATAACCTCCTTCAATTGCTATATCCTGTTACTTCTTATATGTCACTCCCCTATGACCTCCTTCAACCTGATATATCCCTGTTACTTCTCGATATTGTCACTCCTCTATGACCTCCTTTATCTTGCTATATCTCTAGTACTTCTTATAAAGTCACGTCCCTATGACCTCCTTCATTGCTATATCCCCTGTTGCTTTTTTATATATTCACTCCCTATGACCCCTTCAACTGCTATCCCTGTTGCTTTTTTATATATTCACTCCCCTATGACCTCCTTCAACTGCTATATCCCTGTTGCTTTTTTATATATTCACTCCCCTATGACCTCCTTCACTTGCTATTTCCTGTTATTCTTTATATATTCACTCCCTTACCTCCCTTCAACTTGCTATATTCCTGTTACTTTTATGTATTGACACTTCCTAACGACCTCCTTTAATTTGCTATATCCCTGTTACTTGTTTATATTGTCACTCCCCTATGACCTCCTCATCTTGCTATTCCCTGTTGCTTTTTCATATTCTCACTCCCCTATGACCTCCTTCATCTTGCTATATCCCTGTTGCTTTTTATATATTCACTCCCTATGACCTCCTTCAACTTGCAATATCTCTGTTACTTCTTTAAATAGTAACAGGAATATAGCAAGTAAAGGTGTTCATAGGGGAGTGAATATATAAAAAAGCTACAGGGATATAGCAAGATGAAGGAGGTCATAGGAAAGTGACTATATAAAGAAGTACCAGGAATATAGCAAGTTGAATGAGGTCATAGAGTAATGACAATATAAGTAGAACAGGGATATAGCAAGTTAAGGAGGTCATAGGGAGTGACAATATAAAGAAGTAACAGGGATGTAGCAAGTTGAAGGAGGTCATAGGTGTGTGACTTTATAAGAAGTAACAGGATATAGCAAGATGAAGGAGGTCATAGAGTAATGACAATATAAAGTAGTAACAGGGATATAGCAAGTTGAGGGAGGTCATGGGGGAGTGAATATATAAAAGAACAGGGATATAGCAAGATGAAGGAGGTCATAGAGGAGTGACTATATAAAGAAGTAACAGGGATAAAGCAAGTTGAAGGAGGTCATAGAGTAATGACAATATAAAGTAGGAACAGGAATATAGCAAGTTGAAGGAGGTAATAGAGGAGTGAATATATAAAAAAACAACAGGGATATAGCAAGTTGAAGGAGGTCATAAGAGAGTATATATATAAAGAAGCAAGGGATATAGCAAGATGAAGGAGGTCATAGGAAAGTGACTCTATAAGAAGTACCAGGGATATAGCAAGATAAAGGAGGTCAAAGAGGAGTGACAATATAGAGAAGTAACAGGGATATAGCAGTTGAAGGAGGTCATAGGGAGTGACTATATAAAGAAGTAACAGGGATATAGCAAGTTGAAGGAGGTCATAAGAGAGTGACTATATAAGTCACTTCTATATTGTCATTACTCTATGACCTTCTTCAACTTGCTATATCCCTGTTACTTCTTTATATAGTTACTTCCCTTTGACCTCCTTCATCTTGCTATATCCTGTTGCTTTTTTATATATTCACTCCCTATGACCTCCTTCAACTTGCTATATTCTAATACTTCTATATATTGACACTTCTTTATGACCTCCTTAATCTTGCTGTATCCCTGTTGCTTTTTTTATATATTTACTCCCCTATAACTCCTTCAACTTGCTATATCCCTGTTACTTCTTTATATTGTCACTCCCCTATGACCTCCTTTAACCTGCTATATCCCTGTTACTTCTCTATATTGTCACTCCTCTATGACCTCCTTAATGTTGCTATATCCCTGGTACTTCTTATAGAGTTACTTCCCTATGACCTCCTTCATCTTGCTATATCCCTGTTGCTTTTTTATATATTCACTCCCCTATGACCTCCTTCAACTTGCTATATTCCTGGTTACTTCTTTATATAGTCACTCCCCTATGACCTCCTTCATCTTGCTATATCCCTGTTGTTTTTTTAATATTCACTCCCCTATGATCCCTTCAACTTGCTATATCTGTAACTTCGATGTATTGA